>PTEX01000051.1:3094590-3268675 GCA_003342815.1 Eudromia elegans
CTATCTTGGAAAAGGTACAGCTGACTGTTGTGGTTTCAAATAGCTGCCTCTGTTAACTCTTGTATAATTTAATATTTTTTTCTTAAAGAATAAGTAAATGGTAAGGTAGGGGTGGGGGAACAGTAAAAGAGTTTAAATCCCGGTTACAAATTTAAAATACCTACTCTTGGCCTTCAAAGGGGAGGACTTGATGCTGGTATTCCCTTCCAAGCCACACTGCTATTTTTCTTCGGTGGATAATACCAACAGAGTGGAAGCAGCTTTGGCAGATTTGTGTGGGGAGGTGTAAAAGCTGTGGGAGTGCAGAAATAGCAAAATAAATTTATCCTCATCCCCCAACAGTGTGTCACTGCAGCTGCTTATCTCCRTAGTCGTTCTGTATCCCATTGCCCGCTGAGCCAGAGTCTATGGTGCCTCTGGTTGGGAGGGCACTAAGGTGAATCTAGGATGCAGGATCTTTAGCAGGATGCAAAGGAAGGAGTCTCTAACTCAGGTGTGATCATGGGGAGAAGTGGTGAAGAGCCTTTAAAACAYGATCATTTTTTAAATACAGATTCCTTTGGTATTTATTAAAATGTAGTGACTGTCAAATTTAAATAGAAAAATAGCTGTTGCAAATGCAAATTATTTCTAAAGTTCAACTGCTGCTAAATGAGATTCGGTGCTCCTATACTTAGAAATGCTTAACATAAATTATGACCTAATTAACATTTGCATGGTAATCTAGACTTCCTACAGCTTATTCTGCTAATTAACACATGACAAATGATCAGGAATTAATATTTCATTGAAACATAGCTTGTCCAAGAAAGCCCATTAATGCTGTATAGAGCACTTCATTCTCAGTTTAATACCTGAGAAGTGCCTTGTTACAGTTAAGACTATTATCTAATTTTTATTGTTAAAATTATTATTAGAAAAACTAGTGTGATAAGAAGGATTGCAGGTATTTTCTAACTTTTTTTTTGCCCAGGTCTTGTTTAAGAATAAGTGAATGGGTGTCCTGGCATGATCTAATGGGAAAACTAGGATTTGCAGTGAGTAGGATTCTCCTGTAATACCCCACTTAACCAGGAGATTGCAGTGGCTCTGTTCGGGATACCACGGTTACTGTCCCACTTCTGGAGTCTGTCATACATTAAAGACACAGGTATAATGGGGAGCACTGAGGCTTCCAAAGAAAAAGAATAAAAACCTCTTTTCTTGCAAACACAATAGGGAAGAAAGCCTGAAGAATTCAGTAAATCTATAGGCTAAGGATAATTKACTCTTAAATAATAACTAACTGATAACTCACCAAGAGCCTAATATTTTAAATCAAGCTTCTAATTGCAGTTGCATGATCAATGCATGACTAGAACCKAATGAATTTTTGACTGAAAGTGATTAAGCAGTGGCCATGCTTATTGTTTTATGTCAAATATTTATATATTTGAAATCTAATCACTAGTTATCCGAAATTTGAATTAAGACAAATCTGCTCAGGCTACATGGCAAGTTCAAGAAACTTTAAAAATAACAACTAAAAACAAACAAATGAAAGGGTTACTTTCTTCCATGTGTACTGCTATGCAGAAAATACCTATTAAAGCATTATTTATCCTTTTGCAGGAATGTAAATCTTCATTTCCTGTTCATCAGACACATCTCCTTTTCTRTTAGATAACATATAGTCTTGTGTTCACTAAGCAATGAATTGTTAATGATTAATCAGTCAAAATGCCCATTGGTTTCAGTAGGAATTTCATCTGCTTGCAAAATACAGCATCTGCTCTCCAAGGAGAGAGTAAAAAACATGCACATATTAGACTAACATTTGCGTTGTTTTAAAGTCAAATTAATTTAGCATTGCCTGAAGCTGTGAAAGAACTTAATCATATATAAGATCYGTAATAAATCCTGCTTGACATATGGTATTTCCCTACAAGCTTCCAAAAATGAGGGGGATGAATTAAATACCGTGTGCAGGGGCCAAGGTCTGTGTTTTTTCCTGCACCAGGTGAACTCTGTCATTTTGTATTGGATTTTGGGCTCTGGCTTTGTGAACTCCTCTTGGAAGGAGCTCGTAACCCCATTTGCTTGCCCGTGGCTGCTGGCAGCCAGCTCGTGCGGCGGCCCAATGCAGCAACTTGTATCCAAAAACGTTTYACAGATTTTCTTTTTTCAGGCAGCTGGTGTCTAAATTACTAGAATRGAATGAGAAATGTACAAGGTTTGAGCTTTGTGGGTATAGTTTTATACAAATAATTCCTAACTATTTTTTTTTAGTTCAACACACAGAATAAATGTATTAGGTCTCTGTTATCTGTCTAGAGGTTGTCAAAATGTCCTTTTTTTTTTTCTTTTCTTAACAGTTCAATGTATTCAAACTTTTTCAAATTCTGAATGAACTGTTCAGAACTGTGCCATGGGGAATCAGGACTGTTCAGGCTGGGGGGTGTGTGTGTGTTTTCTTCTACCAAATTCAAAATGCCTCATGAGAATACAGTGCATTTTGGACAAAAAAGGGAAGATTGGATTTATATCCAGTGTTATATAACATCCTTTTAAGTAATAAATAACTGTTGAAATGTTGAACATCTCAATCCAGCTCAGTTATTCTCCCATTGCCTTCTTGGACCAGAGCTTGAGGTGGAAGTGAGTGAAGAACTGGGATTAAACCCTCCTGTGTCAGGAGTCCTCTTGGCTTTAGTATCACCTTGATCTAAGCATTATTAAGGCCGTATCTGAGTTTCTTGTAGAGGTAACTGTGAAAAGAACTTYCTTTGTCTGGAGACGGGACTGCAGATAGAAATTGGTAATATTGATCTGCCAACAGTAATATATATTTTACAACTGAATCTGAAGGAGAGATTCTCTTTGAAGCTCCTTTCTTAACTAGTTTTCCCTGTTTTTCTGTTTATGTACTGGCACAGTTGCCYATGAGCCTGAGAGAACTGCTTGGAAACCCCTTCATAAAGCTRGCAGTTTGTACTGGTTTATATTTTTCTGTTTTACATCAGATACTCAGACCCACTTGACCCTGAAAAAAGCTTCCCTTAAGGCTTTTGATTCACAGCAACATGTTACTTCTGCCTGCATTATGCAGGTGGCATCATGGCATTGCCCCTGTCACACAGCTGGAGGAAAAAGTATTAGCACAAAATTTAGTGTCAGTCACTTCAACACGAGGTGGCCTTTCAGTGCACCCAAAACCTCACTCTGCAACATGTTTTTTTTTCCTGTTCATAAACCATAACAGATTTCTAGTATAGAATTTGTGCTTAAAATATAATGCTCTATTTTTGAATTAAAAATCRAATCTCTTGAGCTCAGATAGTGTTTGGGAGTACTCTAAAGCTACACGTTTGCTTTCATCTCTTTTAGAAGACTACTGCCAAATTAATGTTTATTTCTTTTGAACTCCTGTGGGTTTCTATTTGGATCTTTAATCTGCAAATTTCTGAAATTTCAGGATTGCTAGATTAAGCAATGTTTAAATCCTCTGAAGAAGGACCAGCCTGTGTGGCAGGATACAGCTGAGATGAGTTATCCTGATCTCTGGGACACTCTTGGTGCTCCAGACATGGATATTGTTGATGTTCCTAAGGCCTGAAATGTTCTATATTTGGGTATGGCATTTTGGATAAACTCGCACTTAYTCAGACTTATGCTGCCCTGTGCAGTTGAGGCCGTCTGATTCACACAAAGGAGTGACATTCAGTGTCAGGAGCTCACTTCTGTAGGATATTTCCTTAAGAATTTAACAGAACCTATTTTGAATGTTTTTGARCTACTACAAAAAGTGAAAAGTTAAAGATGCAGCAGATATGAGACATTACATAAAAATCTAAGGGCTGAGAAATGCCAGTCAGACTCCRGACTGTTTTGCAGTAAGAGCAATTTTGTGCTCTTCGGTGCTTTCGGTCTTTGCTGGTCTTACATGCCCCAAATGCAGGACCCTCCTGCACTTGTATCATTTTCAGCTTCTTTACTTTTAACTTTAAGGGCTGCTGTAATGTGGCCTGTTGACTATARTGTTTCTTGAAATAGCTATCCTTTGGGTTACACAATATTGCRAACCAAACTCTGAACCCTGTAGGCTGCCCAGGTCTGTGTGTGTTGGGGAGCAGAGTGGGAGCAGTTATTGCATTGACTGATGCTTTTTTCCCCTACATAMTCATTTAGTGCTGAGAAGGGGGTGAAGGGGAGGAAATCCCCTTCTCCGCTTGATGTTAGGCTAACTCTTCTTTCTGTCTTTTATCCAAAGCATCTGGAGCTCATGGAAGCAGTTGTCTGCATGCCAGGCTGCTACCAAAGAGAAGTGACTGTGCACTGACACATGCATTTAACATTTTTTTTTCTATAGTATTTAGCTATATTGATGTAGAAAAGCAACGTTTTGGCCACTGGAGTTGATATTTACATTTAGAGCCGAACTGTCATTTTATGTTCTGTTTTTGGGAATGTGAGCTTATCCCACTGCAGATATAGCACGAGTGTCAGGGAGCCCTTCGGCTTGCAGCAAACCTGGAGAGATTGCTCCTCCATAAGTCACCCCATCATAGAATCAAAATGTTTACGGAGCCGGTGCCTTGGCAAGGCTGTCTGCAGTGCCCACAACAGGAGTTCTGTCAAACCAACTGTGGCAGAGCAGCCATGTGTATTAAGTCTATTTATCAGATAATTAATTTTGGAAGCTGAGAGAAGAGGTGACCATAATTTACAACGCAGTTTGGGGCCACGTGAAGGCGAGAACAAAGCTTCAGTGAATGCAAGTGCGCCTTACCATTGCAATGTGAATACGAAATGCACTAGGCAACCTTCTAGAGAGAAGGTCATCCTTTTGGAAACAGATGAGTCCAGTTAATGGAATAGGAGCAGTTTGACTGCCAGAAGGACAGCGCTGATTTCCTTTGCAAGGGTTTTTGCTATAGGTTGTGTGGCTTGTTTAATCTTTTCTTTTTGTAATTTGATATTGCAGAATGCTTAAGGAGAGATTTGATTGCAGCAGCCATCTTGTTMTTTATTTTAACAAATAGGATGTTTATATGCTAGCGCCAAAAAAAAGAGATATCCCTTTTAAATCACAAATCCTGGTTAGATTGTTGGTTTGGGAAGCTAAATTGTTTCAGGCAGTCTCTGAAGCCTATAAGGGCCCCTGTGCTACTTCCTGAGGCTGTTTTGTTGCTTCCTGGGGTTTTATGCAGGRCGTCACCTCTCTCTGCCTGCTCCTCATTAACAGAGAAGATGCAATCATCATCTGTCTTCTCCAGAGCCCGGGGGCTGCTGCTGCCTCCTGCCTTTCAGCAGCAGCACGGGCCATATGGGGCAGGAAGTGCATTTATTCACCTGCCTTTTACTCCTTTAGTATTGTCAGACTTGGAGATTAACATACTCCCGTTTGACAAAATGTGCAGCTTCACCTAATTTGTCATCATTGTAGGGACTTGTGTTTATCAGTGGCTCAATAATTATTGATATTACATTTCCTGCAGTGCAGGTAACATGCTTTTTAATTTCTTCCCTTCCAGTTTTCTTCCATTTTCTATAACACCTAGCTAGAGGGGAGAGAACCAAAATGAGCTTTTGATGTTGTTTTATTTGGCCATTCAGGGATCCTTTTCCTTCCTGCCGGCAAAGCTCAGGTCACTTGCAGGCCCTAGATAAATGGCTCCAGCTCTACCTCGTCACGGAGTGAAATGTTCTTCCTCACTCCCGCCGTCGTGTGCAGCGTGTTCAGTGTCATTGCCTTTGCAGCTGTTGTAACAAGTTCCAGTCTGCCAACCTACTGCGAGGTCATTTTTTTTATTTGAAATTGTTCAATTTTCACATTTTTTTTATATTCAGTTTATGAACTTTATGGTATTTTAATTGCAGGGGAGTACTATTTCAGTGCTTTAARTTGTGTTTTGTGTTGTGGCTGCTTCTGTGTTCTTTTTGAAAGTCATTATTGCCTTACATKGATCAAATCACAATACYTGATATCRAAAGCAAATCTCTGAGTTGTAATGRGTAATTTTGACAGTTGGACAAAGCCATACTTTTTTGTAACAATTTCTAATTGGTATATACTGYATTTCACAGTATCTCTGATATKTTTGCATTGAAGTCAGTGTAATTGGTATAAATATTTACATTTTGACAAAGACTGTSATTTGTATCAACCTATGGACATAAGATACAGGAGAAGTGAGGGAGAAAACCACCCTTTGACAGCCAGGTCTCCACCAGCAAATGAGGTTTGAGTCAAGCATCTCTTTTATCCTTCCTAATACGTTCTCAATCAATCTGTCTTGTGGGAAAGAGAAAAGGAATGGTTGTTCTTTGCTAATGCTCTTTCAAGATGACCTGACATGTAAGATAAAATCAGGYCTTCATATAGGGAAAAGGGTGGTAGATATCCATTGGAGCTCAGGAGCTGAATGAATGTTTTGTTATGTAGACAAACACCTTTGAGAGATTAGTTTGCAATTTGCTTAGCTTGTTTCTAGAGCAGATCCATCTCAGATTATCTAACATAAAAAATTAATCTTCTGCTTAGCCACCTTTTCCACTGTGTATTCAGTGTTCAAGCTTTCTACAAGGTATGCAAGTTTTTATGGTGTAGTACTAGCATGGCAAATATATACATAAAGTATTAGACCTGTTCATAAAAAAAATACTGAATGGTGTTTACCAGAATTTGCTTTGTATCCAAGCCAGTCTTTTCAGCTTGATTTGTATCTCTTTTTTTATATTTTTTTCAACCTGATCTCCACCTTTCCTATTAGGCTTTTTTTGAACTCATGCCCTTCTTTTCTGGAGCTTTAAGAATGACAGAAATGATACTACTATGTCGTTCTTCAAAGAGATGATGGTGACAGTGATGGCTTTGACTTCAAGTCCTCAGAAATCTTAAAGTATATAACCRGTATTCCCATGCTATTTTAATCTCTTGGGTCAATTCTGTTAGGGAACTATTCTTTCTGAAAGTCTGCATCTCTGTCACCCCACCAAAAGAAGAGCCACAGTGGGCAGTAACAGTTGGTGCTAACACCACTGCTGCCCTTTAAAGCCTCTTTGAAGTTACCAAGAAGCAACGGCGTGCATTCTGGAAGTGTGGAGGTTAAAATTTAATATGACTGAGCACTGTCCTGTTTGATGGTGGTCATGAATTTTATCTGCAGACTGAGAAGGATCTCTTTGATTGGATTATCTTCTCCCCCACACCCCAAATCCTAGGGCAATATTTCCATCCTTAGGGATAGAATCCTGTGAGTTTTGCACACTTTATCCAGTTGGTCACTTATGTCTTTAAGAGCTGTTTGAAATACTTGTGTTGTGTAAATGACATTGCTTTTTTGCTGTTGGATAGCTATTGTGGTCCGGGGCTTGAATGAGAATGACACTGTCTGAGCTGCAAAACCAGTCTGAGAAAACAACCCTGGTTTTCTCAAAGAATCRTATCCTTTAGCCTGAGGCTGATAGGGTTTGAAATCCTGTCTATTTCCACAGGAAATGTGCCTTTATCTCTACCTGTTGTTTCAGGAGAAATACAAATACTTGGCTATGTGTTTTTGTGAGAGCAGTAAAAACACATCTGACGTGTTACTGGTTGTTGGATCTACTCAGAGGAGGGAGCAGGTCAAAAGGACCAGCTGAGATGAGTCTCTGTGCGTGAGGGTTATTGGTTAACTGATCAAAYGCACCCTACAAAGGTGCAAGAGATCCTTCTTATGAATCATAATTCCTATTATTACCTCTGTTTTCCACTGGGAATTGAAAATGCTGAGTAACTCCCAYGTTACCTTCAGTGCTTTACAAGACAGACCCTAACAGTGATTAACTGCAGTGACTTAAATAGATGAAGGCTTTTTTTGGAGACAAGGACCCGTGGARGTGGGCTTAAAATCTGAGCTGACAAGCTCCAACTTTGCCCTAGCACCTTCTTGGTCTTTGTGATGTTTGGAGCAAGGTAGCTACTGAACAGAAAGATGTCTACCATAAGACACAGATAGATGCTACCAAAGTCTCATAAATAAGTCTCATTAGTAAATGTTTTCCTTCTTTTTCAAGGTACTTKGGATATTTTTCTTTGCTAATTCAGGATATTTTATTCTTTGGAGCCTTGCAAGATCAATGGGCTTGTTGTCGCTTGATATAGCATGGACAGTTGTACATTTCTTTGCTCGTTCAGGAGTGAAGGGATCTTTAATAATGATGAATGGTTAATAATATCAGCTTTTAATGTCTTCTATCTGGAATTAAATAACTTACAAAAGCTTTTATATGCTTTCAAATTGTGGTCATGGCATGCCTTTGTGATTCTATGTGCTAGCAATTTAGCAGCTGTCCCCTTCATGCCTGTTAGATACCAAACCACAGTTGTCTGACTTCAAAGTCATTATTCAAAATGAAAAAGCAAATATTGCCAGTGCTTTCCTAAGCATTTGTCTAAAGACTTATTTTCATTTATATTACTTGGTGACTCTAATCTTTGTTTCAATTATAGCAACATGTTGATAATATGATGCATAGGTATAGATATAACCCAAATGATATATGTGCAAATTTAATAGATCCAGACATATCTCTTTATCTGATGTAGAAATATTTCTGTAGGTATCAGCTGCGGATGCAAAGTAATCCTCTTGCATAATTTGCAAAATCATTTAATATATAGTATTAGAGTGCAAATCTTTTGGTCACCTTCCCCATAGTCTGTTCGCAAATGTATCTGTCCTGGAATAATACCRGGTAGTCTCAGTCTCTGTATCACCAGTCTTAAATTATCTGCTGTTTTTGTAAATAATCTGCCATGAAAAAGTCTCTGGTAGCTCTTTAGGTGTGAAGCGGTGGATGGAATTGGTTTTGATCTGAGGTGTGAGATCGGTTGGTTCAGGTTTCAGCCTTGGGTCTGTCAGAGGACTGAGGTGCAACAGCTCTGCTGGCCTAGCAGAGGAAAACTGCTTCTCTCTAAGTCGTTGTAATAGGCCCCAGAGTTATAGTCACCTACCTTAAAATAAACCRAACGTGCATTGGAATCTAGTATAAAATATAGTGAATTTCAGGTGGAAATCCAGTATAAAATCACCTTTAGAAAGGGAAGGGAGCTCTCTTCCTTTGCAAATGGTATCAAATCAGATCAGGCATGTAGCTGAAGGACAATGGAAAATTACAACACGTAATTTTAAAAACTCTAGTACTTTTTAAAATATATTAAGTATATGGCATGAAACAACACGGATTATGGTACTCTAAAGAGTTTGCAAACATTTCTTTAGGATGACCTTCATAACTTGCTTGGGAGTTTGCAATCTGCAATGGAAGCATCCCAGATGAATGCCAATTAAATATTTATGCTGCAGAATAATACTGCATATACATAGTGGTCACCATTAACATTTCAGAATTTGTTTACAAATGCTGCATTCTCACCACAGTTATTTGCTAGTTCAGACATATACACAAACAAGTGGAGTCTCAAATAATTCTAGTAACTGTTGGAGAAATACTAAATTTTTAATTGTGAGCACTGCGTCTACATGTGGCAAGTATTGCTGTTCTTAAGTAATTAGACTTAAAAACCCCAGCTGAAAATCACTGCATTGTACAAACCTGTATAGGAATCTGGCCAAATATCTCTTTTGAAAAGGCAGCTGTCTTAAATGACCCATWAGAAGACCTTCTAAGGTTGTTGTGGTGATTAAGGTAGTTGCTAATTACAGGTAGACTGAGGTTATTCATTCACAATTTGTGTCAGTTTAAAACACAATGTGAGGTACTAGCAGGTTTTTTTCCAGTTGTGTTAAGATAGCAATGAGGTTACTTTAAAGCTAATGATGTGTTCTTACAGACTTTCTTCTTTCTTTGGATCCAGCCTTAAATGCAATTTACAGTCCAGTGCTTGTAGTGGAAATGATGTTTCTTTTAAGTTGCAGTGATTCCTGTGCTTACAGGCTACAGCTTAATAAAACACAACTTCTCTTTGAAATATCTCTTGTCAAAACTAAACACTTTGGAGATGTTCAAACAAACATCAGATGAGCTCACTATAATTGGCATGAGTGCATTGAATACAAAGTATTTTCCTTTTGTATGACTTATTTCATGCTACATTCATTTCAAAGTATTGGACAATTCTGCACAGTGCARTTGTTCAGCAGCAAGTAAAATAAGTGATAAATGACTAGTAGCAAAAATTAAAATGCCCTAGAAAACATATTCAGCATATTGCATATGCAGGTTGGATGGACCCAATCCTCACACATTTTGGTGAGTACTGGTCAAATTCATYTATTTCCTGCCTTTTATTCTGGTCAGCTCAGAGATTCCCAACTATTTTGCCTGAGTTCCTGCCCTCCTCAAGGGCAAAAGGTAAAAGGAGAAGAGAGGATGTGGCTTAAAAAGAAAAGAAAAGAAAAAAAAGGAAGAAAAACATGAAAAAATGAAAGGAAAACCAAATAGATCAATCGAAGATTTGGAGAAATAAAGAGAAGCTATAGCACCCTAGAGGTAGGGACACAAGAAGAGAAATGAAATTAAATTGCTATAAAGTATTAAACGTGGAAATATCCCTACTGTCTACTCAAAGAAAAGTGCTTCTAGACAAACCAGTATAATTTTAGAAAAAAGGAGAAACAAGGGAAGGGGAAAGGCAAACCTCATGTCGTAAAACAGGAAACCAGGGCACAAATSCCTGCATTTATTACCTTGATCATAGCTCAGGTGTGAAACAATTTCTGCCCCCTCCAGGTCTCTCTGAACATGCCTAGGAGCGTGTTAGCAAATGGAGTGATAGTGCTGCATGCTGAAAGGTAAAATCATTAGGGTAACCTGTTGATTCATTTGACTTGGAATGAAGTTAGACCTCCAACGCACTCGTGCTTAATGGTGTAAATCATCTCCTAGAACATATATAGCTCTTGTTTAATTTGTTTTGTATTTGGAAATGCTTACTTGCCAGGCTGTGCAATCTATTTCCATAGAGATGGTATTCTGGCCCAGTATGAATTATTTCCTAGAAAATCTTTGGCAGCATAGCAGTTAGATTTGACTTAACCCATAGTCAGAAGATGGAAAATTAACTTGATTGCCTCATCCTGGTGTATGTTGAGATGGTCTGCTTGTGATTTTCTGACTTGACCAGGAATATCAAACTTGGAGGTTCCTTTGAAGCAGGTGGTATACATAAGGAGRCAAAGTGCTGCATTGCAGTGATTTTCTCTTTGGCGCCCAATAAATCCCAATTCATCTCATAGCACGGGCAATGGCAATGAAAATTTTCCTTCCTGTAAAAAGGGCAGATTTTTTCCTGTTGAAGATGAGTATAAAATCTGTGTCTTACCCAAAATGTGTTAAAAATACAGAGTGAATGGATATATAATTAACCCTCTTCAGTATTGTTGTATAACTCAAGGTCTTTCTTACTTGCTTCAGATGACACCACACAAAAGCCTTCTGATTACTCATATGTACATAAACAATACAGCTTCTTAAATAGTCTGTTATTTAAAARCAGTGGTTAATTAAATCTGCTTAGAGAGTTTGGTAATATTTAGTGTTTTTAAAAAAAAGAAGCACCAGGTATCTGTGGTTACAGCCTTCTGGAAGTTTTGTTCCCCTCAAAGGAGTAGTTTGGGGAAAAAAATACTGTGGAAAAATTAGCCCTTGCTCAGCAGATCTGCTCCTGTGATGTATTTTAGATTCACATCTGTTAAAGACAGTCACAAAATTGCCAGGCACGTTATCTCATGTATGTCCTCCAGGAATTGGGCAAAAATGCTTCCTGTTGCCTATTTAAGTGCATCTGGAGCAGGCAAAATTGAAGGAATACTGCTGTGGGCAACCAGTTTAATACTGGCGATGGAGAAGCCCGGTGCTCAGCCTGCCWTTCAGCTCATAAGCTGAGCTTTTGGTTCATTCTGTGTAAATTCTTTAACGTAGCGAGTGGAGGTGAACCAGCACTTTGGGAGGATGCAGGATGTTCCTAAACTCAGTTTGAACTAGCACGCTGTTGTGAAGGGGGTGGCACTGGTCACATTGGAACTTGTTTCAGTGAATCTCCTGGTGAGCCAAGGAGGTGGGTGAGGAAAGGTACGTAACGGCTCCAGTACATKGTCCCTTTACAGAGGCAGGCACTTAAAATGTTTGGTGTGGTTACATCTTGTTCTTTGGTAGGCTGGAGTTGTTTGCAGTGGACGTGGTTTAGTTGAGTCTTTCAAAAATTAACTTTTGCTGTGTGCTTTCACATAAGGAATTGGAGGGGAATTACAAAACCRATATACAAAATAAGCCTTAAATAAATGTAGAGATCTATGCCAAAACCACTGTGTATGTTGTGTATATGCTACTTASGGAAGATTTACTTTTTATGTTGTTCTCTTAGTTGTTCTTACCTGTCATATCAAATGCAGGGGAAAAAAATGCTGCAGCTACTGAGGTGTGAGTTGATAGTTATGTTTTGGTGAGTTATGGACCCGTKTTAGCTTCCTCAGCTAGCTTTTTCTTAAAAGTTGCTCACAATTTGTATAATATACAAACTACATGGTGTAATTATATGGTTCATTTAGGAGGTGAAGTGAGTACTTTGAAGCTGTGAGCTCTGCATGGCCAGCCACAGAGTTGGAATGAGAGGCAATCCCRAAGTCCATCCATGATGATTTAGCTGACTGCAATCACTACAGCAGGAATCKGAGATGTTGGAGTCTATTTGGTTAGTTTAATTAGGGTAGAAAAACTGAAATTTGAGAGAACCATGGAACTGTGCTGGCTGTACAGTGAAATGCTCTGCCCTTGGCTCTGGTTTAGAAAACATTGGCACTGGGATGAGAGGGATTTCCCCACAGTGCTGAACTCCTGTGGTCTGCCCAGTTTGATTCCTCAGTGCTCTAAATAAATCCCCTGGGATGCTGGCATGCTCACAAAATCGCTTTGGAAATAAGGAGAATGCAAAAAGGAATGGGAAGTGATGTTCCTCCACTCACCTGGCACAAACCCTTAGACCTCACCACACGGTTCCTTTGGTTGCAAGGGCTTGTCTAGCCCAGACCTCCGTGGTGGCTGGGCTGGAGCCAGTGTTGGGAAGTGTGCCATGTGCCTGCATGATCATGCCAAGTGGACCCCTGGCTTTGTGTCACCCATATTTGCTTCCCAGACGCTTGTGAGCAGCAGCCAGAGGTCATGTTCCATAGCATGCCCTGCCTGAGCACATGAGAATTGCAAACTCTTCCAACATGAGCCGCTRCTGCTCTAAGTTGTACGGCTGCATTCAAAGAAAGTGTGGTGGGATGAGCTGGACTGACCTACGCTGTTAATTGAAAAGTCAGGCCAGGGTGAGGATGTCTCTTCTTGTATCTTCCATCTGCTTTAGGAGGTGAAATTTGGACACATGGTGCTATATAAATCCCAAGGAGGTTGTGCACAAGCCTAGTGCCTGTAGTCTGAACAGGAGCAAGCTTCATCCCACATATCTTCATAGCCCAAGGCTATCAACTCAGTGCTTCCCTTGAACCATGAGAATTCAAAGGGAAAATAAGATAAAGAAAACAGCTTTGATTTTTATATTTTTACTACCACCACCAAACAGCTTATAATTACCCTTTCTTTTACATATTAAAGCTAGTCTACTGATGCAATATCCATTATAACTCCAAAAGCTTAATCTTAAGCAGAGCAAAAACCCCCCCGAGTAGGATCATATGCCTGGAAATTAGCATAGGGTTTTTTCCTCTTTAGAGGAATGCCTAAGCACATGAGTGCTGAGAGGTGGTGACTCACACAGAATGAGAACGAGTTGTTCTTTGGCCTCTTGATACAAAGCCTGTGATATGAATCCAAGCCTGAGCCCTCCCTTGGAGGATCAGGTTTTAATTGGACATGAACTACTTTTAATAATGGAAGGACACCTTATTTTTGCATGGTATTTATTGGGGAAAAATGAAAAAGCAGTTTTGTAAGAGCAATAACATACCCCAGGGCAYGCAGTTATAATCAAGCAGAGATATTTTCTGACTACTGAACTCATAACAACACAAAAAACTCTGTACTGGTGTAYGTAGTCTATGCAGTCAGTAGGATGTAGTGAGACATGGTATCAACCCTGTATTTCAGGGTACCTCATTAGTGTGAAATAAGGCACTTGAATACTTCTATAGCTCTAGTCATTCTTTGGGGATATGAAAATCCTTAAATCAAATCTTCCCTGAAGTTGCTTGGTAGTTTTAACTAGATAATAGTGTCTTTCTTCAGTGCCAAAGTGCAAGATTTTRAGAGGTGACCCCTTCCACCCTGTGCTGCATTAAGTGACAGGTAAAATAATCTTGAAGCTTGTAGTAATCTAAAAATTTGTCWAATATCTCATGGTTAATGATTGCTTTTTCTTAGAAATCAGGTTGCACTGTTGGATGGGCGGCTTTTGTCATATTAACCAACTGAATAACAACCACTAGGTTTAAGACCAGTGTTTAGAAAACCTTTTTTTTAGGTGGTCATGACARGTATCAATTCAAATTTTGGAACAGTGTTGGTTAATATGATCTCTGCCTTGTGKTTTTTTTCATAATGAGAAATCATAAGCAAACTTGTGWATTGAGACCTGACTATTMATCTTTTATTTTAACTGGGCCATTTACCACAGCTTCATTATTTAATGTGAACAGAAGCATTCYACATTGCAGAATCTCAGGGCTTATYCTTCCCACCACTGCTGGTCTATCTGGAAAACCTTCACAKTCGTTAAACTTCTGGCATCATTTTTTACAACATGTATGAATTCAGTAATCTGCCTCATGCTTACTGTGCTCTGCATGTCCTCACAAGAGTTATTATGGGGTATCTACAGCAGTCTAAATTTATAATTTGCTGCTTGATATTTTTCCTGTGAAAGCAAGCTCTATTTTTGAGCTAAAATCTTGGAATCGCTTCTCTTGAAGAACTATCAAGCAAAGATCCTTGAACAAGCWAGGTTCATCAAGGGCTGCATCTGCATCATTCTTCCTATTCTCTGCAGCTTTCTGTAGCCACGTRTCCTCACAGTACCTGAGCACACTCTTCTGGTGTGTCCTATATGATTTGAGCRTGTATTTTGCTTCTTGCCTGCTCCCTGGGAAGAGGAGTGTGAGCTGTACTGTGCCTGGGTGTTCTGGTTTTGATTCTGGTTGTATACAAAGGGCTTGGAGTCCTTCTGGGGCTGTTAACACAGAAAATGGGGCTAATCAGATTTGCTTGCGGTGTCTGGTGGCTAAAGGGACTTGTTGCAGCTTTCACGCCTAGTTGGCTTTTGCCTGCTCATATTTTCTGTCCTGGCCTGTTGCACTAAGAGCAAATCCAGCTGGATACAACCAGCTGCACCCTCCGTGGCCCAGCGCAACCTTGGTGTCTRCAGGCACTGTACGCTTGAGCTCCACAGTTTTTTAGTTTTATAACCACAGCAAAACTCTTCCCTAGATGGTACGACCCTTGAATCCTATTTCATCTTGTCCACAAAGGGAAACTTTTAACAAATTTCATTATTTCYTCACTGAGCATTGAATAGACCTCATGTTAATTGCAATAGTGCTTCAAGTTTTCCATTAGTATACTCCGTGCCACTCTTTCATGTCGATAATTCTTTACTCGGCCAACCTCACTGCAGGAATATATTAGGAATCTTTGCAACCTGGACTTAGRCATGCTCAGGCATGAGGATTTTTCATTTATTGTTATAGGATGAACACTGCAGAGCAAGCAGGAGGCTAACCATTTAACACCAAGTGCTCTATTAATCAGCTTCTGTTTATTTAATTTAATAAGCAGCTTTTGATAATGGCAAGAATCTGGTCATATATTTAATTTAAGCAGCACTTACTGCTTTACTCTTTGGAACATATGACCTCAGACTTCCTGACATGCAGCAACTCTATGCTGGCCTTTAGATCTTGGTTTTTCTATTCAAAAAGTATGTGTTTATCTTTTTTTTTCCCTCTCTTAAAAATGCAAGAACTGTTTAGTACTGTAGTCTACGTGTCTTCTGGCTTGGCAGTTTTTTCATACTTTTATTTAGAGCTGTTTAAAGGCTTCCAAGCATGTTGTAAACTGCASCTGGTGCTGTGGTCATCAGCTCTCTGTAGACTCCTCAGGGCACTGGAGATGGTTGTTGYTCCCGCCCCGCTCCTGGAAATTCCCTGGGCTGGAAATCGGAGACCCTCAGGGACAACAGGGCTCTGGAAAACATTTCTCTAGTTTCATGCAATCATTACTTATTTATTAAGTAATTAATTTGTTTTATTTTCCTTAACTAGAAGAATGCCATGTGKTTTTTGTATCTTCCATTAGTTCAATCATGTCACATTAACATGATGAGTTTCCCTGTACAGGCAGATTTGCTTTSACAGAGCTGGTAGCTGAAGGCAGACCTTGCTCTAGTGAAAACTAAAGACCTTTCCTCAATGTCTRGTACAACTTGGTTCAACAAAATCTGATCAAGTTTGGAAAAATATTACTGAACATTTCCATACTTCTATAAATTCCATGATCTGAATTTCCAAGAAGAAAAAAAAAACCCACCTGTGTTACCAGGATAGTTGTGTCTGTATTTTATAGCACTAGATTGACATTTGGAGAGAATGTATTATATTGATTTTATATATACAAAAATATATATATAYACACACRMYCCTAAGTCTAATCACAGCRCTGTRAGCTTTAATGCTGCTCYTTRAAAGACTATTCAGAATTAAATCTCTAACCTCATGACTCCCTGAATAAATTATTAAAATGCTGCATGGGGGATGGAAAAAGGATTTTCAGTAAAAAGCATAATTTTAATGCCTAAATATTTGATAAACTCATAGAAAAAAAAATGCTGCTTCAACCTCTGTGGATGCTGCTGCTATTGGCAGATCCTGACACACTCTGAAAAACACCCAAAAAATGGGACTGCAGAGTGAGAGTGCAATATTTTGACTGCTTCTAGTGGCTCCCCATTATGCCAAATGATACTGAGGYAGGAAGATACATCAGGGTTATTCTGTGTCAATAAGGTAAGCCATAAGATTATTAYACAGTTCCTTACACTGGCTACTGAAAAAAAAAGAAAATGTAGAAATTCCAGGCTTGGGAGAAAGCCGAAGGCATGACCAGATTTGATTTTTAAAATCCTGGATATACAACTAGTTAACCAACCAAGCTTTTAAACCAAAGAAAAAAGGGGAGGGCAGAGTTTTGAAGCACATAATTCAGTGTCTCTTTCAATTTGTCCCTCTGCTTTCATTGATTCTTAAAGACACTGTTGAGGGTTTCAATTGTAGTTACTGGGATCCTAATTCTCTTTAGCACTTACTGGCATATGCAATTTAGTGCTTAGTTCTTAGAAATTCATTGTACTGGCATAAGTTAGAGCAAATGCAAAGATTGACAGCAGGATTGTTATTTTTCTTATTGTGTTATCTGGCAGAACAGTAAAAGTGGCATTTAACCACCTTTTCTTCTCTCCCTCCTGTAATTAGCACCTAAAAGGTTGGTCTAAACAAGAGCCTTTAAGCATCGGTTTCCCACGGTATTTTACCCTTCCTGGAACACAAAGTACCTTTGTACCCAGTTGCCCCTATTGCAGCATTTGCACCCAAAATGGACACTGTGCTTAGGGGCAAGGTAATATTCCCTTAATGTGGGTCTTTAGACATGTTTCCAGGCAGGATCTTAAACATACACCTTRATTGCCAACGTGGGCAACTCCATCCTTCACAACAGCAGAAAGCAGGCATGCAAAAGCTACTGTCACACACCCGCCAGCTGGAGAGGTGCCACTGCTCTCCCATAGCATCCACAGGGCCAACACAGATGTCCAGAACACATCCCTGCTGCAAATAATGTCAAGAGGTCCTTGCAGTTAGTTATTTAGGAATATTAAAGCCGCTCAGGGGAGGCATAAGTCCAAAACTCGCACTATGCTGGTATGTACATTAGACACAGCAAATGCCACAGTTGTGTTTTCTGCACAGCTAATGTTAAAATGAGGAGCCYGTGCGCTGCCAAGACAAGGGGTCCCAGGCTTCTCCCCAACCAGATGGCCATTGCGAATTAACCAAAGTTGTGCTGTGCTCTAATGGCATAGCTAATAGGCAGGAGCACTTGAAGAAATTCTGGATAAAACAATGTCAAAAATAGTAAAAAAAAAAAAAAAGAGACAGATGTTGGGAAAAAGCCCCTCAACTCACTAGTGACTGAGAGTAACATTGGTATGTAGGAGCTGTTACAGGGCAGTGGAGTCGGAAATAAAGATGCTCCTTTTAAGTCAGAAATATGTCATTAGAGGAATGAGCTTGACTTTATTATCTGATTGCTTTTCTGTCTGTCTCTACCTGGATATTAGCTCTGAGAAATGTGCTTTTTGGGCTGCTGCGAATTTGTCAACTGTATTTCAAGTGTGTTTCTGTCTGTCAGTTTTATGGACTTGTCAGCAGAAAATCATGGGAAAATGCAAATCAGGAAATCTAACTGTGTATAGCTTATCAGTTCATTTCCATTCCTATTTCTCAATAATCTTATTTGCACAGAAGTAGATGCATATGTGTACTTTGTTTTCATTGTGGTTATTCATTGAAAAGCTGTGTTATAAATAGAACCACACTTTCCTAAATGTCATCTTGTTGTTATTGTAAAGTTATGCTAATAGCTGTATTTGCTACCATCTTTTCGAAAAAGTAAGTTGCATGCTGCTGCTCCCTGCCTATTGCCTGTATCAGCCTTTTCACCTGAAATCTCTATGAAGAAATCTCTATGAAGGATTCCTGAGAGCATCCTGAGATCCTTTGCATCTTTCGAGCCCATCCCTTCCACAGATGGCTCTGCCTCCTCCTGTTGCAAACAGTACTGGGCTCCATCCTTTCCTCTGTTCTCTCTTTGCCTCGTTTGTCTTGCTTACTTTGCAAAAAAATTTGTTCCACTTTCTCTTCTTGGCGTCATCTCACAGCTTTTTCTCCTTTCTTTCTCACCTTGTCCCTTTTCTTTCCGGTGTTCCTGTCACTTACTGCCCTCATATGTGCAAGCACCTACACGAGCTCTTCTTTTCCCTTCTGGCACTTGCCCTCCCAGCTCTTAGCAGTCTCYTGCCCTCATCCTCTTCCCCTCCTCGTTCTGGCACTGCAATTTCTTTTCAGGGAGACAACTGARGAAAAAAAGGATTTTTCAACAGTTTAGCCAAATTTGAGGAAACAGATATATGGTCATTTTTATTTCTGTTCATGGTGATTTATTTCAGGTTTTCATCAAAACTTCTCTTGGACAACATCATGGTGGAAACAGCATAGAAAAGAGCTTTATTTTATTTATTTATTTATTTATTTATATGCTGAATTGTAGTCACTCAAAGTATTTTGCTGACTGATCCTCTGTGGCTTCTCTGAGCCTTTGGAGTGCCAGATGTGAGAGCACGTGGGCAGGCTGGGAAGGAGAGGCTGCAGGTCACATCCCCTTTGTCTCCTGCCGCTTCTGCCACCGGTTTGTTTTYGGTCAAACCAGGCACTTTCCTTCCAGCTCAGCCATCTGCTTTGGTTACTTCTTGCTTTCTCCCTTCTGCCTCTCAGATGAAGTTGGCAGCATCTGGACACTTCTTCCTCTTAGTGGATGGAATCTGTAAATATCGTGGTGCGATTTTTCTGGTTTGTTACCTCATGATTTGATGTTTTTAGCCAAAACATGGAATTGCCAGCAATTCCTTGTGGATGATGAGTGAGTGGAGCTCCTCGGCATCTCCATTCTCTAGTCTTTTCCATTTCTGTCTATGAGGAAACCTTCCCAGTTTGAGTACAGTGTTTTTTCAAACATTACTTTTTGTAATGATAGTGAATCATATTGTTAGCTGGTCCCTACTGTGACTCTATCTWTCTTTATTCTGAATTATTTCCTTTTTCTATATTTCTCTGTTATTCTTTATTTCTTCATGTGGCTCATTAGGCCTGTATTTCATTTTTGTTTCTTGTTATCTATTAGTTTTCAACTGGGATACCATCCTAGCTGCTTTTCTTTAATCTGACCAGTCCCTTGCAACTCTAGTAGCGTCCAACTGACTTTCTAGGTATTGTTGAATACTCATCTCCGACAACAACCGTGCCTTTTATGCTCTAGCATTGTATAAATCTGTCCAATTTACCAAATTTTTATTGCCATCGGTAGGATGCAATGTCTTCATTTGTAAAGATAAAATATACATTTGYACCCCTGCCATCGGCTTTGCCTTGTCTAGCTCAAGCCAGCGGTGGTTATTTATCACATCACTCTGTTTGATGTACAGGACAACTGTTTTTTTTGTCTATAAACCTGGTTGTGAGGAGAATACAAAAGAGATACCTTATAATACACTTGCTCTTTTGCTAACAGTGGGATCACCTCATCTACTTGTGTAGCCAGATGAATGGACTCGGTGCCTCTGCTGGTACTAAATATTTAGTGCTTTGCTGAGCTGGTTGTCTAATTGAACTGTACTGAGGGTTTTAAAATAAGTATCACTGCCATTGGCTTAATTATATTTCCTAATGTGCTGTCCGTTTGCTGTTGTGTGCTAGGTAGTAACTCCTGCTTTAAATCGGATACCTTGAGGAAACCAATGTGTTCTTGTTGCTTTGTTGCTGGATTGAAGGTTGTTGTTTTGTTGTTTTTAAGATATCCCTCAGTATGGCACTAATAATTTGAACTGCCTCAGACTGTTGGAAAGCAGCTGCCATAAGCAACATGGGAGAATGCTGAGCGCCCTGTGCAAATGGGTTGTGTGGCTGCCAGATCAGGGTTTAAGTTATTTAAGATAACCCTTTAATGAGATCCATCAACCCTACGGTGTTGGCTTTCATTTTGCTTCTGGGAACCTGTGAACTCCAGGGTCCTTTTAGCAGGATGAGGATTATTGGATAGGACTACAGGATGAAGATTATTGGTCTTTAAACCTAATCCCAGTTTGTAMTGACTTCTTTGTTCCTGGGAAGTCTACACTGGGGAAAGAGGAATAGGCCCACGGTGTGTRTTTTGCTTATAGGGAATGTACCACAAGCTAAAACTAACGTAATCTGTTTAATAGAAAAGAACATGGCAGAAAGATCTATTTGATTTTTAAGGTTGCCCGATCAGTCATAAGTGTTGTCCTTATTTTCCCACAAAGTTTCATACACCATAATTGCAGCTCTGGGARTAAACCATTGGGAGCTGCAGATACTTGGCAGTGGTTGGAGACAAGGGCTTTAAGAGCTTTTTCCACATGGGGAAATTTACTGGCTTAATTACATCACGGTAATTACACACCTATAATTGTACCAGCATAAATACCCTGTGATTTCTACCATGAGAGCGATTTTTTTTTTTTCAAGCTTGTACTGTTGCCCCCGTGACAAACTTTGGCTGAAATGGAACAAGCTCTGGTGGATGTGTTCACCTACATCGGAGAGCTTGTGCTGGGCCGGGTCCTGCCAAGCCATCCACAAAGGGCATTGTGTTCCCTGTCTTTCCTGTGGCCTTATGGAACTGCATCCTGGAGCCCAATTAGGCTGAGAGGGATGGGGCTGGATGAGGCTGCATGGCCTGAGCTTTGGCCAGCTYTGCGGTTGCTCTTGTGCTGTCCTGCAGCATAAAGGGAACAGGCAAAGCTATGAGGAGTTTGGTTCTGGGTAGCAGGAAAGGAACAAAGTGCAGCTCTCTTTCCAGGAGATATTATAGTGTGTCATTGAAAACTGAGGCACGGAAGGCTTTAGAGAAATACAAAAGCAGCGTGCTGTGCAAGTATTCCCTTCAGGGCTGGGAGGAACATATTACAAGACTCAGAACTTTACTCCAAGGCTGTGAAAGTTAAAGGGTAGAGCAAAAAGGATGAAGGGGAAATTCATTTGCTGGAGGTTCTCTGCAAGCTGCACTTAAAAGCACTAGTAGTCTTATTGATGCAATAACCRTATTTTGAAGAGATAAACCCTAATTTTGGAGTCGCTATGCTGTTCAGAGTAAAGAAATACTGCTTCTTGCTGCCAGTCTGTGTCAACAGCCAGCTGAGATGTGTATAAAACTTTTTTTGTCTTTACAGTTATTATTTTTGATTAAATAGAGGGACCTCATYTTGTTTTAAGCCCAAATTCTGCAATATTTATGATAGTCAATATGGAAAAGAGCGTACTATGCACTTAAAAATATTGCTTCTCATTAATTAGCTTCTTTGATCCTATGAGTGAGAACATCCCACCTGTGCTACAAGGTGGATTGCAGAGCCTAATTAAAAAAAGGAGACCTTTGCTGATGTAGCCTATTCTCTTTGCAGCGTTACACAAACAAATTWTTTTTTTCTTTCAGTGGGAGTGAAGTATGACTTCTTCTTTTTCTTTTCCTGGCTTGCTAAAAATGTGTGATAACGAGTTGACTTCAGTGGGAGTTTTGCCTGGGTAAAAACTGAAGGATCAATCCCCATATTGTGTGTGATTTTTGCCCTAGTAATTATTCTTTGGTGGAACAGCTTCTCCATGGCAACTGTTTCAAATAAGTCCTGTAACTTCACTTATCTTTAAAAAAGTACATATTTAGGATGTATGTTAATATGCATAAAAATATATATCTTTAGGGTTTTTAACCTAGAAGGGAGGGAGAGGGAAGGATCAGGCACAAGCCAAAATGTACAGCATTTATATAAGGATGTCCTTTTCCCCCTTCATATCCCTCCCTCTCCTCCATCCTAGGAGGAAAAAAATACATATACAGTTAAAAATAAATTTACTACCGTGTCTTTYGCATCCCCTTCCTGAGCCTCTGAGACATTATGGTGCTGACTTGATCAATCATCCCACATCCACCCTGACAGYTTCTAACACAAACTTTGTTCTGCTCTTCTGAGCCGCGGTCTCCTTTCAGTCYGGCAATTAATTGTCCTGCTTCTGCCATCCTCGCCGCTCTGTCACCATCRGATGACTTGGCTTGAAGGTGAGGGCTGGGAATCCTTGTGCTTAGTTTTGCTGCTTCATTTTTTCAATGAGAAAAGGTGGGGAGGAGAACRGAGGAAAGTGTGTGGTAGATACTGGATTCTGCATAGTATCGTATTRGACTCATTTTGCTGATCAGCAGTGATGTCTCTGCACACTATTTACCTAAAAATTTTAGATTTTAAGATTTTGTAAAAACCACTATAATTTTTTATTGTCTCAGGCTCTTAAATGAGGCCTCTCCACTGAAGTCTTTTGGAAAGTCYTTTTTCCCCGATGTGTTTTGCAATGCAGGACTGTTGCTGCCTCTTGAATGTGCTGCCATGGCTGCAGTCTCTTATGCTGGGCCTCCCTATTAGGAACAGTGGGGTAAAGCAGGGCTTGCTCCTTTCCAAAGGATGCCTCAATATAYGAGCTCCGTCAGCTAAGCTCACCTATCCCAGTGATATGTTTCTTGAAATACTGCACACTGGCAGCTTTGCTGGCAGGTTTTCACACATGGCTTTTTCAAACTGAAGTACGAGGCTGTGTTACATTCCTGCTTCACCTGAGAACTCTGCTAATGTGGCATGCAAAGGATGTCACCTAATTGGCTTCAGCAGGACGGTGTCCCATGAGAGCACTACCTTGCCATCTTTAAGGATGCCTCTRGAAGATTTTGCAGGTTATATCTAATTTTAAAGTTGTTTCTCTTGYGAGGATCATTGAGTGCTCAGAACCTAAAGCACTGGCTGATTTTTAGCAAATTCAGGATGACTGGCGCTAATGCTGAGTCTTGAMTTCTGTAGCTGCTCACTCCTCTGCTTGTAAGCAGCTCTCATCCTCTCTGCAGTGCATATCACTTATAATGATCCCGTCTATATTATGACTGCAAGAGCTTTATCTGCAGAACTAAGCAGAAAACTGTGGCAGTAGGTGGGAAGAATTTGCTGGGGAAATGTGGACATTGTAAACTAGCTTTCTCATTTAACCCTATTTATTACTCTACTCTGAGTCTCACTGCCCAGGCCTTATCTCTTCCAAGCTGAACATCCCAACAGAGCTCAACAGGCAGCGCACACAAGTTTGCCAGTTCACTATAAAGCCTTGCCTTTCTCTACAAGAAGTCAAAGCAGAGAGAGAAGTTAATGATGATAAACTAGTAATTTTCAGTCAAAGTATTAAGAGCTATTTTAAAAATCCAATCTTAGCTCTGACATCTTAAGAAACAGCTGAATTAACACTTCAGTGGGGAATTTACCTTTCTGCCAATCCTAACCGTCACTGAAAGAGAGAGCACAGACTCCTTAGACCTAGAGGCAGTGCTCAGGTGGGCTGGACTTTGGGTGCTGGAGAGCGTGAGTTGTTTGATACGGTGCCCTCTGATGGAAGAAGGTCTGACTGACACCTAAACTGGATGAAATTATAAAGTTCTGGCGATATTTATCTGGTGTAAAGTAGCGATTTGTTAGTGTTACATTTAGAAACAAAACCGAATTATTTTAATACTTTAGTTATAATAGTGATTAAGCAGTATTGTCAGCCATCTTCCAAGAATAATTTTACTCTAAAAGCTGTGAGGCAAATCTTTTTCTTACCCTCAGTTCTGCACTACCTGTTTTGTCACATAGTCTAACACTAAAGTAATTAATTCCAAAGTGCTATCTTGAAAAACAAATAGCCCTGGATTCCTGCTGCAAACGAGATCACTTTACAAGGATAATAAAAAATAAGCAATAGTTTTATTTTTACTGCAGAATTTGGATTGTTGTATTTAATTGAGAAGTATCTGAATTCTCTGAGTAATCTCATTTTATTGCATCCACATACATGCTTAATGGAGAGAAATGGGGGTGACTGGCTGYACAGGCCTTTTGGCTAACATTGCTGCGATGTTAAACCAATTCATGAACCTTTAGTTAATAAAAAACCCTATGTGTTCTTAAGTAATAAACAACTCTGCTTTC
The DNA here is from genome assembly GCA_003342815.1 of Eudromia elegans. NCBI lineage: Eukaryota > Metazoa > Chordata > Aves > Tinamiformes > Tinamidae > Eudromia > Eudromia elegans. Next base: position 3,119,420 of record PTEX01000051.1, read on the forward strand.
TATGGCATAGTATGGTTTTGYGGGATAGTGTGGATGTCTTCCACAGAGGTCTTATGGATTGCCAGAGAAATCTGGTTTGGGAGAAACCCACCCATCTTCTCACTCCTATAAGTAGGAAGGTGAAGGAAGTGTTTTTGTGCAGAATTCAGCAAGATTACTGTTTCCTTTACCACTGAGCTTGAGTTTTGAACAAAGAATGAATACACGGACCACATTGAACAACATTTATTCTTCCTACTGGCCTTCAATCTACATCACTGACTGAAGAGCACCYGCCCCACACACTGATTTGGTCATAGTCATGAATAATAAGGAAAATAAAGTAGTATATGGTTCATACTGTAATGCATAGCAGTARTGTTGTAGGATTAGATCTGATATTAGATTGGATCCTACTTTCTGAAGACCTGACTTGCAGTTTAAGCATTCTTCTCAGTCACTCTTGTATAATGGTGGTGCTTATAAAAAGTCTTTATRGTTATGAAAAATCTTTGGAGACTTTCCAGCAGCTTTCCTAACATAAATCTTTTCAGTCAAAACTTTTTCTATTCCATCTCAATCTTGTGTTGTACCATATTCTCAGGTTTTTATTCCCCAGTAACTCCCAGGATGTGACTATCCAGATGATCAAAAAAGTATTGTGTGTCAAATCAAAACCTAGGGAACAATGCAGTGAGAGAATAGGGCGTACTTAACCTTGCTGGGATGCCAAAAGAGGAAAAATCATCATATCTACCTTGATCTTTTTCTTTTCTATAGGTAAATTTTGCTTTTCCCTGTAAAGCCAACTGTTATATTTTAAATATACTTCTACTTGAAAGGTAGGATTATTTGAGGTAAAATGGCAAATGAAAGTCTGTCAGTTGTTCAGCTAGCAAAAAAAAGAATGTTGAAATATATTTTTCTCCGTACCATGTCATCTGCCATCACAATCAGCATTTAGCAAACYAGATATTAGGTACCTTSAAATCAAAGCATCTTAGTAGTTAACACAAATTAATGGCACCACAAGAAGAGATGTGGAAAAAAAAATTATCAAGGGTACTACTTCACACTTTAAGTCTCAAAATTAAGAGGGCTTTCYATGTGTTAATATTCTCTTAACTTCAAAATGCTTGTTAAATGCAGTAAGCCTAACACATGCTCGTGTCAAATTACATTTCTGGCTATGGAAAGTATATGAACAGATTACAGTTTCATGTTTTTTCTCAAGGCGTGTTTGTTTAATCTCCATCACAATGCAACTACAAGGTCCGCTGCCTACATATGTTTCGTTATATTTGTATCCCCTGCCCAAATTTAAGTAATGCATAAGTGAAATTTTGTCATTTACTAAGCAATTAAACCTGATCCTAATTTTGAAGTGTCTATTAGAATGCAAGAGAATCCATGRCATTTATCTTGTGAACTCATGCATATGGAATGCTAGTAAGGAAATTTGACTAACTGGGATGGATTTTCAGGTCATACTGATTTTATACTTGCATAGTGTTTTCGGAGGGAGAGCACTCTTGCTTATATCTGTAAAGGACTGTGAGATAATGGACTTTTACAGTAAAATATTTGTACTTCTAGAAAAAACTTTTATTAGCTAAAAGCCATGCCCAGGCAATCCTGTGGCTCAGAATAATTTGACAAGAGGCATTTCACGTGTATGGAAAATGGAAAAAAAAAAGTGTTAACTTTAGGGTTTTTMTTCCTAAAAATGACTGTTTGATGCTGCTGAGGTATGCAGATATGTGACCAGATATGTAGGTATATTGAAATAAATCTCAGAGAAWTAAATTAGGCAGATAATGTAGTCATGGGTGTGCAATAAATTACATGGATACAATTATAGATAWGGAGGAGAAATCTGTGAAGTGAATTCCACATGTATCTGTGCATGCAGATCAGTGAAACCTTTACAAAATAATTGCAAAGGCAGAAGAATCTAGTGTATGGTATGAAGTCAGAGTTGAAAAATAGTCAGGCAAGCTCCCTCTTTTTTAGTTAATGAAGACAGAAGAGTCTCTGTAACATAAAGAAAATCGGGAACTCTATAATGTGTTGATTATTCTCCCATTAAACATTATCCTAGAGGTAGAAATGGAATGGCAGTTAGCTTTATAGGGGAAATATTGACTAGACAGACTACAAACGTAGAGATTGATTTTATTATTTAGGAAGGCAGAATATTAGGATGCATGAGCATTTCTTTTTTTAACCAAGATGCTAGGCTGTCAGTGGTGAAATATTACTGCAGGAGAGTTTTCTTTTTATACACAGTGGTAAGAAGTATGGCTTCCTTTCTCGGCACTTCAGCCACAGATGCTATCAGCTAAACCATCTGTGGTGACAGATTTGTGTTATATCACTTAGAAACTAAGTGAAGCTGGTAAAGCCTCCTACTATGGGATATAAGTAGCTCCTGCAAGGCTGGGATGCATTACGGCTCTTTCTTCTGGTGGCAGAGGGGTGGGAGGATTGTGTGGACAGAGGCTCACAATAGCTTTCAAYCGTGTCTTCACTGAGTTGTGAAATGCTGGTGTGGATCTTCTGGGGCAGTGTCCACACAAAGCTCCTCCTTTATTGTTCCTGGTAGAGACAGAGGGGAGTCATTTGATATCATGGACAGATGAACTTGATTCTATCCCTATGCACCTATGCAGGCCAGGGAGGAATCTTGGGGCTCTAAATCCAAACTCAGAACCACCCTGTATGTAATGGTCTCTTATTTAGCCCCTATTTCCTCTAGGGAAATGACTCTGCAAGAAAGACACCGCTTCTCAAAATGATGATGTCCTAAAGAGGGGGCATTTTGAGTTGAGACAGGTTTCTTCCTCCCTCCCATCTTTTTCTTCTCCTAATCTTCAAAATGTGCTTAACACATGTTATCAGACTTCCCAGAGGACAACACTTGAGTTTGGAACAGTATGGCTGCTAGAAAGACCCAGATCATGAACAACCTTTGAGCACTTCTATTGACCACATGAGGGAAACCTGACTGAACCAAGGATGGTTTCTCAGCCATGAGCATGCAACAAGAGTGTGCTAATGGCGTGCAGTGTTAAATAGCATGTCTGTGCAGAGAGATGTGGTGCAAATTACTGTTTTGACAACAAGAAAAATTACAGGAGACTTTGCAGAGCTAAGAGGGGAAACCAGTTTTTACAGTTGCGACTCTCCAGTTGAGGCTGAGTCCAGTTGATGAATGAATATTTTCAGATGTCTTAGACTAGAAGAATATTCCTTTCATCCTTCTATAAACATTTAAAAACATGGTTTTAGACTGACAAACAGGTTTTGCTCCTGCTGAGAACATTGTAATCTTGCTGATTCTCTGCCCTGCTGCACCCCATTCGGGAAGAGCTTTGTGATGCCTTTGCAATGCCATCGAGCTCTGAAAACACACATCTGTATACATTCAGGTCAGCTTCCTGAATCATGATTTTTTAGGAGTATTTCTAAAGCTAAAGAGAGAGATGCTGGAATCTAGCTGAGATTTTTGTATGAAAATTAAATTGACCTTAATGTAGACAGTTGTTCCTTGAACATAAACAGTTCTACCAAAAAGGCATCATCATGATCTCAAGTGCAAAAAGAGAGAATGAAGAAAAGAGAATTTTGGCACAAATTCTCTTCTCCATTATGTCATTAGAGCCATGAAAACATCATGGCACTAGATCACTTGGGTCAGCCCTCACCCTGACCCCAGAGTTGTGAMCCTGAGATGCAATGATTCTTGTCAACTGTCAGTCATTCACAAACTTTTACTGACAGATAAATAGAATTTGAATGATTTGGTTTTGGCTGTCATTCAAGGATACCTTTGCTTTCAGGTCTATCTTAACCTGAAAGCATGTAATTTGTTTCATTTGTGGTGCTGCATAAGAAATGAACCTAGGTCTCTAGTGCTCAAAGGCAAATGCAGTAATCATCTGCATGACTTGATTCCTTATTCCGGTAATATGAAAATTGTCAATTATGGATGAATTATGGGTGCTACTGATACCTGTAATTTGGTTCTGCAGTTTTGTAAACATACGCAGCTGCATTTAATTGTATCTTGCTAGTCGTGTAATTCATTAAGGTGCACCTGCAGTCACCTAAGATACAGAAATTAATGAAGTGAAAAGCTGTATTTCATTGTTGCCTRTTTGTATTGACATTTCTTACAACTGTTTGTTTAATCGCAAATCTGTATTTCTCAGATGATGATTTTAAAGGAAAAGTGATCATGAAATAAACAGAAATTATAGTTAGCTGCTGTATTTTAAAGTTCCTGAAAGTAGTTTCTTAATTGATTTAAATAATTGCTTTTCCATGTGAAGTCGAAGACTGGAGGAAAGCTGCAGAATTGATTTTTGCATCTGTTACAGTGGGGCAAAGATGGATTATCAGATAACTGATTCCAAGGCTGTGAGCTGCTGAAGCCCTTACTCTGTTTTCATGCTTGACCAGCAATGTTGGCTGCTCAGTTCTACCTAGATAGTGTGCCTATACCTGTGTCTTATTCTAGTCTGTCAGGATAAGTTTTCTTCTGATTTAGGAACACACTTTTAAAATAAACATGTTATATTCTGAACAGGYATGTATTTCATGTGCGCAATCTGTCTCTCTTGTTTTCAGGTATTCCCATTGCTTTGATTTTAAAAAGTCTGTATATGTTCCAGATCTGTATAATCAGTCCTTGGTCTGACATGTTTTGCAGATGTGCAGTTGTAGCACTGAGGTTCAGATCACACAGATCATCTTTGGATTTATTTTCCCTTCCCCTTTCTTTCAGCGTGTCTCATTTTACCTATTATTATGGGAAAAAATGCTACCCTTGTTTCTTGTTGTCTTCCATGATCTGCCTTTTCAAGGAAGGCTACAGTACATGAAGTATAATTCCATTAAATACATGTCATTCTTTGAWCATTTTAGAGTCCTGTCCATAAGGCCGTGATTATAAAATATTGAGGCTCCTAGTTGTCGCAGGTTGGCTTACCTACAAGGTACTGCATTTGGGGCAGTTCCAGGTAGGGGTATCATCCTGCTTAAACTCAACCAAAGTCTCCTCCCATGTTTACCCTAGGCTTTGGATAAGGATTTGGTACTACTGACATCTCTCTGGGTACCCCACTGGTCCAGGGAACAGGATTTAACCCTCATCTCTGCCCATGATGAGCTACTTCTGTTGTCTTAAAAAGAAATGCTCTTTTAACCCACCTAGGTACTCGGAGATAAACGACCTGAGTCATTAAATGGTCCCTTGTCTTGCTACAAGTCATACTGTATTAGAGAATGTCTCAATTAGTTTTGAGCTTGTAAACCTATTGATTTCTTTCTTCCTCCCCGTCAGTCAGCAGTGGACGCTAGTTTTGATGTCACCTATCTCTGCTTTTATGAGAAACTTCCTAGCATGGCAACAGGTTTCAGAAGTTAATAGCTGTATGACAAAATTGCAAATGTGTATTATTGAATTTACTTTGATCACTGATTTGTCTACAATCTAAAATGCTAGAAGGGAGGAGGTGCATCCAACTCCCAGTTGATCAGGAGGTGCTATGCTGAATTGATTCTTTTGTGTCAAGTGGAAATTGAGGTTTTGCAGCTCTTAAAATGGTAGCTTTTCCTGCAGTTTGCTAGTATTTAAAAGTCTGCTGTTTATGCCCGTGATTGCCATAGCTGCATGGCATTGGCTTTTTGATGTTGGTTCATAAGTACATYGAGCTAATGAACTTTAGCTTAACTGATAATACTTATTTGTATAATTGGTTCATGCTGCATTGAACATTTATTCTTAGGTCTCAGATCTTTTATTACTGAGTCCCACTCAAATACTTTAATGAGGTAGGTTTATTCAGACCACAGCACTGCTCAATATATTGTGCAGGTAATTCAGTGCTTTGTTTCCTGCAATACATATCAATGTTAGTTATCCTAAACTTAGTTTGTCTTGAATAAGAACAGAGCTGCTATTACTTTTGGCATTGATAGACGGTCAAGGACTGGAAAATAAAATCRCTTTCTCTTCTTAACAATACTGGCAATTTCAGGATGGCGCCACGTGTACTTTGTGCTTTCAGCKTCCTGCTGTCCATTGATGCTTTCTGAGAGTATCTTGGAGCAGAATTCACAGTTTGAAACRCGCAATGGCTGTGTATCAAACACAGCTTTAATTTGAAAATAAGCGTGGGATAGTTTGCAGTTTAATTGCTTTGTAACCTCATCTATCTATATTAGGTGGGAAGAGGGAAATGAGCCATGTTTCATGGTGCAGCTGAATTCCTTAAATCCTGGCTGCCAGTGAGTGGATTGGAGAATGGTAGGAAACTTCAAGGGTTGGGTAAAACTTGGACTTAACCCTCCCACCCATGAGGGGTGGAATAACTGCAAGATAACTGCTTAGTCCTGTTTTGGACCAGCAATAAATCACTACCGTTTGCCTCCCCCGGGGAGTGGGTGAGTGTGATTTGAGTTGCGTCTGAGTCATGATGCCTCCTGGGGTGCCTCGGGGGACRTTTGCTCCCAGTTTGCATCCTGAAGTTGGTATTTCATATCCATTTCTTTTAGCCGTTTTGTTTGTTTTCTGGAGAATCTGTTATAACATATATATATATATATAAAAATATATATTTTAGCATATGCAGCATTGCACCATGAGCAAGCTCTGGTTACTCCTTTGTGTAAAAGTTCATTCTTGAGATGGAACTGATTCCTGAGATTTTTTTTTTTTAAGAAAAAAAATCTTTTTTTCCTTTTTTCTTTTTTTAAGAAAAAATTTTTTTTTAAGAAAAGAAAAAGATAATGCCATTCTGGTGTTTCTGACCCCTTCTGCTCCAGGACTGGTAAATATGCAGCATAAGAAGATACATTTAGAAACCACCCAAATACCCAAGACATTTCTTGGTTTTCTGCAGCTGGCCTAGGTATTAACTAACAGTTCCTAGAAGGTCAACACTTGTATCCCATGGAGGAGGAAACAGTACTGTTATTTGTAAATATCTCACTAATGAATATTTTATTAGATGATATGTAAGAGTACTCAGAAACTCTCCTTAGGCTGAAATGAAAACAAATGAAAGAAAACAAGAGATGTATTTCTTTGATATGTCTTAAGTATGTAAATGACAGTTATAAGGTACATTTTATTCCAGTCTTGTGTGCACAATTATACTCACTTAGGTCTCTTAGTCACTTAGTAGCTGTGGTCCTTATGAAAAGGCTTAGTCATCAGTGTCAGAGATGCGTGCAGATACTGCATGATAAAACAGCACTGGAAATTTTTCTGYTCCACAAGTGTCCTTGCCTTAATTTTTTTAGGAGCTCTTGAGCGGAACAAAAGTGGTAACTCGTCTATTATGGCCATCCAAACAAAACTGACTATAAATATCASTGACGACTCCAAGCATAGTGTTTTATTTTTGTTGAAGTTATTTGTTCAGCTGCATCTCCTGACCTTCCCCAAGCATCACTACGTAATGTGGTTCTCTTCTCTCTCTGCAGCCTAGGCCAATGTMAGAAGAACTGTTCTCCAGGTCAAGAGTTTSTCTTGGAGCTGGAAGCTTTCTGTTCCATCCCTTAAATCTCTTGGTGATGTTGYGGTCACCCTTGTCTTCAGCATCTCAAAAATGGTAGCTTGCACCTGATCTGATCTGATTTTTGATCCACTAACACCACTGTGGGTGTGGGTGACTGGTGTTACTCCTGTAGCTGCTCTTGTAGCATTTCAGGCTTCCAAATGCTTCCACAGACAAACCCTTAGAGATCATTCACCAGGTATTTCCAGGTTTTCTTGATAAGAAAACTCATTCCACYACATTCTTTTGTTACCTATGAATGAATCCTGTAGTTTACATCTCAAAATTCAGGCTGAATATTGGACTAAAATTTTATGGTAATATAATTATTTCAAATTATACCATTCCACTTAATAAAAGGTGTCTTAATGGTTTGAAATGCCGTTATAAAACAGGAAAAAAACCCAGGAATATTAATACCTTACTATCTCTAGAATTATGTTATCTAAAAATACTGGAAGTGCCTTTCTGCTGTGCACTGTGTCCAGAATCAAAATGAGGAARGACAAATTTTTAAGATAAATTAGTTTGTGAAAAATTTATGTGCACTTTACTAGTGCAGGCAGGATGTAATCTGTTTTGTATTGAATCTGCTTGGGAAAAAAAAAAAACAATGATAATGAGATTTTTTTAAAGGCATTCTTAAATTCATGTTGGCAAAAGACAAATAGTCATGACTTTTAATTTCTCTAAACTTAACAGCTGGGGACAAAATAGTGTTACTATCTTAACGGATGTAGGAAAGTTGCTTTTTTCTTTCAAGGACAAAATAAGTTATTCTTTTTTCAGTGTCATTCATCTAAGCTTTCTGTCTGACCTTCCTGATGATATGTCCGGATCAGTGACCTTCGAGTGGTTTTAATTATGCTGCTTCTGCTGCTTGTAGTGAGAGAAGGGGGGCACAAACATTTCCTACAACCTCTATATKCCTCATCCTTGGCATTGCTTGTAAACACATGGGGTATTAAAGAACTGCTTCAAGRAGGAGCTGCTCTCCTATGAAATGGAATACTCTTTGTGTTCAAAACATCAAATGTATCGTCAAAGAGTGAAGAGCTTCTCAACCACGTTTTATTATTTTCAAAAATATTCTTTATCTCTTCTATCATGACAGCCATTAATGATGAAGACATTTTTCCTTGTCAAAYGGAGTTCTTATGCTAATTTTAATCGCATTAAGTGCACTTTACTGCCATCAGAAGAAAAATAACCATTATTTTTCTTTATCTGTCACTATATGTCTTATATTACAACTAAGAAGTAGTAAGATTTTTTTTTTTCATTTTGGTTATAAGTTTAATGGCAGTTCAAATGCCAACCACAATTTCTTGGTAGATTGCTGCTTCTTTTGCCCCTTGAATTCAGTTCAGTTTATACTGATTATTTATTTTTCCTGTAAATATTTGCTTGTTACTTGCAGAYTCATGCTGTATTTTCCCAAAGTACACCACAGAAGAGCTTGTAGAGTATATTGTGTTACCAAAAACCACAAGTCGGTCCTTACACACCAATGAGTTTCCCTGGAGTCTCAAGTCTTTAGTAACTGATTTGACACGGAGTTGAAGGGCACAACCTCCGTCTTCTGAAATCAATAGCATTTGTCATTCCCATTAAGCAACTTTGGCTGAAGCTGTTGCATATTGCACTGCAGTCAGTGTGTGCTTCTGTTGCTCATAGTGTGAAGCTCGAAAGGACTAGAAGTGATGGATGCCTTTGCTCAGATAAGTGCATCTTTTCCCTACAGTTGGGAAGGTTTGATCTGAAAAAGGCTTGGGCAAAGAGGGAAGATGAAGAAAACGGTTTGGGTAAATGTTATTAAAGAGAGTACTTAACACATTCTTAGCTTAATTGTATCAGTGGAGCAAAGTATAGTTTGACCCAGTGCACAGAAAAGCAAGCAGAAGGGTTTAAAAAGAAATAACCACCAAAGCCACTGGTCTACAAGGAGTATTTCTTGACAGAGCCAGGCTGGCACACAGATGCCAACTAATGCTCCTGACCACTACTGTCCACTGGCTATGGTGGTATCTTTGTCTATCTGGAGGACTGGCCAGTGCTTTGGATAATAGTAGGTAGATTGAGTGAGGAGTAGCAAAAGCATGTATGAATGTCCTTTCTCATCAGTTACCATCACTAAGAGGTGCTTTGTTGGCACTTGCCTTCGAAGTGCACTGCATGCTCAGTGTATGCAATTGTAAGACAGATCTTTAGCAACTTGAGATCCGCTCATCTGAGCGGACACTCTGTTTCCTGTAGGCAAGAGCAGAAAATGAGAAGAAACTCCTCCTTCAGGACAGGAGAAAAAAAAAAAAAAAAATATATATATATATATATATTTGCAAGGGAGCTTCATTCTTGAGACACGGGAAATCCCATATTATGTGAACGCCTGGGCATTTTGCAAGATTGCCAGTGGACACAGTTGCAAGGAACTTGAGTGCTCCAGACGCTTATTGGAGACAGAAAAAACTTATTACTACACCTTGGAACAAATTGCTCAGAGTCAGTGTAGAGTTCCATCCTCAGACATCAACAGGACAGACTGGAGGTGTCAGCAGTGTTTTAGGTGCAGTTAATTCTGCCTTGGGACAGAAGGAGGAATAGACACTCTAACAGTCCCTCTAGCCCATTTTGTGCTCATTTCTACTCATTAAATTTGTCATGTGTGCAGCCTGTTCCTCTCCTCTTTTCACCAGGTAAATGCTTTATAGTTGTCTCAAGTGGGTCCTTATTTCTTAATGCGGAGCAAAGCTTTATGTTCTCAGTGGAGGTCTCTATTTTTCTCTCCTTTTCACCTAACATACCATGAGCCTGATATCTTCTTGATTTCATTGGCATTTAAACTGCTTGACATCTTTAGCCCTCAAGGATGCTCTGAGCTGTAAAGGCTCCTTGCTGAAACTGCTGTTTTGGAGTAATAGGTGATGCACGATTGGTTGGCTGCTTCATGTGCTAAAGAAATCAGGCAGCGTGTAGCTTCTCCCATTAAAAATTAACGCTCTGCAGTAGGCAGTAAAGTCCTTAAATATTTTGCTGGTAAGAAGCAAATAATGGAAGGACACTACGTTTTTGCTAAAGGATGAAGGGCTTTTCAAGTTGGGAGCTACGTCTTGTGATTTGGCTATTGCTGCCCCAGCATCTGGGCATGATTGTGTGCATAGGACGCTCAGATGGCATCCAGCTTTTCCCAGTTTCCCTGCTTCTACCTGAAATGGCAAATGTGTGCATGCAATATGCTGTAAGATGGATAAGTACCTCTGTGGTTTGATAGTACTGTGTGCAGCCATTCATATATACTGTGTGTATGTAAAGCTTCATGCAGCTGCAGATGGGTAATTTGAAAAGAGGCCAGTGGGAAATTTGGCACAGAGTGGGATCGCTAATGCAAATAACAATAAATTCATGCGGGGAAAGAGTGAAAGGATCATTTAGAATGGAGCCCTGATTCCAAAACTTCCCAGATATTCCTGAATATTCTCAGTTAGGAAGCTGAACTTGGAGTTGGAAGGATAGTGATTGTTTGGGGCTAAGTGAAGAGAAATAGTGGGATGAAATGTTCGTGTCTATGTTACACACCTCAAGTTTGCAACACGAAATCTGCCTTGTACGTGGGGCTGTTTTATCCTGTAGCTGTCTCCAGCTCTTCTTTACTCTGGGTGACTTGAATTCTGGGAAATAACCATTGCCTGGGATGCAGCAGTAAGGGCAGATCTGGAGTTTTTGGCAAGCAAGGAACCCGGTGAATGCAATGAGAAGGGGCATTGGGGCCAGCTGTGCCCACCTCCGCTTGGYGTGTCTGGTCCATGTGGCCCCATTTGGTCTCACTGCCTACATGGTACACAGCAGGGTCACTGCAGCCTGTAATTACCTGGTCCTCTTTTGTTGCAATTAATGTTGTTTCAGGTTGAGAAGCAAAAAATAGTTACTGAGCAGTGGAAGATCTGGAGAAAATTGCAAGTCATTGCCATGCAAATGAGAAGAGCAATTCTAATGTATGAATGAAGTGTTGGTTTGGAGAAGCTCCATATGGAAACACAGGATCAAATCCCTCTGTTTTGCAGGGCTACAGCACAGGGTCCTTCAGACGATCTGGGGTTTGATCAGGGCATTAGTGTGTATGGAGGCTGGTCTTCTCAAGCGCTCTTCTGATGGGGACTACTTGCAGTAGAATAGTGGTATAATAAAGAATAGCTATAATAAATGCTTTTAGTAGCTACAATATTTCTTCTCATGCAGATGAGTGGCAGGTATTGGGGATAATTGCTAGTTTTGTGATAAAATGGCTGTTTTCACATACTTTTGCAGTAAAATGCAAGCTAAGACACCTGTATCCTCTTCCCCAGGCTGTTTTACTTGTGTTGCGCTGCTCTTGCAGCATCTACAGCTTCTGACGCGCATCCTTTATGCACCGCAAAAGCAATGTCACTTTGAGACTGATCCACAGGGTTTAGACCAACTTTCCATTTCCTCAGTTAATTACTAGCATAATCTCTAGATAATCTCTTCTCGAGTCTACGAAGATTGGCTGCCTTTGAATTCAGAGGACACTTGGTCTTTTTGGATCCTAGCCATAGATAACGCTTCTTCAGAGCAGAGATAGCTGTACTTTCATGCTGGTGATTGAAACGCACTGCGCAGCACTTCTGAGGTTGGATAACCTCTCTAGAAATGCAAACAGCTGCTGGCCCCCTGGTGTCCTCCCCACTCGGAGGTGCTGAATCACATTAGAACTCACTTCTGCCCTGGCAGTCAATCACAGCCTTGCTGTCCCATGTCTGAGAGCATTTACAGCTCTGCTAGGAATGTGTTATCAATAGAAAATAACTCATTAAGAAAGAGTAGTTCCCTCCAAATTTGCAAAATTATTTCTGTAATGTTTATTTTTGTTTGTTGCATAAGCCTGAAGAGAATTTTGCAATGAAATTTTTAAAAATACTCTCATTGAGAGAGTCTATACATCTCCCCCCACAGCCCTGGAGGAGACATAGTGCTGCCCTTTGCACCTTGGCTACCTCTGTCYTCGGCATCCCTGTGCATTCTGTGGAGAGCATCTGCTTCCAAAAACACTTGTGGGGTTCATCTGCTTTTTCTGGAAGCCCAGCAGAGGATCAGAGTACTGTTAGAGGGAAGTCAAACACTTTCCTTTGGGTGGAAAAAAAGTAGATTTATTAATCTATTATATCTCCCCTATTTTGCATGTTTTCCCTCTCTCCCTTTTCCCACCCAAACTCATCTCTGATTTTGGGTAGGCCGTAAGAGGAATAGAGTAACTGAGGAGCTGTTTGCACATGGGCTCAGGCAGGTGCTGAGGTTCGTGCAAACAAATCTCTTGTGAACCACATCAAATAACTCCAGCAGGTGCTAGACTGCCCCTCTGTAGCCTGCAAGGCTGTTCCTAGCCCTGCCCTCCTGCTGTGCACCTCTGTGCACCTCCATGTGCTTGCTTAGTGCACATTAGTGCATTTGCCATAGTACAAGGCCATTTTGTATCACGTCACTGTTGGAGAATATAAAATAACAATCTAAAAAATATATTTAGAAAACTGAGACAGCAAGAGAATCCAGTGTTCAATATACCTTTTCCTGTAAGGCATCATTTTAATTTAAACTTTGTATTCAGATGGGCTTTAGACTACTCCTTGTCGTTAGAAAGCCCAGAGATACCTGCATTGTCGTGTCAGAGGGGTTTGTGTCTGCAGCAGAAAGACTGTCATTTAATTTGCTGAAGTTTATTCACAAACTGAACATAAGCCGTGTCTGAATACAATGCAGTGAAAGCCTGATTTGTTTTAATGTAAGGTATGACCTACTGCTCTGTCATATGATATATGATATATATCATATGATATGTATATGTATATATATGATATGTATATATGATATATATATGATATATACATATAATTTTTTATTGTAATTATACATGTATATATACATATAATTTTTTATTGTAATTTTCCACAGGCTTAGAGGAAATGGTTTCCTCTCTCAGAGGACATCTAGCATCATTTTCTCTTATTCTTGCAATTTCTGTGCTTTAGAGTTTTGCTTTTCCCCCATCACCACCACAGTCATTCCAGTTTCTGGTAACACATTTTTGATCGGTTTTCCTTTGTACCTCTCAGGCTCTTCCGATCATTCACCAGTGGGGTAAATTTCCCTTTCATCTTCCCGCAGCCTTCTCCTCCCCTTTTCCTCTGAAATCTTCTGAAATTGGTAAGGAAGCAAGCTGCAGCGCAAACACAATTTGCTTGTTTAGTTTGAATTTTTTTTTTATTCCTATAGGGGAAAAAAAAAAAAACTTCTTTTGTCTCGTGACACTAAAGTCTATAATTTCTGCTTATGAAGAATGAGACAACTCTCTCATTCACCTGCTATGTAGGCTTAGAGTTTTGAATTAATAAATCCCTGCAAGAGGGACTGTGTGGTTCTGTGGTGCTATAAAGGCATCTGAGCAGGCAGAGCTGGGCTTGAGGGAAAGGGACTTTCTTCTGCCTCATCTGAGGTTGGGATTTTGAATGTTACCTACAAAATGCAAGAATGAATCTGTGTGCTCAATGATCCCTTAGTCCGTGGTCGTACTCCATGGCCTTCTCCTGGACTCCATGGTTTGGAGTCCAGAGAGAATAAATGTTGTAGATAGATTTTTCAGAAAGCAGCAAGTGTGTACAAGCAGCAAGGGGCAAAAAAAGGGGGGAAGAAAGGAAAAAAATAAAAAGCTTGTTTCTTGTTTTCTAGCTGAATGTAATGCCTCCCTACTCCTATCGGGTGTGCTTCTCAAATCACAGTTTAAAACAGTATGTATGTTCTACACCTACATAATCATGCATATGTATGTGTGTGCACGTATACACCAAGCTCTTTATTTTAAAGGAGTCGTTTCTGTTCAGCTGGGGCACTCTTAAGGGAGAAAAGCCCCTCCTGAATTTCCATATTAAGTGCAATTAGTCCATGTGATGCTATAAGGTGAGCCACGTCCCAGCTGATGTAATGAAACCAAGAGCTGAGCTGCCTGAGAACGTAGCCTGTTTAATGGGCAGGTTTTAGAAATAAAATGTGTATTCATTTTACTGTTGGAGTATTTACTGTGGCAGGATATTTTCTGGCGGCAAAAATAGGCAGCCTCAAACTTGCCAAAATATAGGAAAGACTTGAGCACTAAGCTAAAAGGTGTTATTTTTACTGAATACAGTTTATTAGTTGTGTAATTGGCATAAAATAGAATGCAGTTTATGATAATGGCATTGTGCATACTTCTGTAATTAAGATTGTATCAGTATTTCAAGGGCATAATGCTCAGTTAGAAAAATGCATGCAATTATAGTATTAATTCCTTGGGAAGTAGATCTTTGGCCAGTTTTTATGGGGAAAACACTGGTTTGGTCAGTGACCAGGTAGAGGAGGCCAAAGAAAATGACTCTGGGCTCCAGCACGGCATCAGGTGTTTTACATTCCTCACATTAATTAAGGTCTAATGTGGAAGTGATGCCTTAACAGACTTAACTAGCAGAAATGCAAATATTAGACTGACTTAGTATGTTCCACTTTTACAATGTATTAATTGCTGTAAATATGCAAACRTATGCAATTAAACAAGCAAATGAGTATTCCTAATTAGGATGGAGTAGTAGCACATTTCATCAAGGTAGGACACAGTATGCTACTTAGCTGTTTATATGTTTTGCCAATTAATCAACAAGGAATTCTCCTATGAACAATTGAGCTCTATATAATTGGGAAATAAGCACTGAAATACCAGTGTCCAAAACCAGCACTTATATTGTCTGGAATATAACAGGGTACTTCTGGCCCTCCTTGCAACCAGGGAAAGGGATAATTCATTGATGAAACCTCTTGGATGCTTGRTGCCTTCCTCTTGGCTGCTTGCTTTGGAAAGGTATCCGTAGGCATTGCTAAAATTGGTGTAGTCTCCGTGTGGCAATTGTAGGCATGAGAGTGGCCATGCTAGGGCTGCGTTACGGCTCGGGCCTTTGCAGGATCACTGCTGGAGACCATGACATCCCAGCAGCTCGTCAGAAGCACTGGCTTCAGGCCAAGGTACCACATTCCTGTGCTGAATCAGCAGTATGAGTTGAGGCAACAAACTGCTCTGTTGTCAGTTCCAGAGCCACCAGTAGCGCTGAGTTCCATCTGACCCTGAAGCATAGATATTGCTGGGGGAGACTTGTCCATAGGGATTCAGCAAAGGAACAATTTGGAAATTTTCAGACAAGAGCCCTGCCTTTTTTTTTCCTCTGCTGAGGGTAATAGAGTTAGAATGGGAATAATTTGCATTCTTAACTAAAAATTAACTAATAGTGGAGGGCCGACCAAGACCAAGAAGGATGGGAGAGGAGTGGTACTGCTCACTGCAAGACTCCAGCCCAGATAGTCCTGATATGTGATCAGAAGAAGATGGCTCCRGTCTTTGCAACTGGGTTTTGAGCCGCTCTAAGCATGTTCTGGGTAAGTTTCATTAAGTTTGTGAGAATTCAGGATCAAGGTTGCGAGTTCAGCAAGTCCAGGGGATTGTTTGGAGGGAGAAAAGGCCATTTCTCCCTTGTATAATATTACATTTAGATGCAGACTGTACTTAAAGAAGCGACTGACACCCTCAGTGACAGACGCCATAGAACAGTCTGGAGCTGTGAAATAAAATAATACAATTCATACTGTTCAGGGCAGCCTCCTGCCCTTAGCCCTGACCCTTCAACAGATATTCTTCCTCCTGAAATATTCCCAGAGCCTCTTCCATGGTGGAAGGCAGCTTGCTTAGCGCTCCTCTGATGCTCACAGGAGCTTGGCCTGCAGCTATAAATAATTACTGACTGCTCGCTCTGCCTGGCACAAACTTCTGATTCAAACTTTTGTTCAGGTATGTCTGTGCCTGTTCTTGCTTGTAGTATAAAGTGTGGTTTTTACATCCACCCCAATCCAAGTTAAAATGATTCTATCAACTGCCTGTGATGCTCAGATAGGGAATTAACTTTGTGCTTTTTTTTCTCTCTCTCCCTCTCTCTCTGTTTGAGGGTGCTTTCTAAAGTCTAGCTCTCTCCAAAGGAAAAGGGGAATTAGTCAGCTAGCTCTGATTTATTGGTGTGCGACTATTTGACTCCCGCGGGCACTGCTGTGAACTGCAACCTAAACACTGACCCCAAGTCTGCTCCCTGTGCTGGGGAAGACCTGGACGTAAAGCAGACAACCAAAAGTGCAACAACCCCCAGGATGGGTGCAGAAGTCTCAATTCCCATGGGACTGCCCTAGCCTTTTGTTTTAAAAGGCAATTATAGCTGCTAATGGTAACAAATGTCCCTTCCAGCAGCACGCTTACCAACCTTTTGCCAGATACTGAGCTTTGTATTTTGAGTTAGGGTAACTTTCCTGATGCATTGAAGGTGTTTAGTACTTTCATTTGACCTTAGCTTTAACTTGCTCGTATTTGTCACTGAAAAGAAAGGTGATTAGGAAGATATGTGGCACTGTATCACAATAGCAGACAGAGGATGTGCAAGGCTGTCAAAGTGGTCAATTGTTGCAGCTTTAGTGCAGTTTGGTTGTCAGGTTCACATCTCTGTCAGCTCTATTTGAATAAGTCCTAGCACAATTCCAGGATTATTTTTTTTTTATGGAGAATATATTCTGGGATTTATGCTGCTGTTCACAAAAAAAAAGGGGAAGAAAAAGTTGATTCTAGGGCTTTGCCTACAAAAGCTTCAACCTTCTGAGCAAAACTAGATGGTATTTGGAATACTGTAGTGGGAAATAGGGGTGAAAATGGCATGAAGGCTTCTGTTAGCCCCCAAAATGCTCSTACTTCTGGAGAATTTGGCAGAGCAGCATTGTACATTCCCAGAGCTCTCCATATTATTCAAGAATAATCAAGTGAAAACAAACTGGGTTTGCAGAGTACATTGTGTTTGACAGCAGGCTTGTTTGTGTGTGCCTGAGATAAATGTACGTGTGTCTATATGTACGTGGGATAATTGTTATCTGCTAAGTGCTCGGTGATCTCCGCCACCACCCCTGCAAATTTACATTGTGACTGTATTCTGTGGATAACAAAAGAATACACCTTGGGTGCCACCATTTCTGTGGCTGGCCTCAATTTCCATGCAAAGAGGCTTGTCTAATACTGCCTGAGAATAAGGTGGTCTTTTCTTCACCATTCTTTTGAGGCACTTGGGAACATTTCTAGTCCTGTCTGCTTTTAATTGTCATTGTACCTGCTTCGTCTTCTCCACTGTTGTTGCTTGCTCACTGCTGAACTGAAGGAATGGCTTTTACATAATGCTCAACAACTGTTATAAAAACACATGCTGTTTCTGCTGCCTTTCTGTGACTCTGATTTGCAAGTGGAAGTGATAGGGAAGGTTAGATCAAGAGGATGACCAGAGCCTTCACTAATGCTTGGACATGAAATTCCGTGGGGACTGGGGATCTGTTTCTGCTCTGTCCTCTCAAAAATATTCATTTTTGTGAACAAAATAGGAGTTCCCTATAATATGAGCACTTTTTTTACCTTGCATAGTCTGCTCAGTATCCTCCCAGATGTTTGCTGTGATAATACCCGCTCCGCTGACAGCCTGCGTTAGAGCTGGAGCTTTACGTTCAGTATATTAAGAGCCTAACACAGTGTAGTAATTGCATAGCAATTCCCTTCTTACGCTGCTTTTCTTATTCCATGAATCCTGATCCTTTACCCTGCTCAAGAAAAAAATGATAAGCATTGGGCCGTGCCTGAACCAGCTAATCCATCTGAGGCAATGCAGTTGAGACTGGGAGTTTTGTCRGGAAGTAATAGCAATTTGCTGCTAACTCAGAAACACTGATTTTATGACACTCCAGAACGCGACTAACTACCCCATCTCTTGCATACATCACKAGTTAACCTTCAAAGTACCATATGTCTGAGGTTTTTTATGCTTATATATGTTTTCAATCTTTTTTTCCCCCCAAGTGTATTTTGGATTATGGWTGTAATATTCTTCCAGTTACATGGCTGTTCTTTTCATGCAGAAAGAGATTTTCTCRTTTCATCTGAGTATCTTCCTGGTGCACGCTCAGATTAGGGGCACTGCATGTGTGCAGCACGTCAGACTGACCCTTTACGTGTTGACAGCAGTGTGCATACTCTGCGAGCCCATCACTAATCTGTAAAGCAAGTCCCGGACTTCATGGGAATTTGGGATTTACTTTGCATGTTTACTTGGGCTCTCACTGTGCAGAGGGCTCCCAGGTCATCTGTTCTGAAGGAAGATTAGCCACATCTGAAAAACGTCTGATCCCTGGGAAGCATTAAAATATACCTCACTGGGACAAAGTAAAGGGAAAACATGTAACTTAATGAGAGAAAAGCGTGCATGAGCACGCAATGAAAATTACCAGTGTTCTAGAGTTTTCTGTAAATGCATCATTATCTTTGGGATTTAGCAAATGTTACTTTAATTGATAAGTCGCTGTGTCTCCCATTGCAATGGAGTAACTCTGTATGTRTTAATGCATATAATATACAGAGAGGGCTTTATTCATCCCAAAGGAACATTAAAAGTCTGAACTATACGTAGGCATTGACATGCATTATTTGAGCATCGCTCTTAAATTCTTAATTTRTATTAGTGTTAGTCTCTATTCTGCTTTTCTTTAGCATGTCTGGCACATCCTACTTTTTTAATGTATTTCTCCATAAGCACAACAATGAGACAAACTTCCCTGCAAGAATTTTGTTTTTTGTTTTTTACAGACTTGAATACTTGCATTTCAGCACTAATTTCCSCTTAAGATAGTTGCAGGTTTTTGTTGTGCCTAATCTAGGTATATTATTCCGCATCATTTTTCCGTGGGTGTGACGGTATTTATTCATACTAAAATAAAACCAATAAAGCACACCTCTAGTGCATATTTTATTACAAATGTAACATTTATAGCATTTTGTTGTTAACATAAAACAATAGTACCCAGATAGAAAGCAAACATTTCAGCATAAAGCACTGCAAATGTTCAGCCAGCATGACCATCTCATATAATATTTCCATTTATCAATCAATATGTCAACATGCCTTGATGCGTCAGATTTAAATGATCATCTGAGATATCTTTAACTCCTCAAATGTCATCTATTGAACCAAGCTCGCTTCAGGTTCACCTTTTAACTTTTTCCCAGAGATACTTACTGTCCATCAGATGTGTGAAGGGAGGTCCAGGGTTAATGACTCTTAATTGGACTTCAATATGGGGTAATATAGCACCTTGAGTTCCTAATTATATCCCAATTTTGAAGAGCAATGTCATAACATCAGGATATAATGAACTGGAAGCCATTCTTTGTCATGCACTGTGGCTCTTCATGGCTTGTTATGGTTATTTAGGTTGTCTCTAGTGAGATATAAAGTGTAATATATATKAATACAGTCAAGTTGCAGTTTTGCCAACTATTCTAAATACATTTTTAAAGGTGATGAATGATTTCCAATGGATTGAATTACATTGTAAGACAATRATACTGCTGTGTAACTTCTATCAGGGCTATGCTTCATTGTACTTGACCCTGGACTGGCACTTGTGGCCCTTCATTTTAGGAAGGGCAAGTCAAACTGGAAAGAAAAGGGAAAAGAAAAAAAAAAAACCAGTTCTTCACTTAATGTCTCTTGAATTTTATGGTTTCTGGTTTCTGTGCCAGGGTGTGTTGCTGGTTATTTAACTCTCAAAAACTGTGTGATCCTTTTGTCTTCCTTTTTAGAATAGGAATGAAGTACTATTATTTCGCTGCTTGAAATCATATCCTAAGAAAAAAAGCTGTGGTGGAAAATTCATAAAAAACTCTTTGTAGAGCTGTGTGAGTATTTGATAGGTCAGTTTGCTAGCTGAATTGGCTTGGATTTGTTGTTGTGGGTTTTTTTTTTTTTTAATCATTCTTGAGCAAAGTAATTTTCTTAGTTAAAATATATGTGATTTTAGACTACTTAAAATATTTTGACTAAAGATTGTTTTAAATTTCTCAAATTTGTTTTAATTTCTCTCTTTCTATATATATATTATATATAAAATATTCAGGCAGTTTGGAAGAACTRAAGTAAATTTTGAAAGTTAAAAATCAGAAAGTTGCATTTTGGAAACATTAAATCAACATCTAAATTTTTTTTAAACAGTGACCTCTTTTGATCAAAAGCCTTTATTACTTTCACACCAGAACTGCAATTTTCTTCATCTAAACACTTTCATTTTCAATTTTTTTATTCCTTGAGTCATTCATTGTTCGTGGTTTTTTTCATCTTCACTGATTTTTTTGGCAAGGGGGAAAACTTAGCCCCTGTCATTCCTAACATCGTTTGTTTGACTTGTGACTCAAAAGAAAGATAAAATCAAAATTAAAACTTGCTTCTTAGCAGCATGTGTTGTCCTTTGCTAAAATAAAACAAATTCAACCCAAGGTAGTACAAACATSTGGGTGGCTGAGATAGATGTCTCTGCTTTGGTGTGCACAAGAAACGTGTTGCTTTCACCTGGTGTTGCAAAGGACAGACAATTTGAATATGCCTCATAAATAAATGACTGTGAGGCAGCTAAAGAGCCCCTTCATTTCTAAACTGGCAATTTTCTTGAGAACTCGCAGGCATCAGGAGAAGGAAACTTTGTTACCTGCTGTGATCTGAACCATCAAGTATTGGACGCTTTGCATCCAATAATTCTTTTCAAAAGCCTCAAAAGGGTCTTAAACATCAAAATCCTCCCCTCAGCTAGAGCCTGCCAGCTCCATCTTTCTGTCTTTGGGTAGAAAGCGAGGCTGAACATCCCATTTTCAGGGCATCAGCTAATAAGTTGGTTCAGTGACAAGAAAAAAAAAAAAAAGGTATATACTGTGCATGAATGCAGAACTCAGTTCTATTAATTTTTAAAGTGTTAAAAAAGCGCCTTCCTAGAAGGTAACACATGGCTGTTCTCCTTAAACTGTGAGATATAACAACATAATACACGTACCCCGCAGTGGCAAGAGCGGCGTTTGCTGTGTGCTCAGGTGGGGTTCGCCCCGTGGAGCTCTGTTTTGATGGATTTATGACAGTTCAATCAGAAATATGGATGCGCCAGACTCGCTGGCATGGGGCAAGTTTCGGGAAGCACAGTGAGTAATCTGGCTCACTATTCAGGACAGCAGCATYTCCACTCTGGGTATCAGTGGCAACATATAATTATAAAGAAGAAAATGTCARTGCTTTTCCTTTATTACTAGCATTGTGGCTGCATTAAATCTAACTTTATTTGACAGGAACTACTCCAAATTATCTCCTACAGAAATGTGCTATCAGACAGCAAGAGAGTATGTCTTTGTCAAAGCAGCGAGCAGGAGCTGCTSTTAAGCAATTTTGCAAATGTGCTACCTTCAGGCACGTATACTATATTTCATTCTGCATTTAGTGATATGACAATTAGCCTTCAGTGTCAAGATAAAGCAGATTATGGATACAAATATGGTTCTTTCTTTTCTTTCCGTCAATGGTGTCTGGTCACAGCCGGATACTACTTCTCAGAGTGATGAGTTTAAATATATTTTACTTTTTCTTAAGAAAAAAAAAAAATTGGAATTGACAGCAGAGTACTTCACTGCTCAGATTCATCTGCTCACTTTGTGTATATATGAAATGTAATTCAAGTGGCTGCAAACATTGACTAATCCAAGAATTCAAGCTTATTTGAGTTTTCTGTAGAGCAGCTTAGATTAGATCAAGCTGATGAGTTCTTTGGGGCTGCATTTCACAATTTCATAAAAGACTATCTAACCACATTTGGAACCAAATTGCAGCTGAGCTCCTGCTCTCTAGCTCTGCCAAAGAACAGAATCGAGGATTGCGTCTTCTCTTAAAATGTGGTGAATATCCTGTTTTCATTATCAGAGGAGTTAACAGCAGGTTGTCTCACTCTGGAGCAGCAAAGTGATGTGAAAAACYGTCTTACTGTGGAGCCAGGGTGCGTGCGTGGATTTTCTCTTGTGCTTTGCCATATGTGAACTGCTCTTTGAAAACATARAGTTAAAAGGAGTTGTTTTTGTATTAAGAACCTTGGAGCAAGCCTTAGGATGGGAAGGAGCTGTACCCAGGGCCCCCACATTCGGGTTTGACTTTGAGCTGAGTCTCAGCATAGGCTGCATAGCTAGAGACCCTTTCCTTTGCATTTATTCCAGAAATCTCCTTATGTATTTTTTTTTTTGCAGCTTGTTACCTGAAAAATAGGCATAAGAGAGCAAGAGGTGCATGTGATGAAGAGGGTGTTGAAACAGTCGGAAGCTAAATAAAGAGAACTTTAAGAGTTGCTGGGATTATACTGTGGACAATAGAGCACAGTGCTGTTAAAAACCCAGCCCACTGGTTCTGTAAAGTGAAATTTACTGAAGGATCCTAGGCAATAATCAGGAAAACGCGTTCCAAGCCCAACAAAACCCGAAAAGAAAACACAGAGACGGCCGCAGCAGGTGTGCTTCATCCTGCTGCAGCTCTTGAGTCCTGCCAGAGAACATTATAGACGTGGCAGCAGAGCCTTTGAGTATGAAAGGAGCCTTGACATTCACATCCAATTTAAAAGAAAATCACTACTTAGATACGTAGAAAATGAGTATCTCCCAAATATTTCATATGGAGATTGTGGCGCTTACGCGGCTCTAATCAAGAGGACATTCATGGAAGAAACTGGTAAACAGCAGGCTCAAACACAGGCTTTGCCAGCTCCCAAGCAGGAATTATTTTTAATCATAAGATGTAAAATATCCGTTGGATGGCCAGGAGTAAAGCCCTGATCAGCAGCTTGCTGTCGTGTGAGTTGTTTCATTGATTTCAATGGCACTATTAAAGTTAAGCATGTGCTTATGTGCTTTGCTGGCTTGRGTGATAAAAAGGGTAAGCTATTTTTGCAGAGATACCTGGCAAAAACTGCACTTATTTGCAAATTAAGCCCAATTTCATGGCTTTGGCCTTTAGAGAAACTTTAAGCTGATGGAGGAGAGGAAAGGAGCCACAGACCTAAACTGCACAAAACCAGAGGAAGACTGTTTTCCCTGGAGAGCTTTCTGCAACRTGCAACGACCTCCAAGCATTTTAATTAAAGAGAAAGTGCATAYAAGAGAAAACAGTACAAAGATAGAGCTAGGACCAATAATTTAGTTCGGCATCAAAAATCAGTAAATCAGTGAAAAGCAACTGACAGCCCTTGGCCAGCAGCTACAAAAGCTGCAATATTAACAACAAAAAAATTGCTGACTTTTWAAGACTGGGAACACAGTTAATACCCCGTTTAATTACCTGGGGGAATTAATTAATGGGAAAAGARGAAAAAACACCCAGTGTCCACTGGGAAGTTAATTGCAGGTATCTACTTGACAGTTCCCCTGCTGCTTTGGCTGCTTCTTTCTAGGACTGCATCATTTCTAGGATTGCAGCACTGGCTACTGCCGAGCTAATCCCGTGGGATGTCCATGCTGTAATCCTTGATRGCAACAGCCTGGAGCAACTCTCTGGTGCTTAGTTCAGCGCAGAGGATAACCAGGGAGAGATGGCTGTTATGTCCAGCTTGGTCACAAATCTACCGAATTTGTACCTCCACCTACACAGGGTTAGTGGGACTTCTTTTCCTTTTATGTGCCTGCCCTGTTTTCAACCGCAGCAACAAAACGTTTTTTCCAATAAGTTTTCAGTATTTGCCCCTCACTTCTCTGYAACAATCTCTTGGAGACTCAGTGTCTAGGACTAGGACACTAGGACTACACCATGGGATGAACTGGAGGGMATACTCAGACATACTCTGCATTCCCTGCATTCTCTGCATTACTCCTCCTGTGTATTTGCATACATACTGCCAAAAACAGAAATTAAACTGTAAATTACCAAGTTGGTCATATTATCTACAGCTAGTGCCTGGAAGTTGTTGTGGGATTCAAGGAATGTTTTTACTTGTTGGCTGCTCTCTGCCCTTTCTAGGCTTTGACATAACCGATAACATCAATTCAGGGGTGTCAGTTGAAGTAATATTTCTCTTTTATTCACCTGATAGGGAATGAAAGGGCATTGAATTCCTGCCTTTRGTTATGTGCATGTATCAGGTATTTAGAGAGGACTTGGTGGAAGGGGAAGATAGATGYAGGAACCTAAGGCACTACAAAATCAAAACAGTGTCGAAACGGGTCAGTTTGTAAGGGTTTGGAATCTGCTCTGTAGCAGCCCCATCAWCTCTAGGCTAAACCACAATACAGGTTTGAAGAAATACTGCAAGAGGCTGGGCTGAAGCTTGGGTTTTTACTTATGCTTGTACATTGCTTAGCTCTAAAGTTACACGACTTAAAAAATKGGACCCAATGATTTTTCTACAAGGGCACGTGACGTAGGTAATTTTAGTCTTGTAGTTGGGTTGATTACAGAAAAGCAGCTGGAGAGACCTATTGAGAATTAAGTAGCAGCACTAATGAGACTTTCTGTATTGTTTGTTTTATTTATGGCATAAGGTAATTTTTCTCTCTGACTAACATACAAAGTATTACTRCAAATACCATGACTGAATAGCCAATAAAGTCCTTGAAGTGTTTATTTGACCTTTTAATTTGCGTAGGTAGATTAGAGTTTCTAGATTAGAACATCAAGGAAATACTTCTATGTCTTTTGAATAAACYACCATATTCTGTTTGAATGCCAAATTGCAGTTCCAGTTTCAAGCAATTTAGAGGGAGTATTACCAATGTGAGGCTTCAAAASTGAGCTCCCTGATTGCAGGCTTTCACCGAGCGTGGTGATCTCCAAGACAGSCTGCTTGCCGCTAGCCTGGCACCTCTAGCAGCACAACCACACTCCTCATTGGAGTGTGTGTTTCATCTAAACTGTATCATTTAGCAAATAAAAGGCATTTAGTAAGGTACAGTAGACAGATGCAGAAATTGGTCTATTAAAGATGCTTTAACAAATGTTATAATGAAATTCTCTGCAGCTGAAACACTGAGCTTAATATGACTCAGAATAGATAAAGCAAATAGTGACTAAGAGTAAAAGCACTTTATGGAAGATAATTATCATTTAAGTGAGGTACTTTGCAGATGTGAGGAATTTCTRCAAAACACTTCTCTTTCTACTAACATTAAAGGTAGTTTCCTTTCAGCAGTGACTCAGTGTGGAGCAATTTGTTTCATAGCTTGAAAGTTTAAAATGGTTTGGAAGTTTGTTAAAATGTCTCTGCGTTTTGTGATGCTTGAAATAGGCTCTGTATTTATGAATGATTTCCCCTTGAGTCTTTATTAACTAACAACCCTGAGTCCCCCTCATCCTCTAACAAAMCATTCTTTTGTATAGTAGGTTAATGCATCTTGTTTTCATATACTGTAAAATGTCACATTTTACAGACAAATATTCCAGTCAAATTCTGTCAGACTAATCAGCTGTATGATTTAAGGTCAGATATCAAATTTGAGTAGAAGCAATTCCTTCTTATGCTTACCTATATAAAGACAGTCTCACTACCCACAGCTGGACAGGACTTTCAGCTATGTACAGATATGAGAATTGTCAATTCTGYATGAACCAGTTTTTCATTTCAGAATTTGTGTTGTAGTCTAGAGCTTTTGCTCTTCACTCCAGATGTTATCTGTAGGTAAATGRTCAAGCAAAAGTTTAAAGAACAACTGCCTCTTTGGTCATACATGGTCCACGTCCAAAGTCTGGCCTTATCCAGAGCCAAATGATGGCTCTGATAAGGTGACTGAGGTGCTTCACAAACTGATCTTCACGATTCTTTGARGTTCTTACTTTTTTCTGGGCAGAAGAACCGCGCTGGGGCAGAACAGTCCTCCCTAGATGAAGTGGAAAAGATTAATGTACAGAAAGGATTTTGCCTGCTTAGGATGTCTTCTGAGATATGCAACTCCTCAATCAYTGTTTAAGTAAGAGCCTTACTTGATTAATTAGTTTTCTGCAATATGTGTTATTCTCAAGCAGTTAGGAAGCCTTTCAGTTTTGTCACAGAGCTCTTCTGCTTGGCTGGGCATTGTTTT
The DNA here is from genome assembly GCA_003342815.1 of Eudromia elegans. Taxonomy (NCBI): domain Eukaryota; kingdom Metazoa; phylum Chordata; class Aves; order Tinamiformes; family Tinamidae; genus Eudromia; species Eudromia elegans. Next base: position 3,145,979 of record PTEX01000051.1, read on the forward strand.
TGTTCAATATGCAATCTATCCAGCAACTGATTGTAATGTGCCATACAAGATTTTTGTAAGTGTTGCTGTGCATTTTAGTAGCCAAAGTGGTGACTGTAAATTGTAATGTTCAGAGTACTGCAGAAACAAATGGCTTTTCACTGTCCATAATATTTTATCATATCAGTAATAAGCTACGACATGAATATGAAATAAGTTTTATGTGGCACAGCAGAGAAGCGGTATTAATGTCCCATACCATTATATTCTCATTTTGAATTAGTCAAGGTGTGACTGAGAACAATTTCTGAAATAACATTCTGCCATATATTGTGGCATGAGGGATGTTCTGATAAAAATTTGCAGCTCTTGCAATGAAGATAAATGGAAATTTAGCATGAAAAGCCTTTCTTTTACGGATGTTTCTTCACCTGTGATGTTGCAGAACACATTATGACCACGCTGTTTGGCTATGGCGTTTGACCACGCTGGTGGCCTGTTGGATTACGAGTTGCCCCTTGTACATTTGGTTTAATTTTCCACTTTGGAAGGGTTCACTGACTTACACAGTAAGTGTTTCAGTTTGGAAATAGCTTTTGGGTTAGGTTTTCTAGGGGTTAAACTATTCACACACACACACATATGCAGAGGTTGAAGCTATCCCCAAACTCCTGGCTGAGAGCCTAAAATCAAATTTGCTGAATAGAACATTTCAGGCTAAATCTAATCAGGGACTTGAGCTATGAGCACACGAAGCAAACTTCAGGCTTTAGCACAAGTGGGGATGCAGAGAAGGGCAAGAGCTGCATGCTAGCCCATGCCAGGGTCCCTGTATATGCCAGGTTGGCAGCAAATCCTTGGGTCTTGTCCCAAAACYTGCCACCATCTCCCCTTGCATTAGGTCTGCATTGTCCCTGCCAGTGGTGCCCCAAGTCATGTCTGCACATTGGATTTGCCTCCCAYGTTGCAGGATTTTGCTCTTGTCTTCTGTGAATTTCATTTTCCTGATTTCAGTCCATTTCTCCAATTTATCCAGAGCATTTTTTCTAAGCCTGTCCCCAGGAAAGCTCCCTGTCTCTGCCAACCTCTTGTCATGGGCACACATTAGAAGTGGACACTAGTTCCTAATTACTCATTGTGTAAAAAGCAGCACTGTCACTGTTGATAGAAATCCCTTCTTTGCAGCCTGTAGAATTTAGTGAGTGTCGCACAGAGCCTCTAGAAAGCTCAAATGGGCTCAAAAATCTCAAGATGATCTATAATTGCTTATTTAAATGTAACAGGTTTATTGATTCCTATAGAAACTCGATTGATTTCATCCCTGTTAAAACCCAGGTGACTGAAAATGTAGCTTCTTTGATAAATTAATAATTGAATGTAGTGAATTATGAATCACAGTTCTTGTTCTGCCTTTGGTTGACATACGGTGCAAAGACCTCAATTAATTTTTTTTCCTCCCCATTATACTCAATAAGCAGTTTCCACACTAAATTCCAATCTACCATAAATCTGGCAGAGGAATAATACTAAGTATGTGATTTCCTATTTAGTTTGTACAATGCACTGTGCATTTGCAGTGTCTGAGGCTTAATGAAGTTATTTCAGTTTTATTTCTGATTCTTTTAATATATATTTCTTCTGCTTYGCAGCAGAAACTATTACACTCAGCAAGCATGAGCTAAAGCTGTACATGAATATGTGCATTCACTTCCCCCAAATTAAGGGTCAAAATTAAGAGCTTCCCAAAGCATTCTTTAAAACTACAAATGAGGTACATATGTGGCACAAAAAAAAGGTTGAAAAATGAGCCTGGAAATCAGTCTCTTGAAGGCTGTGTAGAGCAGTCAGTGGAAATCATCTGCTGTGCAAGACAAATTGCTCGAAGGAAGGATTTGGCTGGGAGGATGCAGCCAAACGTCCTGTGTGCTGCTATTTGCTTCCATTTCAACATCCCCGTTTGCTCTGAAGACCCCATTTACTGCACTGGCACACATCACTTTTTCTCATGATSTTGACTTACCTTCTTATTGACCTAAATGGTGAAAACTCAATATATCTCCCAGAAGATGGGATTACAGACAGCACTGAACAAATGGTCCTTTTTTTCTCATCTCRCAGCCTCAGATACCTGGTGCCTAGCGGCCAGAAAGAAATGCTACTCCTTGCCTTGAAAGTGGCAGCCCTTCTAAGTGTCCTTGATCTCACCAAAGGATTTCTAAGTAGCACTACTTTGTTCCTAAGATTCCTTCTATTTTTATTTCTGAATTATATTAAAGCAAGCTAGTCTCTAAAAGGATTTATAACTTGCCATTAGAAATCCTCTTCATTGCTTTTTAGCCCTTTAGAATTTTGTCAGGATTACTAACGGGATTTTTATCACTAGGGAAATATGGCTTCACACGTTATATCTTTAAGAAAATAAATCTGAGGCATAGACTGTCATCGAGGCAGCCAGCACATATATACTTCTCTCCAGCATATTCTGCCTTGTGAACCAGAAGATTCCTTGGTAAAGTGTTTTAATTTTTTGTGTGTCAGAATAAAACAAATTTCAGGCTTAGAAGAGCCTTCTGTGTAGGTGATAACTTGACCATTTCAGTTTACTACTTTGCTATCATGAACCTGCCATATAGGCTCAAAAGGCATCACCATGTTTCACTTTAGCTGCATACTTACTCATTCTGGTCTTATACTTAAACATATTCTTAAGACTAGTTCTGCTCAGCAATTCCCTCAGGATTACAACCGTGTACCTAAGTAAATCARACAGCCTCTCAGGTGCCTTCCTGCATCAAGGCCTCTTTGCCTGTGTGTAGAAGATGAGTAAAGAAGGAATTAGATATGTTAGGTCCTGCTTTTGAGACCCCAAGACGTACAGCATGGTAAAGAAAATGGAAACTCTGCCTCAAATTTATCCCTGTGCAATACAGAYTGAGCCAAACCCAAGCCAGGGATAAAACCTGGGTAGGTGTGGCCACAAATGTGAACTCTATACGAGACTCTATTTAATGGCTTTTCTAGACTGTCTCCTGTCTCGTGACATAAAATTGCTGTGATCTTCCGACCTAGAGGAAGGGCAGTCAGTAGATTTCCATGACCAGAGTCTACTGCAGGTCCGTGGAAAGCGCCTCAAGTGAASTGTGGAGCGAGCAGCTTTTATGCAGAGACTGGTCCGTTTTGCTCCTGATCAATAAGGAGCATTTATCGGTAAATAAGAGTTAGCCATCCAGCAGGCTGATGGACATTGATTTAACTACATGAAATGAAAGATGCTGCAGAGGTTAGTGGGTCACATAAATCTTYTAGAGGCATGCCCCTGTTGTCTTATTCACAAAAGTTTACTTAAAATTGCATGTCTGGGGATGTACTGTCAGGGCTATCTTAAATTCACATCAACTCTTGTTATTCAAATGACCTGTTATCTCTTAGAAAGTCTAAAATGCAGCTAATGCAAATGAAGTCTTGTGAGTACAACTACTAACTGATTTTCTAGCCACTAAGACCTTTGCACTTCACGGTTCCCAGTGTTTTGGGGTGTGTCTTCYAGAGACATTTTCCTGCTTGATTTCTGAAAACTTTCTGACTCACAGTTAACAGCAAGTACAAGCAACAGAAATTCTTGGAAAGGATAAAAAATCTGAGCAATAATTAGCATGATCCATCCAGATCCAAATGCCTGGGGCCTTGTCAAGCTGTGACCATATGATGTCCGTGAGCTGCATGCTCATCTTCTGTTTATAGCAGTATTCAGGATGTTCTCCAGCTCATCTTCATTTGTCTGTAGAGTATGAAGAGGTTTTGCAAAAAAAAAAAAAAAAAAAATTGCTCTCAATAAAATGCTATTAATTTTTAAACTGATGAGTACAAGCCTCACAGCTGGTACCTCTATGCTATTTACAGCGTAAGTGATCTGTCTGTTTATATATTTATAGCAGGCACCAGGTTGTGATTAACATCTCGGAGGATGGGGCAGGGAAGAGCTTTCCACAACAACCACTTCCATYGTGGAGTCCCTGCTCCCCTGCCTCCCCCAGCCCTCTTCACCCTTGACCCTCCTTGAACTCCAAGTTCTGCTTCTGCACTGCTGAATTATGTGAGTCAAATATCATGCAATTGACTTAAAAGTGTGTGATCTTTAAAAGGAAGTATATGTCAGGTAACTTTTATTTCCATCTTGGCTTTGACCCTTCGGGCTTTAATCAGCTGTCATTTTCAAGCTCCTGTTTGAACCCACCAAGACTCTCTTGTCAAAGGCAAGATATTGTGCCTAATCACTTGACTTCAAGAGCTGGGCTTTAAAATTAAAATACCACATGTTCAAGTTCACAATAAGGACAGGAAAAGTCATCCTTAAAACAAAAGTTAACAGTACTTCTTTCTTTCTCTTTTGTGCTGTCTCTGAAACCCCTGGGACATCTCCTCAGCCTGGTACCAGTTTTTGGAGCACACCAGCGAAGGATAGGGGCATCACGGATCCCTCCCGTGGTTGAGTTTCACAAATATTGACCTTGGCAGCCTGAGGCATATGTGTGGTTCATTTTAGCAGGGGAGTGAACACTTGCTCAGATTCCAGGTCCTGACCTCAACTAACCTTAATTAAATTAGTTAGATATGAGCATAAGTCATCAAACCTGTAGGTGAGAGGAGGAGGATTTCTATTTTAGCTCCTTCTCTAGGACCTTTTTATTTGTCTTTGCTGGCAAGRCATTAGACTCGAGGTGGCTCAGGTCAGTGTGACACGAACAACCCTTACCATGACCCCAGCACTTGTGGGAGGCTAAGGTGCCCACCCAAACTTATGTGCTGGCCAGCCAAATTTACCTTTTAGAAAYCAAATTTGTGCCAAAGGCTGTACAGCTGTTGCTGCAATAGATATTAGCTTGWCCTATATGTTGTGAGATACATAGTCTTCAGTTGGATTGATGGTGGCTAACACCAGCTGGATAGTCAGGGGCAGAAGGCTCGACTGCAGTAAAGGGATTGTCCGACTAAGTTGTCTGGAAATTGGAAAGAAGTGAGATCATCCAGTGGGTAACTCAGATGGGCCAAAAACCCATGTCATGCCTAAATTAAGGAGCTGCCATCCTGGGAACAGCAGGTAAAAGAATCAGGAGGAGGTGGAGCAGCTGGGCAATCGCTCTCGTGCATTTTTGGGCTACTCTAGCTCAGTGGGAGAAAAGCTCATTTGAAGGCAGCCTCGGGTTTTGGAAGGGGCTGCCTCCTTTGGTAGAAGAAGCACAACTCCCCTGATTCATTCACAGTTTCTCCTTAATTATTCAAAAGTTAGGTGCCCATTCTTCTGTGCTGGGGTCCTGGATAAAATGCCAAGAGTGCATTATGTCTCTAAATCTCATTTTCAAGACTAATTTAAGGCCAAATTTTCAAGGTTATGTAAGCATCCGAAGATAGAGATAGCAAATTTCAAAACCCGTAATTAGACTGGGCATCCATTTCCCTAGGAACGCAACCTCTGCTGGCCTTTCTGCAAATGTATCTTTTGGCACCTAATGACCTTGGCACCACTTTGAAGAACAGGAGTCTAAGGGAGTTTGGATGGCTTCCTGTGACTAAATTGCAATGGAAGTTTTAAAGTGTGAAATGCAAAATTGAGTCTTTTAGAATGTTTATTTTCTAGCTGCTACCTTATGATATAGCAGAAAGACTTGTATGTACATAACTGGRAAAAAAAAGGCTGAAGTGATGACTGAACCATTCTTGACCTGTTTTAAATGAAAAAATAGGTAAAGTTATATTTTTCTTCTTTTTTATATTTATTCTTCTAGTTCATTTGTTTTTCCTGAAATTATGCTTCCATTTTATTATAGCATCACTAAAATATATTTATTAGCTCATTTGTTCTTTAGGAATTCAGAAATGCAACTAGTAAATACTAAATCTTTCAAGCAAAGTCTTTCAGATGCATATCTCTCCTGCTTGTTTTGGCAAATCCCCAGAACAGCTGGGAGTCCTTTCTCTGCTTTCTATCCTCAAAATGTTTTCTGGATCAGAGCTTTTGACAAGCAGAGAGTGTGAGAGTGTCATGTTYGACAGCTCCAAATCGTTAAGAAGAAGCTGAACCGGTGTAAATCGTATTCCTGCATTGATTGCAGYAGAGCCGTGTCTGTTTCGGTCAGTTGAGATCTTGATCCTTTTAAGAAGAAAAGATTAACTTTAGTTGAATGTCAGCATAGTTTGAATGTGTTAATTGAAGTTTATACATAAAAATTCTCTTGTGTGCTTTTGTATACAGATTTATRCATACTTATTTTAATCTGTTGTATAGGCTATTAAATTCCTAATAATATTACATTATGATAGAAGAATTGAATAGATCAATTAGATAAATAATCTAAGGCAGCAGAATTTGTGGTGCTTTGCTTTCTTTTATCTGGGAATAGGAGCACACGCTGCAGCCTCCCAGCARCCTCACACCTCCCCATCCTTTCCGGACAGAGTCCTGGGGACAGGATGGGAGTTTTTGACATTTTCTAGGAAATTCTAGGAAATGTCGACTTTCTAGGAAATTCATTGTGGAAGCTTGCCTTGACTGGTCAGTTATCATGTTTTTGCACTATTCTTTTGATATTATCAGTTTATATATACCTTTCAAAAAATGTTTTTTAGAGTACTAAGTCTGTTGTAACTTTGAAATGAAGAATCATTTTTTTTTTCCCTCTAAAAGATATAATCCCTATATTGTGCCAACCAAAATACTGCAGTTCCTGTGCCAAGCTACTGGAGGGATTGCTTTTCTGTCAAAGTTAAATATAATTGATTTCAGAAGATGTTTAACGAATGTGCTTGCTTTCTGCTACTTTAGTGCTGTTCATTTTTATCAAACTCTCTCTGGTTTATTAAATATCACTAAATGATATTTACAAGTTCGCAATGCTCCCATGGACCAGGTGCAAAGATTTTTATGTTTCTATATATATTTATAAATTAATTTGGAAATTAATGACAAATTTCCACCTACCCCTCATCCGGCATGTTACTGTGTAAATACCATCTCACTTTCCGTCTCTTCAGTTTAATGTTCAGGGTAATGGATGAAAATTTATAGCCCAGATGAATAAATTGTAAAAAGTTGTATACAAAAGCTTCCAGCAGAAGAAGGTTTCCTTACCTCTATTATGGAGTCATCCTTTTATGTTTTCAGAATTTTCATCTCAATTCCTGTTCAAATCCCATTGTGGCTGGTGTTTGAATTTCCTTCTCTGCAGCCCTGAACCATCTGGAAGAGGTCACTTGCATAGCTCCCCTCCAGGAAGTCTCCATCTATTTTCAGATATCGGTCATAAATAGCGGCTTCTCCTTTCCAGCAACCTTAAATTTCTCTCCCCATCTGCAGCCATGTGTCGATGTTGTCTGTGCATTGCTGCTACCAGGCACCTGAGAGTGAGGAACGCTGTGGGCACCTTTGCAGGGCAYGGAGCCCAGGCAAAGAGCCCCTCTGACCTCCTCATGCTCCTCTTAGCTCCATCAATAGGCCAAGGGAAAGCTCAAGGCCTTTGCWGCATTACTGCAAGCCTTCATTGCCAAATACTTTTGTAGAAAATTGCATTTTCAGCCACTTCCTTGCTTATCTTGAATCGGAGATAGCAGATCTTTCGGCATAATTTTTTCAATTTGTCAAATAAAACTATTTYTGAGTATTCTCCTAGAAATTATGTCAGGTTACTTGCTTACAATGGCACCAACCAGACATGAATCTTAAAATATTTTCAGATGCCGAGTAATCATAATCACTAAGTATCTTAGACTTTAGTTCTTCAGAAAACTGTGGGAGTGCTTCTTATTGGCACACACATCTGGACTTCTATGGATCTTAATGTGCATGTCGGATTCCCACATTTATTTCTTAGTGCATTTACTATATATTTTGGGATGCATGTGGTGGTCACTACCACATGAGAGCCCATCAGTAACATTTGCAATGTCTAAGTCATTTTTTTTCTGCTTAATTCTAAGGCGTTTGAGGTGTCCTAAAGAATAGTGTTATCCAAAGTTATCACGTTCAGCACATCAGTGGGAAATTCTCAATTCTTGCTTGTAGTTGATGTATCATATGCGGAAGAAAAATTTATGATAGCATTTCCAATTCAAGACATGCAACTAGAATTCAGTCTACCTGAGCACAAAGAAAGACTAGGTGACTGAGAGAAAACTGTGTGTGATCTATCAGTCTCTAGGGCGCTATCTTTTCCATCTGTTCCTTTGAGGTCTCAAGTCTGACACAATTAAAAGCAAGAGATCAGCTTATTGTTCAAAATGCAATGATTTTATGCCACTTCCTTATGCTGTTTCCTTGCAGGCCAGTTAAAAAGATGGAAAGGGTCTGACATACTCTCATGCCCCTTGGAATGTGTTATTGGAGGCTGTGTTTGCAAAATTGCTCTTCTGCTTCTAATATGCAGCTAATGCAGACAGAAATTAGCGTGGAGCAAGCTTCTTGTGGAGTTGGAATATGCTCCTTTGAAAGGTCTTTTCCTCTTGATTTTTGGCATCTTTTTGATGACTAGACAGTGCTCAACGGTAGAGAAATGATAGCCCTATTGCTTTGACTTCCATTTACTTGGATGTTTTGCATGCTGAAAAGACCTGAAAATTAGCGGAATAGAATCCAGTACAAAAGGAATACTGACTTGTGAAATACTTTCTGAGATAGTTAAGTGGAATGAAAATATAACTACAACCATAGCTGTATTTTTTTCCGTAATCATTTCAGGTGGGTGTTTATGTTTCCAAAATTGCGATTTATTCAGCTTAGCTTCTTTCATCCAGAAGAAATGAACTACAAGGTGCTTTATAGACTGTGGTAATTTAACTTAGAGCTATAATATAGGCACAACATGGCAAACAGACCTTCTAACTGGTGGAGCACTTAATTCRTGCTGAACATTAAGCACCTCAGTAGTCCCATGATGAAATCCACTTTGAGACTGCTGACAGGCTGTTTTAATGTTAATCACATGCTTACAACCTTTGCCATGTCAAGGACTTAATTTACCAATGTTTGAGCAGACAGTATGCAGCAAAATAAGGAAGATGGTAGAAATCCTTTCCAAATAGAAATTTAAAAGGTTGTTAAAAAGGTCATGCTCTTGGAAATCTTATTGCCACTTTATGCCAATGTGTTATTTCCTGCAAAACCAAAAAGATAAATAAAAAAAAGGATAAAAAAGCAAAAGCTTATCCTTTGCTTCTACTCTGAAGCAGCTCATGGCAATATTTTTCTCTACTTGACTTTGTCATGAATAATAAAAACAAGATCTTGCTCGCTCTGCCTTTTATGGTGAAGGAGTTGCACCAGTGGCCCCAGTATGCTGAATTCAAGTGTGCTGGAGACTGCTCAGAGCAGTCACAGTCTGGCTGTTTCTCTGAAGGTCCGCAGGAAAACAGTATTGAAATATAGACAGAAATGATAAGAGCTAGTCTTTCTCTTTTTGGAAAGGAGGATGCTGCCAGACTGCGAGAATGGAGGAAATTCACTAAAATCCTTTTTCATTTAACATTGGTAGATGAGAAWACATGACTCTCACTAAGCATGACTGGCCAAAGGGACAGTGTTCAAACTGTGCTACAYTGGGCTTAGTTGCCTGATGAATAAATGGATAGAAATACAGTRAATCAGTTTCAGATTGGGTTCCCTCTGAGGTCTTGTGATTGAAAGATTTCATGCAATTTGAGAGATTTGTGCAAAATCAATAGCTGCTTTGAGATATCTCAATCATTGAAGAGGTTAGGTGAGAGAAACAATTTGAGATCTGTTCTGGAATGAGTGCTCCACCGACATTTAACATCTCAGCCTCAAAATTTGAATTATMCCAGCAGTCTTCATGAATTTCCAGATCTTGGAGAGGACTTTGCTGGTTATTTAATTGATTAATATAATCCATAGTGCTAGGTCTACCTTCCAGAATCATTCAGAGTTCTCAGTTAACTTGTTCCTGAGAATACTATGGACTRTGTCATTCCTTCTTATGGCTTCTAGTCTTTTACTACTAGGGTAGGAGGTGCTACATGTCCTATGATTTGTCTAATGAGTCTGCTGTAGATTTTCTTTTGTAGATCTCTTCTAGGCTTTTGATGAAAGATTGTCCTCAACTCCAGAAGGTCAATTCAATGGTCTGGGTAGTCTATTAGAGTAATTTTTAAACATAAATTTATACCTTTTAAAGATGCATAGATTTATCTGTTGAAACAATGCAGCTCTCATCATTAYGAATATAAGTGCAATCTAAAATAAATATTACACAAAATGAAAGTTGGAGAGGAGTGTACTTACTCTTTTGGTTGTAATAAAACTTTTCCAGAATACACTGAAACTTCTGTCACTAGAACTMTCTTATAGCTGCCAGGGATAACAAGACCTATGAAAACTAATCATTATAGTTAATAAAAACTGTGTTATTTTCTCCAGATGGATAAGTCATATTTGAGAGGTAATTGATAAACTAATGGTATACAAACAGCTGTAAATAAACCACCCCTTCCAAGGATGAAATATTAGTTTCTTCAGTCACAATCCTAAATCTCCATCAAGGATCTAATTTCCTCTCTTTATCARAGGAACATACAAGGCTTTATCACACAGTAATCCTTTTAACAGAAATGCCAATTAAAACTACCCTTTTCTTTATGCTGTATGAGTTCTTACCATCTGTCTTGCAACTCAGCACTGTAAATAAGAAAGAAAATAAAAGGGTTCTCAGTTTATTATAGCTTTAACTGTAGGAAACAACATTGGAGCATTCCCTTGATGTCAACAAATATCTCTCCTGGTATCCAGTAAAGACATAATTATACTCTTGCACTTCTGCTGGAATTAATGAGTTTGAGATAAAGGCCTGGCTTAGTACTGTGGGTGCAGGAATGGGAGCCAGAGGCTTGTTGCCTATAATCCAGRGATGGAGAAATTTTTCTTTGCCAAGGGTGAATCTGTCTTTTGAGTGCTTCTGGCAGAGCACACAGCAGCATCCAATGAGGGTGATAACGTGAAAAAATGTCTCCATGTGGTCAGAGGCCAAATGAGGCACACAAGCCACCTGCGTCCCACCAGCCTGCTCTGGATGTCACCAGACTTCTCCCAAGTTSTTCTTGAGATCAGGAACATCCTTCTGAACTTTTTTTCCTTTTGCTTCTGGGTAAATCGGAATTCTCTTCAACTGATGAGACATTTTTCTCTAATTCCACAGGGRAAAAAAGATACTTGAGGAGGGGAGGGAGCTAGAAGTTTTAAAATTAGGTTTTCTAGCATCAGAAGAAATTTTTGATTGAACAAAATGTTGGTTTGTGTTTAGGAAGCCTTAGTTTGCCTTGAAGTCCTGCTCCAATGCACCACTCAGACAACCTCCAGCAWCAGGCCAAGAGTTTGGACCATGCCCGCCTACTGGGGCTGGGATGAATATTTTCTGGAGTCAGTTATGGAAGTGATGTATACTTGACTGACGTTTGATACCTGCTCAGGAAAGATTTGAGACTGCTRTCGGCAGGGACAGGGGCGGACTTTGGCAGCTGAGATGCTCCTGTGAGTGAGTGTGATACGTGCACTAGTCAGTGGCCAGTCTTAGCCCAAGCCCTTGGCCTGATGCTGGARGTTGTCTGACGTGCACTGGAGCAGGACTGGAGTTCTGTGGCTGCAGCTGTAACTCGGTCTCTGTGTGTAGCAAAGTGCATCTACTCTATCTCATGACAGTTCTCCTGCTTGTTATGAATATGCACAATCTCAGTATGATTATCTTTTTGTTTTGTTTCGTGTTTTGTTTTTTGCCTTTTTTTTTTTTTTTTTGGCTATTGTTTCAGCTTTGTCTCTGCTGGTTTCATAGCTTCACAGACTATTAATTCTGCTTCAGATATACCTTGTGTAGGCCCAACCATATGTTCATACAAAATTCTTTATAAGTCAGTGCCTTCTCCCCAGAGACAGGAGTGACAAAGCCTTAATTCCCTTCTGCCATGAGGAGGTACATTGAAAGGCTCCCTACCAACCTACTTGCTATCCTTTTAATAACTCCTTTAACTCTCCCATCACCAATTTGATAGCTTGTGTTTTATTGCAAAGTGAGCTTTCCTCTTAAACATAATGATACCCTTTAGTTTCTAAGTACCTAGTAAATTGGTCCCAAGATGTCGTATGACTTTGGCTGGTTGAAGCATCTGCCTCCTTCCTTGTACAGCTTCTCTCACATAAACTGGTTTTACCAAGTTTGTGTAAGTGAGTTTCCTGCTACTTTAGCTCTCATGTCATTCACATAACCCCAGGACTGTTGTGTTTGCTGCTGTGTGTGCCTAGGAGCACAGCTATGCCTAGAAGTTATATTAATGGAAAGGACTTTTTATGCTGTGTAGAAATTAGTGCTTATRTAATTTGTTGCATTTTCTTCTTCAAAACTCTAAGAAATGTAAGAAAAGTAACTAGAAAATAAGGTAAGCTATCCAACAAGAAGTGAGTCATATTCAATAGTTAATACTTGCTTTTCCACTACAGGAGTCCAAATCATAGCATAAGCCTTACCAATATCACCTGATTTTCAGAAAAAAAAAAAGTCCAAAGTATCAGATCCATATTCTAGCTTAATCATGATTCCTTGGAAGTCTGATGCTGTATAAGAATCATTTTCATATGTCATCCTGACAGTTGCTAAGCCAGCAACCACAAAATATATAACTGGAGATAACCAAAGCTTCCCTGTATTGGTCTCAGGAGAAAGCAGAGGAGCTCGTTTCCTTTTCCAGGAATACGACTTGTTGCGAGAATTCATTCATTCATTCAAAAAGTGAATCGGAGTGGTYTCATGAAGAAATATCATAGGGAATGCAAAGATGACTTGCATCATTCCTCGGAGGAATTTAGACCAACTCAGAATATCTGCTGCTCAGAGCAGATATTGCCTGCTAAATTCTCTTACTTTTGCCTTTGATGTGTAGGTTTAAATTCCCTCCAAATTTCATCAGAATTGCTTGAGATGTTGATTTAGTCCCAGCTTAAGTATATATACTAATCAGAAAACTTCCAGGAGCATACGTGTTCTGGTAAGGAATATTACTGTCTATTTGGAGCATTTTACCATATCAATTGGCACTCTATGTAGATGGCAATTAATTAGAATAATTTAGTATATAATGAGGAAAGTGGCTTTCTTGTGAATACTTGCGTAATGAACATAAGTAATACCACACTGAGGCTTTTGTCAGTTTTCCCCAGTACCCCATTCTGAACTATTTTTCTCCGAATGATCCACTTGACCTGTCATTCATGTGACTTTTCAAATAAAACAATTCTCCTTACATGAACAATCAGGGTAATTACTCAGGCCACTTTCTTAATAACGCTGTTGGAGTTGCTCCATCTGCGAGAGGCATGAGCGGCCATAGAATAATTCACTACCCATGTAAAAGAAATAGAGACATACAAGAAGACTTCAGATCACCCCGGGGCTTAGCAGTAGGCCGGCTACAATTAAATAAAAGATTTTCTGAAGGTGACTTTGCAGAAGTGCGTTTCTTGCTCTTGTCAACAGTGGACCGAGATGACAAGGCAGGCAGAAGGTGGTAATGAGCAAGTGTGATTGATCAGTGAATGTCAAATTAATGCAGCTGGAGGCTTGCCAAGGCAAAACACAAAACTGCACAGTGAAATAAATAGGAGAGAAGATCTGATGCTGAGGAGAGAACAATGCCCTGAAACCATTGAGTAGATGGTTTGGGCCTGGAAAGGTAAAAAAAAAAATGAATACTGTAATGAATTAGTTGTCGTTCAAAACAAATTTAGTTTTACAATAGGAGATAAGAACTATGCGTAAATCTTTACCGCTTTGCCAAAAGGGGAAGCAATATACTAGAAAAATATTAGTGGGACAAATGACGAGTATTCATCTATCTTTAGGCAATCTGCAAATTCAGCCTCTTAGATTAAAATCAAAAGTATCAGCCTGGAGAATTCGGTAATTTAAAACATGAAGGAAGAAGCCCATTTTTTAAACTTTATTTTACATGCACAAGTACATATTTTTATAGAGCTTCTTTGGAATCAATCTTAAGAAGATTGGTCTATTAAATTTATTTATTTGATTTGATTGCACTCATTTATTAAATGTTTATGGTCTGCTATATCCACACAGGGAACTCCTGGTCTGTGGAGTCAATGGTAAAGCCTCCCCTGCTTCACTACTGCATATTACTRCTTACATATACAGGAAACATAATAATGAGAAAAATCATCCCTGGTGAACTGTGCTTTCCATGTGGTAATTGAATACACTAGCTGTTTTTAAACTTGCTTAATTCTACMTATTTCAGTCCTATTAGCATGGAAGATAAGGCACATCTTTCCCCCAAAATTCCTATTTTCTGTTATCTTTTACATCTGATGCTCAGCTGCAAATCACCTCCTCAACCTTGAGCTTGTCTTGTTTGCAGTAACTACAGCTAGGTATGTATTTACCTCCCTGCCTCAAAAGGAGAGGGAATACAGTGTGGCTGTGCTTGTGGTGCACCTCATTGCAAACCTTCCCACCCTCCTTTTCCTTGGAATTTTCCCTTCCTGGTGTAAGTCCAAAGTTGCAAACACTGTAGCTAGAATTAGTTCAATTACTCGGAGTCTTCTCAGACTATTCCGTCTGTCTCACTTATATATTCTTTCCCTTTGGCCCTTCTGTGTTCCACTGATATTACCTTTCTGCAAGATTTTTTTTTGAGTACAAATATTCTCGGAGTGACCGTTTCCAAGCCATAGTGCATTTTCAAGCTGCCTGCTGGTTCCTGCTTTCATGATGTGTAGGGAAAAGTCATGAGATTTTTGCCGCCATCTTCAGTGGGGATCAGATCAAACCCAAGGTGTTGACTTTTTGTGCATTTATCTGCAATGATTAATTTTTTAGGGAGCCAGGGACAGCCAGCTGCCACTAAACAATCCGTTCCAGGGCTCCAACTGTTCAGTATTTTCCCAGACAGAGGAGCCTGTGTCCCCACCTCATCTCTTTTGTGGTCGTTCACATTATCACTTGATAAATATCTCATRACACGATGCTCTGTTTTATCCAGATCTGCACCTCAGAGACCTCCCCGTGACTTCTGCCATTCCAGCCCCAGGAATGGAACGCATTGATGAAAAACAAATTATGACTCGATGTGACATGAAGAGGGACCTGAAATACTCTAGGTAYACTCTTAGGTACATTTCAAACCTTCACACACAACAGGGTCTAATGGCTTACCACAGCTCTATTGAAAACCTTGGCTTTTTTTTTCATCCGAGTGCAAATTTTTCATATACAGCAGCACAATTAGTCAACCTGAGAGAACTACAGAGTCCCTTGATCCATTATGTATAATTATATGATGTCTATTAGGCTTTAAGCCACTTCTTTTCCCGCAGCTAAGAACCTATCAAAATACTTGTTTGAGCACCAGCTGCCCTTCATGAAAACTCCTGTTTATTTTAATAGAGGTCAGCACACACTGTTAGCAAAGAGAAATACGGTATGGAAGAGAAACTTTGCTGGGGAACTTTAGGGACCCAGTTCAAATACCCTGAGTTCGGAGCCTTGTTGCCTAAACCTGTAGTGAAACCTGTACTCTTTCCTTTTTTTTTTTTTTTTTTTGATGTCATTATCATTTCTGTCAGCATAGTCACATAGGTGCATGAGCAAATGTTTAAAGTATTTATTCTGAGCAATGAAGATATTCACAAGGTAGGAATGTCACTGTGTCACTGCTTTTGAAAAAAAGAGGAGTTTTTTGGTTTTTTTTTTTTATGTGAATTTGCTCTCTTGAACTCTGCTATTGGCTTCAGTGGGGGAAGATCTCAGCCCATACGGGGCCGTGAAATTCCACTTATTCTTTTTGGAATATCATTACATAGCTTTTATCCCACTCTAATCATGATRTCTAACCCTCGGTTTAAAATACATCCTCCTTTAATATTTATCATACAGGAAGAAMATTTGTATTTCCAAGTAATGTCTTTCTGTCTATATGATATTATTTTGATTTTCTAGCTGATGAACGTTTCTCAGTCATACAGTATTTGTATGTCCATTCGCTGCTCTCAGCTTTAAAGGGACTTCATAGGACTGAAAGTAAATACATCTAGTTCCTAAAGTCTCTCTTATCTTTATGTGATTCACAAAAACGTGAGTGTAAACCTTCCATTTTGTATAAAGATTATTCAGCATGTCTGAACAGCATTGCAGGAGAACCATGTATCTAAAACTTTGCCACATCCCTGTAAGCCTGTTTTAATGTTTCTAACATTGATTTTATTAATGCTAAAGGAAAGGAAAAGATATTTTCCCCTAAGGAAATGTCAGATTTTACTGTAGTGAAGGGGACAATCATCATGTGCTGATACTTCAGCCCTCCATGACACATTTTCTCATTCACCCTCCCAAAGCATCCTGCAAACGAGCAACTTCACTGCCCCTTGACATTCACTGAGCATCCATAGGGAGCTCGTCCACTTCTTGTGTGCATCGGCTCGAAGTGAGGAAGGTCCCAGGTCACATCTGAACAGCGCCCGTGGCACCTCGGCTCTGTGGCATGCTCGACTCTATCCACTGCACACTCGATGCTCTCCTCGGGCCTCCTTGCTAATTAATGAGCGCGTCAAGCTGTAGCAGCAGCCTCAGAGACGTGGCTGCTCCAAGGGTTCACGTTAGGGCTGGACACTTTTTAAGCAAACAGATGGGAGGAAAAATGTGACTGAGGACGTTCTTGACACCTTGAGATTCTGAATTGATGCTTGGGCATGGGAGGTTTTTCCCTCTCTTCCTGAGATTCTTGGCAGCACAAAGCCCTTTTCAAGTGGAGGGAGGGGGAAGGGAAAGCAGAATTAAAGAAAAGGGTTATATTAAGAGGAGTGGCCAACTTGGGAGCCAGGCAGTGTGACAAGATTGAAGTAGAAGTGCRGAGAGTGATTTTTTTGATGTGGGATAATTTAGCTTAAGACCGTGACTATCACTTGCAGTTTTACACATTGTAATGAATGTCGACACGCAGCAAGAACGGTTTGGGAGCTTCTGATACATGAAAGGATGAATATGATATTAGGTAGTTTTAATTGCTGGGGTTAGGGTGCCTTGAGTTCCTTTTTTCATCATTTTCATTTTTATCATTCTTGTTTAAGAAGTTACAGGTGTGCTTCTCAACTCTACAGAGTGCAGTGGACATGGAAATTTAAAAAMCAATTGAATTGTTTCCATACTTCAYGCTAGTAAATGAATTATTCTGTATGGGAGCATCTATTGTAATGCAGCTCCCTAATTAAGCTACTTCAAGCACCCTTCTAAGAACAATGTATTTTGGCCCAGATTCAAGATCTGCTCTGCACAGAGAAAGGGTCCAGGGAGCCAATTACAGGTCTCTGACTGGCAAACCACATCTGCTCCAGCCCAGTTTTCAATTAGAGCATCTGAAGGGGCAGCTGCCACTTGCCAGTCTTTCTGTGGTCTTAGAGTCTGAAGGCCAACTGRGAACTGAGAAAATGGAGACTTTGACCCCAAATACCTGTCTCTGGACCTGGGAGARCTGATTTTTTACCCAACTGGGTCCMTATTCTGCGTAGGTGTGCTATGTTTGAGGTTAGGATTTGTAGGAAAAAAATACAGCACTTTGAGTATTTCACCTATTTCCCTGTTATATCCATCKTCTCTCAGGAACATCTGTGAGTCCTCTAAAGACCTATGTGTGAGATGCRTTGATGCCCTTCTCCCTAGAGAGCCTTGCTTACTAGGAAATAATYATGAATGGTAGGAAAAATCAGTAATGATACAGGAAATCCCTAGGATTTGATTACAAAGGATTTCTTTATAAAAAATAGCGAAATGGGATAACTCCATGTAAGCCAGTGGAAAGCTTTGCTGTATTGATGTTCTTGCCAGCTGTAACTATTTCTGCAAAGAAAGATGTGAGCTGTGGTGCTGGGGAGACAGATACCAATCTTGGGGTGGGCAAAGAGGAGCTTGTAAAATCTGCCCACGGGGCAGTTCTAAATGTAGCTGGTGTATGCAAATAACACAATAACTTAAGAAAGAGAAAGCAAGTTGATTGTGTTTGCTGAAGGGAAATCAAGTGGCACCTGGATGCCCCTTCATAGCTGGTTCATGGCTGCTCAAGACTTCTAAGCCCTGCAGGATTCTTGCCAAAAGTGGAGCTGCTCTTGAGAAGCTCTGAGGGCTGTGCAGGGGATGTGAAATTGTAAAATTACTGAAAGAAAATCTTCCTGCTGTAAGTGTCAAGGACAAGCATGAAGCTAGAGAGAATTGAATCAGAATCTTTTTAAATTATACTCCTGGGCAGCTTAAGAGGAAAGTTTTACAGATGGGAGAAAAATAACTCCTTGAGCCTGATACTTGCCATTTCTGTAGGATTGCTTGGTGCTTTTATTGCTAACATGTTTATGGTTTTGTGACTTCTAAGGAGATTCTGGACTTTGATTGAGTTTAATGTAATAAAATCAAGAAGGGAACACTTGAGAAGGGTGCAGGGAGGCAACCAGGGAGCCTTCATCTGCTGTCGTTGGTCTGCCCACACCGATACCAACACCCTGTGTGCAAACAGCTGTTTTGCTGGTGTTGAAACTCCTAAAGACAAGGTGCTTTCTGAAGTCAGAARGCGTTATTTTAGGATGGGGCTACCAAGTGTCTCTTGATAGAGCTCCCCAACAGATTAAAAAAAAATCAAAATGTTAATTTTCTCTCCGTCCCCCAAACTTCCATAAAGTAAATACAGGGCATTTACAAAATAAATAGTTAACTGATTAATTAAAATATCACCAGATGATGCTTGGAGCAACAGAGCAGCCCATTCTCTACCATTAGTATCCACAGGCTGATATTCTGGTGAAAAYATGAATGAAAAAGTGGATTTTTTTTCATATTTGCTTTTTACCTGCTGCACAGTTATCATTTTGGAAAAGCCTGCAGAAGGCTCCTGTAACTACCCTCTGTGTTGGACGAGGATGACGAGCCTCAAAACATTGCTGCTTTGGGGATACTGTGAAGGTCAGAGGCAAGTTATTTTTAATAAGGTRGTGCTAGAAACTGTGGATAATATCACAGTAGAAAAGCAGTATTTGCCTTTACATACCCAACAGATTGATCACAGATATTCTGGATAGATGATAGGTATTGTGTAGCTGACGTGATTACTGCATTTCAAAAGAGCTTAACACTGGCCCGGCTGCCATGTGAACGCTCTACAAAATTAGTAATATTTACATTTCTGTATTGAATGCTTGGACTAACCCCATATCCCACAATTTATGTACAAATTTATACACAACATTTGCAATTTCAGATGAGCAGCATCACCAGCTGGGGGCTCATGCTGCAACCTGAGGAGCATCATGTGCTTGCACAGTTCTACTAATTACCCCGTAGGCTACCGGAGCTCCTGCCTCCCCAGCCAAGGCTGCCAATCTCTCCTCTCTCTGACTGGCTGTGCTCACCTTGTAACTCCTTTAATTGGCTTTTGGGGATAGCTGAAGTTTACCCATTCTGCTTGGCTGATCTGCTAACAAGGCTCAGCTGCCATTCCCTGAGCCTGGATGGAGCCAGGAAGGATTTTCAAGGCTTTGCAAAGCTTTGGGATAGTTGTTGAAGGTAACTGGGGGGAGCTACAGGTGGTTACATCTCACCTACAAGAGGGTTTTTGTGCATGCTTGAAATGGTGATTTTTCCTATAGAGGAAAAAGAGGAGTGGGTTGTGCACCTCCAGTGATTCCTTCACAATCCCTCCAACATCTCCCTCCCTTCCCTACACAACTCCACAAGTGTTATGTGCCAAGGAAAATAATGAACCTGAATGTGGTGCTTCACCATTACTTGCTGTCTCTGTATCTTGTGTCAGGTATATTGGAAGTAATGGGATTTATAACACTATTAGGCATTTGATAGTTGGCTGTATCTGTGGCTAATCTTATTTTTCTGTGAGCTCTCCTGCCCTTTACTGCACTCTGATTTGATTTTTTTTTTTTAGTGTAGTGACATCAATCTCTAGGCAGCAATGTTCTATCACAATTAGACTTATTAGAAGGCACTGCATATAAAAAGAGGCCAAAGTGACTTGGTAGTTATTTATTTCTTTTTTCTTTCTTTTTTTTCCCTTTTTTTTCTTTCTGTAGTTATAGACTCATTAGAGGAGCCTCAGCCACTTGYGGTAGGCAGGTAGGAGCACACCTCATTAGTGTTTAGTGTGACAAAACCTTGGCATGCAGCACCAGAGGTTAGTTACGGATGTATTTCATGACGGATCTAAAGCTCTCTGTAATAACCCTTGCTCTGAAGTAACRCTACTGAACCATGGCTCTGTACTGCAGTGCATTAAGATGCGGTGATAATCATCTTCGTTACGGAAGCGTCTCCTCATAGCTCTTGGGTACTTGTTTCAGAAATGTATTAAGGCAGAGCATGCTTTGGATGCCATGGCCAAAAGTGGCCATGAGAGGCTAGTA
Source organism: Eudromia elegans (assembly GCA_003342815.1). Classification (NCBI taxonomy): domain Eukaryota; kingdom Metazoa; phylum Chordata; class Aves; order Tinamiformes; family Tinamidae; genus Eudromia; species Eudromia elegans. The sequence goes on from PTEX01000051.1 coordinate 3,166,413, forward strand.
AAGGGTCTGGGAGATTATCAACAATCCTGAGCTTGGTGGGGTACAGGAAAGGCCTTGTGTTAGGAAAGTGTATTGACTTGACTATTTATCATGATTGTGCCTAAAGATTCTGTGATTYTGCAAACCCTTGCTGATCCACGTAGCTCTTAAGTTTCCTTGCTCCTTCCTAGCTTCCAGTAGGCATTTTATCAGAAAACCAGACTGTTGGGTAATCACAGTAATTAAGAGAGACATAAACTTTCAAAGTGGATGACACTTTGTCATTACGGCTAACTGTCATGTCTGACCAAGCTAACRTTAATTCCAACATCCCGTTATATCTGACCGAAATTGGTTTAAWAGAGAGCTGCAGCATTTCTTGAGAAACTTGCAGCTGCCATCGTAGGAATATTGACTGCAGGATGCGTTTGACAGATGTAAGTTGTGTTTAATACTAATTGTGCCATAGATGTTCTTTCACCTAAACTGCTCGATGCTGTATGGATTCCAGATCTATCCTTTCTGAATTTCACTGGTGAAGTCCTATGCAATCTGCCAGAGAGGTTCAAGGCTGAGAAAACGCCTTCTTTTTGGCAGCCCTTTAAACTTCTTAGCATAGGTATGTTTGATCTTGGTACCTGACTACAGAGGTGACAGAGAACAAGYGAAAAAGTAGTTTTCAGCCATCTTCACCGTTTTCTTTGAGCTTGTGCTATGTGTCTAGTTATATACTTCATCTGAAGCAAAGGGGAATCTTCTAAATTACTTCAGCAGGCTTTGATGGAGGGGCTGAGCACTGCAGTTTTCTATTTTTTTGGAATTAGCTGCATRTTTAAAAATTATTTTATCTTGTCTTTCATGCTGACATTAAATTGATTTCCCAGTGGAAAATTATTATTTTTAAGACCATGTTAAATTTCATTGGATACTAAAATCTCAGCTAGTAAAAGCTGCTGAGAGCCATAAGGGAGTGATGTTTTTTGTTGTGGGACATAGTCTATGGAAGGGGTAAGGGAGTTGGATAACAGGACTTGGCTCTCACAGATGGCAGGAGGACCCCGAGTTTCCATGTTTGACTCTTAAATGATTCCTATACACTTTTCCTCTCCTAAGCATCTCAACCTTCATTATCTAGGAGGTTAAGTAATTGTTTATTAGACAACACATTCTCCATTTCTTCATGTAGCAGAAAAGAATCTATGTGCCCACCCTGAACCATGAGGAAAATGCTGGGAATTGTGCTAAGAAAAAAAAATAAAACATAAGAAAATTAATATATTTATTTGCCTTTAAAAAATTAGAGAAATTCAAAAGAAAAACAATATTACTAATTACTTTTTTTCTCTTTTTCTCTTTCTTTGAAATCATGTGTGARCAGAACAGATAATACAGGATCAGGACTACAAACTTGTATGAGAAATGGAGGTAGCAAAASAGAATTATTCACAGATTTATTTCTCTGTGTTTGGGGAAAAATGCAACTCTGAGGGCTTCCGCAGAGGCGGGCATGCTGGTATTATAAAGAAAAGGCCAAAGTTCAACTCTATCTAAAGATTCAAAAGCTGTCATCTGATCAATGTATGCCTCACAGTGTAGCTTGCAAAAATCGTTTCTCAGCTAATATCCTCAAGGACAAGATATAGTTTGATTTGGCTCTTCCAGGAGGTATTCTTGATTGCTTCGGAAAGCAATATTTTAAAATGGGGGCAAAGGGGTGGGGAGGGTGGTGGGGAGTTTTATTTTTAAAGCTCAGGCAAATCACAGCATCAATCTGTCATGAGGTCGGCGACTCTGTTTCTTCCTTCATAATATGAATGCTCTTATTTTATGCTTAATTGGGAATTGTTTTAATGAGTTTGTGAAAATCGGTCTGCCCTCTAAAATGTTTTAGGGGTTGTTTTTGTTTGGGTTGGTGCTGCCTTCCCTTTCCTTGTTTGCACACTGCAGTATTGAGGGATTTTGGAGGGTGTTTTTTTTTTCCTTTTTCTCATCAGCCATGGCATTTGATTCATACATGGATAGACCCCCAAAACTCTATAACTAGATCATTTGGAAAATTGCATCAAAAACTGTATAGAAAGATGCTGRAGACTGTAACCTAGTAGTTCAGTGTTCCTGTACCGAGGCATTAATATCGAAAACAAGGGCTTAACTTTTTTTCTTTTTTTTAAGCTGATTGATACTGAAAATGAAAATGGTAAATAAATGTTCATGCTACATTTATTTAAAGAGGAGTGCAGGCTCTTGGAGGGCATCCCACCGGTTATTTAATAAGATTTGTGTGCAAGGCTCCCACACAGCGCTTACCCCCCGATRGGCAAATACGCCTGCTACATGGCCACCTTTAAATGCAAGAACTTAAGAGGCCCAATTCTTATTTCTTTATGCAGTCAGTGGTGCTKTTATTATTATGGAAGAAAGGAATCTTATTTTGACAAACCCCAACCTCTTCCCCCTCAGCCATACCCCATCAGCAGTAGCTCCAGTGAATCACATGCCAGGAATTATTGGTGCAGAAGTACCTGCTTTAAGACTTTGGGGGAAAATGCTTGCACAGAGATGCATTTGCCCATGAGACCTTGCAGAGATTACTGAAGGAACAAGCAGCCTTTGCTGGTAGGAGATGCAAACAAAAAGGAAATTCACTGGCTGCTCGTCCTCAACTTCTTTTGCAAAGCAAAGTATTAMAAAGGTCTGCACCTGGCTGACCTAAGCTTGGCATGAAAAGCARTGAGATCTGTGAATTTAGGCTGAAGTGTTTTGCAGCACAGGGCACTTTTTGTCCTCAAGGTCTTCAGGTGAGGGTCTGCCTTGTGGATGAGACTGAGTCCAGAGCAAATATTTGCAGAGGATTTGAGTATACCCACAGGTGTCTGCTGGTGCTGGGGGAGCTGTTTTCAGGGGCAGCGGCTCCCATTTCTGTTCCTAGGTTTGTCCCCTTGAGTGCTTCTAACAGCCCCTTCACCCATTTAACTCCTTTAGCTGCTAATATTATGTTGGAAAAAAATGAATGATTCTGGCCTGAAAAAAGTAGTGGAAAATGTAGCTGGATCTTCTGGAGGACGCGTCCTGCAAATGCAGATGAATGTCAGCTCAGGAGACAGGAAAGCATGAGTCCTGCACAACTATTCCTTTAGCCATGTAGGACACTAGGCTGTTGTGTTGGGCCATGCATTTTTGCAGAGTTTTGGAAATAGCATAGGGATTAAAAGAGAGTGCAGGAGAAATTCCTCCTGCCCTTTCTTCGTATATGTCAGTGTGTATTCTACAGTGGCACAAATACACATTGATTTCCCATCTCCACACTGAAGTGGATATCATCTGCTTTTTGGTAAAACAGAGGAATTCCTAAGTGCTCAAGAGTATAATTTAGCATTGGAAGAGTGTCCATAAGAGAATGATGAACATGGTTTTGAATTCCTGTTTTCTGTAGATATTTGAAACTGCTTGTTTCTCTTAGAAAGGATCTTTGAAGCTGTTGGCTGTGGTGCGTATCAAGCACATCCTTGGGAGTGCACTGGCTTCTCTTCCAGACCTGGCTTTATCAAGCCAGTGCAGGTTTAAGTTTCCCAGGTCTCTGGRGCTGTATTTCAGCTCCTCCATCACTCAGCCTGCACCTGATGTGAGCTTGAATCTACGGTGCTATTGGCTAAAGAAAAACCAACTCTGCTCAGCTTCCAGGTACAAGATGACATATAAGCTAGTAAGAAGCAGAAAATTTGCAATGTGTCTGGGCAATTTTTTACAGCCACTTCTCTCAGTGCARCTTCAACTCATTGATTTAAAGAATATGTTCATCCTCAAGGGCCTCGTGCTTTTATCATTTAGAGAGAGTTGAAAAACTGATTAGACGAAACTCAATAATTTGAACAAATCTGTAATCATGGATTTAAAAAAAAGGGGGAAAAGAAAGCACCTTAAAGACATCCAAATCTTTCATTTAGTGCCCTGTACAATGGTGTGGGGCTGATAGTTGCAATTGTTTATYACTCTTTAACACGATCAATACTGCAATTAGCCACAGCCCTCTCTCAATACCATTGATTGGAACAGCCTGGACTGGCAGTAACTCTGCATTCAGTACAACTGTAGCAACATATTAGCATGTCTTTTGAATGTCTGGGAAGATTTAGAATCAAAGGATGCTATTCTTCCCTGATTTACAGCCTATACAATATTCCTGAGGTTACATGGAATGTAAATCAGTGAAGAACTTGGCCTTGACRATGAGCTATTCCATTACACTGAAATGAAAATAATGCTTCTCTGTATTTGCAATAAGCACTTAGCTCTTCTGGTGTTGCCTCTAAAGTGAAGTAGTGGTGCAGTATGGGGATTGAAAATTAAACAACCCCCTATTTATTCTTTGAAAACATCTCCTTACAAAGTCACAGTGAACCATTTTTTAGCTTTTGAGTCAGCACAAGTGCATAAGAGTGTTAGAAAATACAGTCCTGGCAACCTGCATTTGTCTGACACTGCTTTGCTGCATGCYCCTTAGTTTTATGCTCTGTGCTTTGCTCACTTGCACCTAGAGGATTATTCGCAGGGGTGAGCAATGGACCTTCCTGCCTAGGCTGCGGGAAGATCCTGGGCCAGGCCGTGGGCTGTGAAGGTGGTTTTGAGCAATTTCAGCCTGCAGTTGGGACAAGCGCTCTCGATAGATCCACGTAGCTGGTTTTGTGGCAGTACTCGCTCCCGCTCTGTGATAGAGCACCCCAGCAACAGTTAGATATTTGAAGGTGACTGAAGTTGCCTTTTGTATTGTGGTCCAGCTCTGACCATGCTAAGTGAAAGGAAGGCATTGCCTTGAACAGCTCTCAAGTTTCTCTTAAGCATGTGTATACAGCATACCTGTTGTCACATAGGTACCATGCGGTCATGGAAAAAACACCTTGAAGCAGTTATAAATTACATTTTTTTGAGTCCTCACAGAACAGAGAGGAAACTTGCCCTTGGYTGCATCTACAGCCTCCCACTGACTTATAGTAAGAGATGATACAATGCGACCTGAGGCTAGAGGTTTGCCTCAGTTTTATTTTTCATTCTGCAAAAAAACAAAAGCAAAAACAGAGCAAGGAGCTAGCAGGAGTTTGGAACCGGGAACTAAGGACCCCAAATAAATTATTTCTGTGCACCTAGAACTTGAAAGCAGGCTGTTTTCCTTGTGTTTCGAGATGGCGTCTCACAAGCTGACACAATTGCTGCTGCTCTATAGCAGAGCAAATTAGAATATTGCTACATGCGTGTTACRTGAGGGAACAGGCTTCAGTTGGGATTTCCTTCAGCATCACACGTCTGAGAAAACCTAATCACGCTTCTTTGTATTTCATGCTTGTTATGGTGCTGCTGACCTTTTGCGCTTCTCCTCCCTTCTTGGATGAGGCACCTGCATTTTGGGCTGACTTGCCGTGCATGTAAATCACTGTTAAGTGGCAAAATGACTTTTTCTGGATTTGACAGAGTATTGTTGCTTTTGTTCCCTGCAAAACTGACTATAAGAATTGGCTAACTATACATACTGTGAGAGCTATTGTATCACGCTGTTAAAACCTAAGGAGCTTTTTATTGGGCTTTCATGCTAAATAACTTTAAAGGTACCTCCTGGTGTTTTTATATAAATTATAAATGTTTTAAAAATACATCAGAAAAAATACTTTAATAGCACCGTTTCCTACTGCGGAGCCTCATGCTACATAAACTTTTGATTATGCTACTTATCCCTTTCCCTGTGAAAGACCAGCTCTTTCCCAGGATTCAATTATAGCTGTTTATTCAGCTTGAATAGAAGATTTCTTTAGATCTCTGGCCCTTGGAGCCTTCTTCTTTGTTTTGTATGCTTGGTGGGAAACACCCACAAATGCAGTTACTGCTGGGGTCCCTGAAGCAGCGCCTGCTTGTGAAACTCAGTATAAGGATGATTGTAAAAGAGGATCCTTGGCCCTTTCAAGGCCCTTTCCCTGTTATATGAGAGATTTGTCTGCTCTCCTTTGGCTGAGGACCATCTCAGAGCAGTCCAGGAGGCCTCTGAGGAGGACAGATGCTACAAAGATTCCTGCTGCAGATGAAGGTGTCTCCTGGCCTCACTGTGAGCACAAGCCCCCAGCTTATATTTAACTTTCTGTGTTGAACAACCCTGCCTCCAGGCTGAGCATTTGTGTTGGTGTCTGTGAATGCAGCAGAGTGAAAACCAGGGTGGCAAAACATGCTTGGTGTCCCTGCAGGTGATGGACACCGAGCTGTGCTGCTAAGTATAGTGCCAGAGCTACCTTGTTCCTGCAGAGAGGCCACGTGAGGCCACGTTCATCATTCTTCTTCCAGAAGGGGACCCAAATACTGCTGCTGGGGATAGATTTCATTTACTTTGCACAACGTAACTTCTTCGTGTAGGCATTTTTCTCCTTCTTCTTTCCATAGTAATGTTGACTTCAGAAGAACCCCTTGTGTTCTATTGAACAAATATAGGGTCTATCGGTCATGACAGAGTCTTCTGGAGCCCTGTGGATGGGCATATTTAGTCATCGTTCATCAATAAGAGAATATCAGCTAGRAAGATGATACTGTGATCCAGCTCTTCCACTGTGGTCGAGCCTCCAAGAGTGATTCAGCTGGTAATGGAACCTGTTGTTTTCATAGTATTTCCAGTTGAGTGTGGCGGTAAAGGTGACCAAAAGTTTGAGGTGATCTTGTGAATTCAACAGAAAAACAAAACCTAGAGGATACTAGTGAGAAAGCTGGGCTTTTGATTCTGAAGTTGTTCTTGGAATAAGATATTCCTTTCTTTACATACCTCTTGGGACTCTCAGCTGAGCAGGAGTTTATCATACCCTACTGGATAAAAATATTTTTTGATGACCTCAAAACTGCTGTCTGGCATGAGATAATATCTGCCAGTGATACACTGTAACAGTTGACAGAAGAAAATTGTTTTGTAATCAAGCACAGCAAAAAAATTAAAAAACAACAGTGGAACTTGTAAATGTAACAGCCACGCAAATATTATTTTTCTTTACTGTCCTATTTATTCATACATTYGTAAATGCCAAAATGTCTTTTATCTGCCCTTTCTCAAGGGCAGTTCCCTAATGTCACAGTAATTGAAAATTAAGAACTTACAGAATTGTAATTAAATTCTACCCTTTGAACTCTCATAGACAGTAGCTGCATATTAACAACATCCCACTCAGATCATGAGTGGCAAGAAGTATTTTGAACACCAACTGCTGCAAGATAACATAACAAGCTCTGACAGCTCTCTAATTACCAGACTACCCACTAGTTAAAAACCCTTTAATACTGCAGCAGTTCTCTTCTTTGCACATAAGTCAAAAGGTATAACTAATTTGTCCTTTAATTGATATCTATATTGCTGTTTAAATAAAGGGCACATACTCCCCCAATATGCTTAAGCATTAATTTATAACCTATGAACCGAATTTGGAAAATAATTGGAATGACTGTAAAGGCTTCTCTCATTGATTTTTAACACTTTCAGCAGGAAACTTTTACCTTGGCCTTGATCATCAGTCACGTTAAGTGGTCTGTACTGTCCGGAGCAAAGCTGAAGTGTAACGCTTGTGTACACCTAAAGATTTCCCACCGCACCGTGTCCTGTCTGCGGTTGAATTGCAAAGCCATAATTAGGCCTTGAGAAAAAGTTGCAGAATCACGACCCAGCCAAGCCCTTCACCTGAAGGGCAGCAGAAGGACCAAGTCTCTCTCCAGGAGGACCTGCCCTTCCTGGTCTGTAAGGCCATGGTGATTATACAGCAGCTCATTAGCAGGTTGTTCCCTGAGCTACAGAGCTGAGGGAGCTTTCCTGTCTTTTCTTTTTCTTTTTTTTTTGGTTTTGCTACCTGAACTCTACCAAACCTTCACCCCACCAATACTTATTGCGCTGGCCTGATGCTTATCACCATCTCTTTGATTTTCATATTGGTGGCTGTAGTTTGGGGTGGGGTGGGGGAAGAGGCCCTGGTAACAGRCCGGTTTAGAAGTAGAAAGGTGATAGAGAAGCTGCTGTGGCTGGGTGGCTGGATCTTTAGCATAGACACAAAAAGTGAATTCTATAGGGACTTGAAGGTGGAAGGTAATAAAAAAGGATTTCCTGCTCTAAAAGAGTGTGAATACTTCCAGAAGAGTCAGGATTGCTGGAAGATGTGTCAGCAGAGTTGTTCACAATGCGGATTTGAGTGATCAATACATGCGCCTGCCTGAAAGCTGTTGGAGAAATGCACATTTTTGCTGTGGCTATTGAGGAATACGTCATGGGTTTCTTAACAGCTTCTGGCTTGGTGTGCTTTGGTACTTTGTGATCATGTCATGATTGAAGTTGTTCCTAAAATTGCAGTCAAAGGAGATGGGAGATCACTAATGAGTTTGTTCTTTGGTAAATTCATGGTGCTGTATAAGTACCTCTCCAAAAGTGATGTCAGTGTCTGCTGTAGCCTGAGCAAAGATGGTAAATGTTGATTTTGGTTTTGCTCTTTTCCCTTTTTTTTTTTTCTCTATAGTGGCATACAGTATAGAAGATATTATCTTTGCTGCATGTAAATCCAATAGTGATGACGATTATGATGACGACTTAGGTTAGTTACATTATCTAAGTACCTAAAGATATGGACAAGTTCTGAAAGCATCTCCAGGTGCCTCGATCCCAGCATGGTTCCACAGAGAACAGCGGCTCAGAGGAGCCCAGGCATCCTGGCCATCCCTTGGGTTGTCTTGGTAACTTTAAAGCTTTGTCCTGTTCCTCTGCCTTTCAGGATACAGAGAATAGACCCAGTGTGTTTATGCGAATCTTCTCCCTGCATCAATACCATACCCATTGCAGGCATTCTTTTAATATAAACATCAAGTTCAACCTATTTGCATTTTACGGGTGAATGGAACAGCAGATCTTATGTGCTCTTACAGTGCACACAAGAAATTCAAGTTTTTTGAAGCACAAAAAAAAATGCTCAAGTACCTTTTAAAATGATTTCTTTTTCTTTCCGTTCTTCAGTTACTCAAAATGTTAGGGCAGAAAATTATCAATTCAGTTGAGAGAAGTTTCTACATAGCAGAAAAATAACAAGCAAGTTACCCAGACAGAGATGATGACCTATACTGAACTTATGCCAGACAATCATTATTTAAAACTTCGACTATTTTGGCAGTCATTTTTYCCTCTGTAAGGATTTTGATTCCGTCCACCATGGTGTAGGCTGACTGAAACACAAGGCTGTAGCTGTGATTTAAAAAAATAATAGAAGGGAGGCAAAATAAAAGTAACATTGGTGCTATTTGCAGTTTTATCATTTTTTTTTTTCCAAGCTGCGTTACAAGTGGAGAATATCACTGTGTGTTTACTTTTCCCATAGAATGACTGAATACAGCAATGTAATGTAGCAGGCCTGAAGACGCATTGATAGTGAATTCTCCTTCCTCTGTGTACAGTATATGCATGGGTCGGTCAACTGACCACGTTGTAGAAAGGCTGGTGAAGGTCATCTCTGCATCTCCCAAAAGAATGAATCTTTCTGCGCAGTCTGTAACAAAAAGTTTGGGTTCATGAGGGTTTTTCTCTATTTTTTTGTTTGTCTTGGACCCTTTCAAAGGCATTATCATTCTACACCTCCCTGGGGGCCATGTGAAATGCCTTGTGGAAATGATACTTTTTCTGGGGTGATATATTAGCCATGTTCCGGCAAATCAGTTCTTACCAGAACAATATCAGTAAAACTAGATGGTGGGAGGGAAATGAGGAGATGTAGCTGATTTCATTAAAAAAATCACTGTTTTCTCTGCTTTTCTGGATATAGTGAAGAACTTGGCTTTTTTTATTGACTTCGGAAATATGCTAGTATCGTGTAAAAGGGACCCCTAGATAGAAATCAATTTTTCGTTCTTCTTCTCTTTTCTATTAAGTGAGCTCTTTTGTAATGTTACTTTTATATCCTATAATCATGATAATTATGTTTTGTTGAATCTTTCACAGTAGGCTAACATTTAGTAACATTTATCTCACTGTGCTGGGACTTGAAATCTTCCCTGCCATCAGACGCTAATATGGTTATATTACTGTGGCAGTATGGGAGCTTAGCCTAAGTACAGCCTTGTTACTTGTTCCTGTTGTTACATTTGGCAAATTACTTCTGGTTATTATGGGTAGTCAAAATCAGAAGGTCAGTGTTAAGCAAACCATGAAGAATATATAAGCCACAAATACTTCTAAATATGCCCCCAAAGTTAGGGTTTCTAACGTGCTGGTCAGCATCCAGCAGTCACCAGGGCTCACTTTGTGTCGTGCTTGCAGTATTTTTTATTTCTTGTAGAAGGTCCCTCGTGCACTTTCTCGACAAAAAGCATGTGCCCAAAGTTAACTCAACCAGATGAATTCTCTTAAAGGCTAATATTAGGATAATCTTGCCAGCTTATTTCTGTAAGTGCTGGACTATGTAACTCTCTAGTATCATGAGAACAATGCAAGGAGGTAATTCAAAGGAAAGAATAGGGTGGAGGGAAAGAAAAATAAACTGATGCCTTAGTTTCTTTAATGTATTCTGGGAAAGAAATACATAACCCTTTCTCTCCCTGTCTTCTGCTCACTTGCCCTCCCAATTTACGACTGCTCTTGCACACTGTTCTGTAAATAATCACCATTTAACTCAATTGAGGCACTTCAAGTCAACAGCAGAACTTGCACCAACTGTTTATTTCTCTTTCAGTCTGGCCTGCTGTCATCATTCCAAGCAAGATTCTCAGCTAGTGAAAAGCAGATGAGGAAATTTCTATCTTTTAGGAGGTGCTACATAACAAGCATACCTCGTATAAGGTATCTAGGAGGACATCCAGGTGCTTGAAGTGCTCCAGATCCTGGACTGTCAGCAGGAGAGACCTGGAGATCCCAGATCATGTTTTCTAATTATAGCTCAGTAAGTTAAAGAGTAAACATTAATTTTTGTATTCTCATATAGTTCTCGAATGAGATTGATCAAGTGACTGATACTTTAAAGGCATTGCTGATGCTTCCTTTTTTTTTTCCCTTGTTCAGTGTCTTCTCAGACTCATTAGATGGGAAACATAGTTATGATGGTTTCTGCCTAAGGCAAGTTCTGTGATACACCCTGCACACTTAAGAGATACATCCCTTCTCTAGGAAAGCAAAGCTAGAGCTGATACTTCTCTCTGCAAATGGAATGGCACAAAGACGCTTCAGAACAGCATAATTTTGTAGTTTCTGCTCTCAGAAAGGGCCTGGTGGTTCCTGGAGAAAGGTAGCTTGCTTTCTTCTTAAACAGCTCGCTTAGCACTGAATCTCCCAGTGCTTGAGCACAGCACTGCAATGTTCCAATAGATTCCCCATGCCTCCAGATCTGGAAGAGAACACTGATATAGACAGCATCTGACTACAGGCTTTGTGCTGCAGCAGCCCTGTAATATAAGAAAAGTCATTATTGATTTGTAGTGCTTTTAGCATTTCTTTACCCTCCCACCACTCTGCTTCAAGGTCTCTGACAAGCAATTGGCTCTCAGGTCCTGGAGTAGAAGCGTGAAAGACAAATCCAATAAAGGACTTAAGGATCACGGCAAGGCTTGGGCAAAATTCAGGCACCTGTATCTGAAATTGCATCTCTGAAAGCTCAGTCAGCTACCCAGTTCTGGAGTTACCTAAATAGTTTGGTTTAACAGTGTGACAGGAGTGATTGAATCAAGTGTGTCAGGACTTCTGGAAATAGGGACCAGAAGCCAGTGCCTTCACCTTCACAGAGGCCTCGGAAGGCACCTTTCCTGCCCAGAGCATCCTCATGACCAGAATGCTTCACTGAGAGGTGAGGGGTGCTGAGGAGCTGCAGTGTCCTCAGATGCAGAAGGGAAGTTCTTCCTCACTTCGTGCTTTGTAACTGAAAAAACCTTATCTACACATATGTTAATGAAGTAATCTGACAAGTTGTAGCCTCAGTCATAAGTATTTGCTTGTTTTACTTGATATGTCATTTTTAGCCATTTTCACACATTTTATAAATATCTTCCATGCCAAATCACCCATGGAACATACAAATMGTCCCAATTGTTAAATTCATTAACTTAACAAACTGTAGACAAAAAGCCACATTTAAAGCCTGTGTCCTAAATAGTATTCTCATTATGTGGAATCAGATTAGTCCCTAATCAAATTTGATTTGGAGCTTGGAGCAAAAGGTAATGGTGTATGACCCATGATATGAAACAAGGATAGGCGAAGTAGGTACCTAGCATCACAACACCTCTGCTTTCTGCTGTGCCAGTTCTGTCCTTTCTGAGTGGAAAGGATCTTTTGAGCATTTCCTAAATAGATTTGTACTTGCTTAGCTCTTTACCTCAGCTCTTCACACACGCATGACATCTGCTAAGATATTTGCAGATACGCTTCCCAGCAGCTTGATGTTTTTGCACGTTCATGTCACTGATGTAACTTTAATAGCATGGACCAATAATAATTATCAGGTCTATTACTGTTGTGCCAACAGACCAAGCACTGATGGGGTTTGAGACGTGGTGCAGACARAACAGGAGAAAACCTCTGCCTCAGAAAGTTTAATATACATAGAAAAGGCAGGAGGGGGAAAAAAGGAATAAACGGAGACAAAGATCTCAGTCAATTCCTTCCATCCTGYGTAGAAAATTCTAGAAAGATTACAGCAACTTTGCCAACTGTTCCATTTTGCCTGTAGCTGTATGTGGTTCTTCCATTGGCTGGTGTCCATTTTCTAATCAGCTGCCGCTGTCCATGTGATAAGCAAATATTATATTTTAAAGATGGTTTAGTGCTTCAGTCCTCTATCAATAGTAAGAAGAAAGTATRCAAAATTGCAAGAAAGATGTTCATTAAAAGAAAAAAAAAAAGGCAAGAAAAGAAGAACAGTTAATAACATTGAAAACAAAACCAAAAAACAGCCCTCTGATATTTAGATGCCCCAAAGTAGGATTGTCAGCTCTTTGGGAAAAAAAAAAGAGACAAAACCTGTTAAAAATGTGGTCAAGGACGTGAAGCGAGGTTGCCGCAAAGCAATTTAGCAGATAAGAGAGTGCACGGCAGTGCTGAGGTCACTGCAAACCTGCTCATATGCTGTTACCCGACTGATTTGTGATGGGGTTTCRGATACCTAGTATTTGTTGCTGTCTGTCTGCAGCAGCTAATGCACTATCAAGATCCTATGTACATAGTCCTGCGGTAGGGAAATATATGCACTTCCTTATTCTCTCTCTTTGCTGCAATCGACTTGACTGACAGTGTAAATTTCTGTTTATGAATTTGCAAGTGCTCATTCCCTTTTACTTTTTTACTTTTGCTATTTTGTGTRAAATTGATGACTTCAGTATATAAACAAATACTTGTTTAAAACCCATTGATCTGCAGGCAGTTTGTAGTATTTAATCAGATTTGCAATTGCTGTGCAAGGTAATGGCTGCACCCTGCAATTCTAAAACCAATCTGCGTAAGGCGTTCGGTGKTTTTGGGTGTGCAGAAGCTATTATAAAGTCATCATTATTAATCTGGTGCAGACAGCAGTGTTTGCTAATGAAAGTTAAGGACAGAGTGACTATAAAACACAATGATTTTTCATAAATTGCACCTAAAAGTAAGATCCTTTTTTTTTTTCCCCACTTCCCTCAGAGTTTAAAAAGTCATCCATTTCCTTTCCATCTTTGCAGTCGTTTTCGTCAATTTTCTCAAAGAATTGGAATTTAAAAGAAAGCAAGTCAGACCAGACTCTTCAGATGGATCCAGTAAATGAGTGGGATAGCTCTTTTACAGTTCTCCTTTTTAAGCTACTGAAGTTTTAGATTCTTACTTCTGGGCCCTTTTAAGAAAATGGGAGTTTTGATATAGACTTCAATAAGGTTCTGTGTTTCTCCTCCTAGATGAAAAGATGGTCATGCRTTTTGAACTATGTCAAAACTTGTCAATTTGGTAAAATGAAAGAATCAGGTTCTCCCAGTTTAGCAATTACCTATAAATTCCAAGCCTCGGAACAGGCTGCTCAAGGAAGCGATGGAGTCACTGTCACTGTTCAAGAGATGGGTAGATGAGGCACTTAGGGATGTGGTTTAGTAGGAGTGTTGTTGAAGGGTTCACAGTTGGACTTGGTAATCTTAAAGGTCTTTTCCAACYATTATGATTCTATGWCAAAAAGCCCCTGTGCTGACCTCGAGGAGCTTTCAGTGAAAGCAACTGGGATAGATTTGACTCCAGTAAATCACTTCATATTGAAAACTGCTCTAAACACATGGAAATTCCTGGGAATTGATTGTGCATGTGTCATGTAGGAGGRCATGCAGCTTGCAATTTTCTTTTTGGGCATGCAGAGCATCTCAACACCGGGTCTACAGAGCAGGAGCTTCAGTGCGTGCATGAGATATCAAAAATGCCCTTGACAGAAGGCAGTGAGTAAGGGGCATGTTGTCAGTGAGAGGGGTGACATTTTGGAGAGACAGCTGGTCTGCTAAAGGGGCCTCCTCGCATTTTGAAGAACAGAAATTGTGAAGAATAGAAATGCAGTAGGGAAAGGCTGCTCCTCCTGTTGTTCTTTTCTGAGATGTAAAGCAACTTGTTATTGCTTTCCTCAGACAACTAAACCATTGCTAACTTTAGATCTGGGCCCTTTACTGGACAAAAAATAAATTAGTTGAAAAAGAGCTAGCTGAGAAGAAAGGAATTTGGGTCAAATCCTATAGTTTGCACTGAAAAATATAGGAGCATAAGTTAAAGCCACTTCATGGGAAATGCTGGAATGTTTCACTTCAACATATTAATCATAGAGCTTCTTAACTTTTCATTTCAAATCCACATTTTTAGTTTAAAAAACACTCTAAACACTAAAAAGAAAACARTCTTTCATTGGGGAATTAAACAAACCAAATCAAAATAAAATATTTTGTTTGAGTGTTTCAGATTGTCCCTGTGCTGAACGTGGAGGTTTAGTGGCTGAAAAAGTCTGCACCTTGACCTAAACTGATTTCCTTCTGGATCTAGGAAGAGGCTGGGAAAATGAACTGTTTTCCACCCTCCCTCTCTATTGCAGCATTCTTGAAGGATTGCATTTCCTACAGGACTTTTGTGAGAGCGGACATGCTTTCCTGGAAGCACATTCTTCTGTCTGTGGCTAGTGAGAGAATTTTTTCCTGCAGAAACGTTTTGTGCTTAGGTTCTTTTTGAGGCAGAACATGAAGTGTTGCTGTGTTGCTCCAAAATACTCTACAGATTCCATTCGATACACAGYTATTTCAAATATGCTTTTGCCAAAGCTCTGATTCTTGCAACAAAGGCAGGCCTTAGATTCTGATAATATTCTGTAAGCAGTGGCAATGCATGCAGTTCCTTGGGATGGCAAAGGATTTGGAGGCAAAAGGAGAACCTTTGCTAGCACCAAAGCTACCAAAGCTTGTGAGTTAGCACCAGTTAATCAGGGTTCCTGCAGAACGCCTTTAATCTCACCCATTTCTTTTTCAGCTAAGCTGGCTCCTGTCTGGAAAAATACACCCTAAAGTCTGCACTGACGCTTTCATTGCTTTTGGAAAGCTGTAAAATTTTAGTGTCACCCTCTGTAGCCACATCTCTTTCAGTGATGTTGCAAACTGCTTGTGGAATGTGAAGAGCAATTTGCTGCACAGGCAGCAGAGGCAAAAATGAAATATTTTTGCTCAGGACACAGCTGTTTAAGTGGGTGTTGCACATCTATTGCTTAGTGTATAAGGGAATGAGGAGTCGGGCAGCGCCTGCCTTCTGCTCTGCTYGTCGTGACTCGCATGCTGCGAGGCTTTAAGGTTGGGAAGAAAAAGCAGCGCCCATTTCAATCCCATTTCCTCCTCTTCTTCTTGCATGGTTCTCATTCTCCAGCCACCCTTGGCGTATCATCCTTGCATGTTTTCTTTTGGATTCAGTCTTTGCTCTGTTCTACTATTTTTCTTTTTTGAACAAGAAACTGGATGGAYGAACTAGGTTTTCTATCTGTTCTTTCTCATCCTGCCTTGTGGATGTATGGCAGGGCAAAGAGAAAGAGAGAGAGAAAATCTAGATTCTTGCAGTGTTATGGGAGCAGCAAATGGAGAAAAATGTTCATGAAGAAAAAAATCACAGATTTACTCTAAGTTAGAATAAAATATTTCCTGGGTGTGTGAATGTTATTGTATAGAACAAGAGCATTATMTGGAAATATCATTCAAGTTTCATGCCCAAGTCCCAATTTAACTTTCACTAAGTCAATAGAAAAAGATTGCAGTGTGTTCAATGGAAGCAAGATGTAGGTCTATAAAAGAGGTTTTCTTTTCACGGGGGACACTGCTTTGCTCTTTGTACTCTTTGTTTCTTAGGAACGTCTCTCAGAGGTACCCAGGCTTTCATTTCCCTCGCCAGAAACACGTGATTAATGATCTCCTTTTAAGCTTTATTATTCGATTCAGCTCCCTAATTCAGTACACATGTGTGTAGTTCTGAAAACCCAAATTGTCACCACGTTCATCCAGGCTGGTATGTGTAGACTTGCAACTATCCTGGAATCTGACAAATCAAATCATTTTAATGAACCACAGCAAACAGTTCATGTTGAAACAGCTGTAAGCACAATATGCAAATCATGTTTACTGGTAGCTTATGCTCCAGAGAAATAATCTTTATATGACTGCTTTATTATTTACAGTAGTTTCAAAATTTAATTTTTGTCAACATTGACAGATGCCATCCGTGTTAATACTTGGACTGCTATCTATGGAAAATGCTAAACATACGCGATGATCTCATGTTTGTGGCTTGATAATGTGGTTGACAAATGGGTTTAACAATATCCACTCATTTCTGAGCAGTCGGCTAAAATTCACCTGAGGTCTCAGTAACAGAATGAAGAGGAAGGTCAGAGGAATATGAATGAAGAAGAAATAAAGGAATGACTCCAGAGAGCAGTGGGTATAATAAAAGCATGACAGAGGATGATTAATTATATTTTAGAGTCAGATAATTCCCAGAGAATATCTGTGCATGATAAAACTTTCTAACCTTTTGAGTTGTAATTAAATGAGAGATATACTAATCTGGCCAAGTAAAGACTATTTTGTTCCTAAAGCAGCACTAATACACATATTAAAAATGTGTTATTTTAAATATGCAGTCCTACCTGGCATGAGTAAAGTTAGAGGGAATAAATCCAAATGACAGAGTAGGAGGTAAAATAATCGAATTAAAAGAAACAAACAAACAAAAAAAGATTGTGTGAGATTTGAATTACAATCTATAAGATGCAAGGAACAGAATTATTATGGCCAGCCATTGCTGGAAGATAAACGGCTCTAAAATACTTCTTTATTTTTATTGCATTTCCTTAGTTTTGAAGATGTCCCACACAAATGCACATCAGTTCTTGTACAGAGGCTGTTGGTGACTTTAGTTGCTCTATGAGCAGCAATATGGGTTTCTGGCAAGGTCCTGAATGGCTGGGAGTTGATTTGGATAAAACCTTGCAAAGTTTTGAGTATGTAAATAACTGCACGTATGTATGTCTGTATGTATGCCGTAAAATTTAGCATGGATCATATTAGCAGATGCACATACATGGGTCTCTCTTATTTGTTATTGCAGTTCAAAAAATATCTAGAATTTSAAATTATCAGAGCTGTGGCTTTAATGAAAAACTTTGGTCAGGCAGGAAAGAAATGGTCTACTCATTGCATGGGGATGGACTTTCAGATTGCAATTATTTTCATTTAATCCTGTTCCTTATATCCACTACTGACAGATGCAAACTCAGAGTATTTAAACATCCCACAGGGAAGGGTTTTAGGACAAGTGGTGCTCCTTTCAGTGAACTTTGATTATATACTGGTCAATGTATTTGTTTAGTTAATGTTGCAAGAGGTCTTCTCTGTTAGTAAATAGAGGGAGGGTGTGTAAAATTATGTTTTCTTCTCTTTCAAGCTGTCATGTTGATTTGTACGGTGGTTCTTGGGAGCCCCAAGCTGTTACCATCCCATCCAAGCTGATACTGCTCCCACAGGAGCAAGTCAGATGAAGCCGAGCGGCTCCAAAGGCTTTTGCTAGGACAGCTGCATTGGTCTTTCTTCTTCTTCATGTCCTTGGGTTAGGATTGTGTCTTGAGATTAGGGTGACTGCCACAGTTTTGCGTAATGAATTGGGTGCTCTTACCAAAAGGAATAATCCACAAATTATGTTGGCTCTTCCATTTCTCTTTGGTATTTAATTAGATAAAAATACTCATTGGCTATTGGCTATTTTTAACTATATTAAAATATGGAGTGTTTTATTGAGGCAATTGGTCATCCCAAAAATTTTTTTTTGATTTAAATTGAGTTTTGATGGGAGCATTTCCTTTCTAATGGATCRGATTGTATTGTAGAAGCACTAGCATACAATGTCTTGTATTCATGCTCTGCTTAACAGAAACATATCATTAGGCATGAAATTCCTCTAAATCTATGAAATGGTTAAGCACATCTTTAAGCATTATGCATTGTGGCTCACTCATTTATGTCATTCTARTGTTTTTTCAGGTTCCTGAAGCATTTTTTCTTAATTTGTTTTTGTTTTTTCTTTATATTTATATATAAATGAGTATATATACATATAGTGTGTGTGTATATATATACATATAGAGAATTATGCTGATTTCACCCCAATCTCACACTTCTAATGTTGCAGGCTTGATCAGCAAGATTTTAAATCAAAGCAATCCCAGTGGCTTCTTAGATTAAAATCAAAAAAATGCATTTCAGCTGTTTATATACAAACATGTGGCACTTAGAATGAAAGAACTACCCACAATGACAGTGTCACTATAGTAACCTGCATTCATAAAGATTCACGTTTAGCTGTGGTTAAAGCCAAGCACATATTTGTTTCACAGAGACAATCCTGTTCTCGTGATAAACAGTAATAGCAATGACATGGAGACTATAAATAAACAGCTCACCTCTTTATAATAAACAGGGGAGTGAAAATCATAAAAAGCATGTGTGTGTATATATATATATATCCTGTTTTTTCTTTTGAAGATGGCACTAGTGGACGGCAAACACATAAGTGAAGCTTAATGTGACTTTGTAACTGAGAGAATAAGATAAATATTAATAAAAATTAAAAAGCCTTTAAAAACCTTTTAGCTTATCTCTTGCTGTTTTAAGGTATTTCCTTCATTACTTCTTTTTTTGGGTCSGGAGAAGACTTGGCATCTCAAACGCTAGGGGCATATTTACCTGAGAAAGAAGCTCTGTCTTTGTTAACAGTACATAGCCTTGCAGGGTATGGGAAGAGAGGATCTTAGGAAGTGTTATTTCAGCCCAAAGTCAGCAGGAAATGCAGGTGTTGGCCACGGTAGGACTCATTGGCCAGGGGTCCCACTGTGCACAGACCACGAGTTGCTCCACTAAGGCCATAGGGAGTGAAACGCTCTCCAACTGGTGGCGGTTCTGCAGCTCCTGGTTGCTATAAATAGCAGAATTAGGGTGTTTGACCACAGCAGAGCTGCTGCAGATTCTTCAAACAATAGAAAACAAAAATAATATACAAACAATTTGAAGGAAAGTGAAGAAACAAAAGAATGAGTGAATTTACAGTCTAATCAGAAGGTCCTCAGTGGTTTGTATGAAGGAAAACTTTGATGTACTTTTATGAGGAGGATTTGCTAAATAGAGGGTTGCTTCCTCCCTCCTTCTCCTCCCCAACTCTGTAGTTCATTGGAAGCAAAAATAGCTACAGATCAATAAAAACCTCCGCTGGGAATAGAACATTGCCTGGAAAAGATGCTCTATCCAGTTTATGGCCTTGCAAGCTTATGCAACTGCTTTTCCACCTTCATTTCAGTCACTGGGTGCTATGTTCTTCCTCTGAACAGAAATATCAGCCCTGGCTTCAATCCTCCCACATTGCATGGTAGTTGCAGAGAATTGATGGGCATGCAAGATGATTTCCTCTACTTTACTCTTAATTATTTTAGATATTCCACACTGAGACCAAAAAGCTCCTGTTTCTGATGCACTGTGAGTATGTGGTGGGCAAAGGACAGGTGAGGTCTTGGAGGTGAGGGCCCTCGGCAGCAACTTGCTAAGCAAGAGGTACCTGGATGAATCCAGCAAAAAAGCCTCAACTGCCGTAAAGAGGAGTGTAGGACCTGCTCTGTATCTCTGGACRTCCACTGTTCTTCAGAGAAAGGTGGAAGAAAGCCTTCAAATGTTACCTAGGCAGCTGTTTGCTTTATAAAATTCAAACCAAAAAATTATCATCATTTTTGGTTGAGATGAGTGCTTTCAAGTCCAGAAATCCATACAATATTAACCAATGATTTGGGCAATTCTGGATAATTCTGGCATAGAGTTTGTTCCAACCCAACTTAATGCAAGTTGTTGCTTTTCTCAAGCCCCAGGTATTATAAATATGAATCTAATGCCATTATTATGTGTTTCTTTACCTCCAGAGGTTGGTTTTCTATTCTAAAATGAAGGGATGAAATATTAGGGTATAAAATCTATAATAATTAAATAATGAATAATTAAAAAAGGGTATGTGCACTTTGTGGTAGCTCAAATCACCTGAGCTTGGTGTGGCTAGAAAACAAAAAAAGAACATATTTAATTACTCACTGACATGAAAGCTTGTAGTAGTTAATGCCAAGAGCCCTTCATGCATGGAGGCATTTCTGCAGGAAAGAAGCGTATCCACAGCGTCTCTATGACTTTGAAATAAAAAGTAGTATTAGACAGCTTGAAATTAGCTGCATTTTGTTATATCTGAAAACAGGAGCATAATTTTGTATGAACAGCACAAAGCTATCAGTTGCTATGTTCTTTACATCTAAAAGTTTAGTGCAAGCTATCGTAYGTGAATGATGAAAAGGAGCGAAAGTCTGGGTACGTGGAGGGAAAGCTAACGTATGTCAGGTGGAAGGGCTCAGTTCATTAGTATAATAGTTCCATCAGATCTAAAGCAGAACAGAGAAAGTGAGTAAAAATGTAAATTACTTATAAATAGAAAATTGAAAATAGAAAAGTAAGCAATAGCACAGCTGGGATATAATATTCATAATGACATGTTCACAATGTAGAACAGAAGTTGAAAATTTTGTTCCTAAATCAATAAATAATTCAAATTGGTACACTTTACTCTGGTCAAATAGCTCTTTGAATTTCCATTTCAAATAAAGTGAAAGCAGGTTTCCATGACTACTGAGTGTTATTGAATATCTTCATATCTGTATAATTGCGGAATATTTGTAGACAAACAGCTGAAATGCATTTTTCACTTCCACCTGAGGACTTGGAAGACATCTAATTTTTAATATGATTCCCTGATGTTTTTGTGAATGATTGTCTCAATGTTAAGCTACAATTATCTCTATCCAGACAAAAGACAAATATTCAAGCAGCTGTCATACATACATCACAAATGTTTATCATTAGCGTACTGTATATCTTAATCTTACAGAGTTTTCCCCATTCAGATAAATCAAGGGCTGCTAAAATGGTTGACATTATGCTATGGAGTTTGTCTTTGGGTGGTTGGATCCTTGCTTTCAAAAATGGACAGCTTTAGTAGGGCAAAGTGGATCTCTTCAGCACARCTGTAGACGTTTGGTGCATGGAAAGTTAGCAGTTTTCCTCTGTTTGTTAAGGAGTTTCTGTGTGGCTGTTTTGTATAGTTTTTGTCCAATGTGTCTCCCATTGGCAGATGGGAGATCAGATCCTACAGTCATTGCTTGTGTGACATTTTACCTGGGTTTTTTTGTTTGTTTGTTTTGTCATTCTTATTTTTTCTTTAAATTTGTACTGAAGATTTCTGTTAAGCTTTTCATATGCAAAATTAGATGTGAAATTTCAACTCTCTTCTTCTATTATGCATATATAATCTATTTTCAGCACTTTCCACTGTCTGTTTAGTTCTGGAAAAGCAAGAAGTGCCCCCAATGAGGCTAACTCAGATATCCATAGCTTTTGCTCATGTCACAAATCTTTAGTTTTTGTTTAATTTGTTATCATCTCTAAGTTATCAGCACGGCTCTTAATTAAAGCAAGGCATTGAGCCTCTTCCTTTGTCTGTGGCCTGCCTTTGAGAAGATCAGGCCCTAGAACTGAAAGGAAAATATGTGAAAAAAGTATGAATCATTTCCCTGCTTTCTTTCAAATTTAGAAACATAATTAAAACAAACTCGAAACCCTGGTACACTTGTGGTCCAGAAGAAGGGATTTTGAGTAGTATTGAACAGTAGCCTCATTCATATAGGACCTCTAAAAGAACTGATAAAACACTGGATAATAAGTGACAGCTCTGTTAGGTACCAGGAGCTTTAAGCTCAAAGTTGTGCAAGTAAATTCCTGAGTAATTAATGTTCTTTGTATCATACATCTTTCCCTATAACATTAAAGGCAGCTTGGATTGTTCCATGTGCAATTATGCCTTCTACATCATGAGGCGRTATCCCCTTATAGCTCTGAAAGCCATTGGTGTACTTTTAAGTTTACTCTCATATCATCCTTAAGAGCTATATAACTTCCTTCCTTCCTTCCGTAAAAGCTATAGCTTCCTCCCTTCCTTTACTTCTTCTCTCTCTCCTCCCTGACTTTGTTTTCATGCAAGGGGTTTGGAGGAGCCGCTGTCTCTCAGCTTAGCTATTCTATTTGGCATTTCTTCCTTCAAACAAATGGAGAAGTTGGATAGACCACTTTTCACCTTCATTCAGGGACAATTTGGCAGAAGTGCCTTGGTACGTAAGGACATAGGAAAGCCACCCAGCAAGGACAAGCACACAAGGAGCCTAAGGTACCAAGCTTTTCTCAGCTTGTATGCTTTAAGAGAGTGGATTACCCAATGGGATAAAAACTACATTCTAGTGAAACCATCAAAATCTGGAGTTTACCAATAGTGACCTACAGTCACTTTTTAGGTGTTTCAGTGTACTGTGTTAGGTCAGGAGGAACTCAGGTTGCTGTGCTAGGATCCCATCAATGAAAGCATTTTCCCTTCAGCACCAACATGTAGCTCTCTTGTTTCAGTGAAATATTTCATTTCATATTTCATGTAACTCAAGTGCAACCGTGGAGATGTGCTCTTTCCCCACTTTTCACAAAGTTTTCTCTTTTTCATAATAAACAGCCTCTGCTTTATAATTTCACTGAGTGTAATTTATGATGTTTTGAAGTTTTTCATTGCGTTATATGTTAACCCCAGTGAGATGAGCAGAGACACAATTATGTCAAATTCTACACTTGATCTCCCTCATATCTGAACATCTCTAACATACAACTATACGAAAAGAAATAAGCTGAAAAAGGGAATAACTAGAATTAATGCTTTCAAGGTTCTTGGGCTTAGCATTTCAAAGATGTGTGGAACTTCTCTTTTCTTTTTTTGCATAATTATTCCATTGACTCAAAGGTTTTTAAGGTCAGRAAGTGTCACTGGGATTATGTATTCCATTCCCTGCATAATATAGGTCACAGGATTTCAGCCAGCTGTGTCAGTGCAGAGCCTAGTAAACTGTGTTGAATAAGCATATTTACTGAGGCAGAAGTCAATGAACTGGAGAAATGAACTGAGTTCTCTCTTGAACTGGCAAAATCCCCACTGTGCTCTCCAGTTCCAGTCAAAATGCCAATCATTTTTAAAAACTTTGTTTATGTATATGAAGACAGCATCCAACACATTCTTTATGGTGAGGCAAATAAATAAGATGTATTCCTCACACACACTGGCCTCACTCCACAGTCTCTACTCGGTAAAGTCCCTGTGAGAATAAGTACTTTTAGTTCTGCAAACCTTTGGAATCCCTCTGTCATGTTCACCTCTAAGTCTATAATCCATCTGTTTGAGATGAGGGGAACACTTCAGAAATGTCACAGAATCAAAGTTACAAAGTTGGGAAAATTGTAACTCACAGGAGTAACACTCACTGATGGAGTGAAGACAAAATAGGCATGTCTATTTGCATAATTTTTCAGGTGTGAGCCTTTGGTAAACTGCTTAGGACATCTGCAACTCAGCTGTCCCCTAGCCGGAAATTTTACAATAGCATTCAAAGGTGGGGGGAAAAAATATCTCCCTAATTATATTGAGCTTCATACATGACAGAAAAGAGTGTTTTAAATCAAAGGTGGTCCACCCTGGGGTATCGATATCCTCCTGAGGGTTGCTGAGCACATCTGATAACCCTGTGGTTGGTTCCCAAAACACCGTGGATGTCCAGACAAATACCTGCAAATGCGATTCTTTCCTAGAACACCAGAAGGCCTTTGAATATGATATAAATAGGTTGACCTTGGGAGTGCATCATTGTCAGGGAAATAACTGGGACCTCCTTCAGCCTCGTCTTGGGGTTGGAAAACAGGTGAGAAATTCCTTCTGAAATTAGAGCAGAAACAAAATGGACCATCCCATAGCCAGTATCCCATGTGTACTCTACTATAGATTTCTTTAGTTCTAACGCAGAATGAATGATAGGTAGCTTAAAAAATGCAAAGTATCAGCTGCATTGCAAAATTTATTGCTTGTGATTAAGGAAAGAAAGAAAATAAGAAAGGAAAGAAAGAAAAAAGAGGAAATTTGGGCCCTTAACCTATCCACGTAGAAACTGCTGATCAACTCTCATTTGCAATAAGTTTACTACCTTGGGAAATCTTCAGTACGGGTTCAGAACCTTGAAAAAGCCTAAAAGCTTGTAAACTATTATATCCATTAAATAAATAGGCCCCATATGTTTCGCAAGCGTATCATTCCACTATATTACCTGATAGAAGGTACATCTGGGAGGCGTCTGGTGCCTGTGACGTACCCCAAAGGTTATTGCTGCTACCCAGCTACATTTCTGCCTGCAGCAGCTCGTCCTCAAAATATAGGTAGCTGCCACAGCGAGCAGGTGTGGTGTCAATGTAAAGGAGTGATATTTGTGTTGATGAGCTGAAACAGCCTTCCAAAGGCTGGGGGCGTGTGGTGAATAGTGATCCAGTGACAGGCCTCCAAAACAACGTTCAGATGTGCTGGTGCCTTTTCCTATTGAACTGGCTGCAATGGGCCAGCATAAACCCCAGGAATTCTTTGCTTGCATGGGCCAAAGTTCAGCCAGTGCTGGAAGGACAGGGACCAGAGCTAAGCATAGTTTAAAGAAAATGTTTCTCTTGTGATACATATAAAATTCTGTTGAAAATAAGATTTTGCATGTCTTAATTGTAATACAGAAAATGGCTTTTATTCTTCCCATGCCTGAGATAGCAAGGTAATTTCAGAACTGAAACTGATTGTCGCCGACGTTCATGACTCAAATATTTAATCTAAAGGGGAAAATTCCCAGAGTACTTCTCTCATCATTCCTTAGTTCTATGGAGAATAAAAGCTTCAACTTTATATGTTCTGATATTATTTCCATTATTGGTATTAGGCTGGAGGCAAATATCCTTCAAAAAGCAAAATCCACTTCCCTAGTGCTCAGTAAGTCATGCAGCACAAAGGCCCAGGCTCTCCTTTGCGCTATATTCTGCAGATGCCTTGTAATCTGCTGAGAATTTACTAACAATTATTTCACTTCCTGTAGTGTAGCACCTCTAAGATGCACTSTAAAATATTCATCCAAAAACCGAATGTGAGTCAAATTTCAGGTGCTGTTTAGAGATGAAGGATCATCCAGCTAATTGAAGAGTTTTAAGAGCAGTGTGCCTGTATATATATATACAGCTGTGTTCTCTTGTGAATGGATGTGAAAGAATATACTTTAGCACCACTGTGATTTTACTGTTTTTATATATGCAAAAAATGTGATAAATAGCTCACTCATAAGTAGTTCATGCATTTTTGAAGCCCTTCCTTTAGAAATGGGAGGAAAAGTAAGCGTTTACTTGCGTGGTAAGCAAAGGCATGAAATTCATTTTTTCCAATAACCCTGTAAAGTCTGTATCTCTTCAAAAACAACAGTTTTTCATGTGATGTGTCTCTGTTCAATTGCTTCCATCCAAAAACTCCTAGATAAGAACTTCTAAACAGCACGCAGCGTAATATGACAAACTGGAAGGTATTCTGCAATTGAAAACAGCGGGTATGATAATGTGCCTTGCTTGTAATACAGAAAGAACCCCTTAATGATCCCTGACAAAGCCCTGATGTCTTTTTTCAGTTCTTACCGAGTAGAAATCCCATTGACTTTATCACCCCAGTGGGACTGCAGGATTTTATCCATCCTACCTGATATCTAAACAACATGAATATGGATTGCTTGCTATATTTATTGTAATACAAGGGAATATGCTTTGTAATTATGCATAATGAGGTCTGTAAGCCTAGGAGTAGTGCGTCTGTGTGTGTGCATTAGTTGGAACCAGGCAAGCAGGAGACGGTTACAATTCCTCTATTATTGATCATTTCTAAATGCAGAACGAGATGGTAGAGAAGATTGCTTACCACAGTTGCACAAARCGGTTACTATATCTGTAGAAGGAGCTTGTGGAAATAAGTGTTTGCAGGTATGAAGGAGTAAGGAGGAGAATAAATGCATGAGARCTCAGGCACACATGGGTGATAATTGTGTGATGGTATAAACCTGGAGCAGCAAGATCAAAGATTAAACTGAAACATGTGAGTAGACAAAGTCTCTGCAGTGGTAAGGCTGTGATTTTTGTGTTGAAAAATATCTTTGGAAAATTATTTGCTGCGTATAATTGTCACACCAACTCTGTACATGACAGAGTAGGGATTAGATCAAACGAAGAAACAAGAGAATTGAAAACCAAGAATGAGGAATCATGACTAAGGTCTGTGCAGAGGACTGCAAAAAGAAAGGAATCACAACCTGTGCCAAAGAAGGGGAAAATCATTGTGTGCTTATCTCATTTTTCTATAGCAATCCTAATAAGGAAAAAGGGAAAGAATTCAGAATACTGAACAACTTTGCAAAAAATGTACTGCCTTTCTGTCATGACAAAGAGAAGGAGATTGATTTCACCTCAGGCTGAACATCTAAAATGCAGAGGTTTATACAGATCTTTATAACTGGGGTCAAAGATCCCCTTCTTGTTGAAAGGCCCACTTAATGTAATATGTGGAATACTGCCACCAAGCAGTGGTTATGAAGTTAGAAATAATATATGATAAGTAAACAAGCCATGTAAATATTATACATATTAACATGATAAAGCTAAGGTCTAAAAGACACTTATAAGTGTCTAAGGAAGAAAATTGCCAAACTGTTAGAAGAGGGAATAATTCTGAAAGTGATGCTTCATTGACTTCATGGCACTGTTGGCATTGTGGGCCACATTTTAACTAAACAAAGCTATATATAGYAGTATGTAGCTTAATATACTTATATTAAGCAAGAATAGCTATAACAATTCATGTTAACTACACCTGTGTTTCAAAGYTCTGATTTTGTCATTTTTCAATCAGCAGTGAACCAAAAAATAATCCAATGAGATGCTCAATCTGATAAAGTTTATTGATATAGCCTATTATCATTTCTACCATCATGCTGGTGCAAAAAAATGTACTGGATGCATGTGAAGTTAATATCAGGTGAACTAGGACTATGACCAAAATTTGTCATTTCATTATAGAAAAATGATCTATGTATTCAATTTCTTCCCTAACTTGCAAACATCTAGGAAGTGTCAGAATATGCCAGATGACTTCAAGAGGGTTATTCAAGCAAAGATGGTTTCAAACATTAACTAGAGCCTGTGGTGATTTTAGATGGAAAGTGGAAGACATCACTCAGTTTCCTCTTGTTTTCTGATAATAACAGCAGGTAAAGAGAGAGCAGTTGTTCTGATGTACCTCAGGCTATCTGCTAACTGCACCTATCTTTCAAGATAGTCAGTGACTCCTGAGGAATGCATAATAAAAACACAGGTTTTACATGGATTTACCTTGGATTTATAAATTCTAAGCTATCTGAACCTTTGTGCATATACATGTTTAAAAATGAGTATGCATTTATACRTTTTGTACACAAATTTGAAAAATGCTGACTTTGAAGATGTGCAAATACATTTTTAAATGGTATTATAATCTCTGTTTAAGTACAGAATATCTACTGATTCAAAGTCAATGAATAACATTTATTTCATTCTTTATTTGATTTTTTTAAAGACTAGCATGGAMAGGGAATCATATGCAGACTCTGATTTTATAGTTGAAAATAGATAATATCGTTTAGCATTAATTGGTGACCCTTTTATTATTTTCTCTTGCTTGGTCCTTTGAACAGACATAATGAGGCCTACTGTAGCATGAAAAATGTAACAATAATTTCAATTTGCTGAGTTGAAATAGGTTTCTCTTGCTTTAATAGAGCTGGTGTTTGTCAGAAGGTTATGTGGTTAAATACATTACTTGGCATTTATAGCAGCTACTTGCTGTATAATCTGGCTTTTCTGCCCTTTTTTTCCAAGGAAGAAAGTCTCTGGCAGACATCAGGATTCAGGAACAACTGTAGAAGAGYCTGAACACTGGAAAATAACTAGAGGAACAGCAAGAAAGAAACAAATAAATAATAGGAGGCATAGAAACTTTGAAAATGGTATTGCCACATAGGGTGGGAAGAAAGATGACCAGACATAAATGTCTTGTGCTCCATCTTACAGTCTCTACCAAAAAAAAACCTCACAAACACAAGGATGTGTTTTGATGTTCCCGTGCTGGTAAGCAGAGAGGATTCAAGAATGTGCCACCTCAGGTCCTGAGGTGAGGTTTGCAGGTGGCATAAAACTTTCCAGGAGATGCAGAGTTTAGGTCATCTTAAATGAGAGATGACTTTTTCTTTAGACTTGAAATAATAGACAAGGGGATCTCATGCAAGCTATTGTCAAAGTACCTYTTTCTCCTGGTTGAGAATGGTATAAAAACCTATTTTAGGGGCATTGGACAAAATTAGCATTACTACTCAGTAGCTTGGGCTAGAAAACAGTGAACCAAGTTGGAAAAAAAGATCATTTTTGAAAGGTTTTATATCGCCTCCCAACTCTTGCATTCAAAAAAGCAACATCTCAGATGTACAAACTGTCAAGAACAACCTTAGCACAGGAATCCCCAAATCATTTTCTTTCAGAAACTCTGCTTTCTTTCCGAAACATAACAAACCAGGCAGTTTGGAGTCATTCTTACTATGGCAGTAACCTTTCTGAGATAAATAAATGCACTATTGCTTTATTAACTCGTTCAGGTAGAAAACTGTCTTCAGGCGGCAGAACAGCAGCTGCTTCAAGAAAATACAATGACTTCAAACACAGAAAAGGAGATATTTTAAGCTATGATAGCCAGAGTAGATCACTGGGAAGAGGAGATAATAGGTTTTGTAAGGCAATTGGATGGCCTGAGTTAATGAGGGACATGCCCGGCTAAAAATGTGGTTCACTAGCAACGATCACCACTTGCAGCTATTAGAGATTCTGCAGAGCCCTTTTCACAGGGAGGAGCATTATTCTCCTGTGAGTATTATATTTCAGAACTGTGTGATTATGGTATTATTTCAGATGAAAACTGAGATGATAAGGATCTGTGAGAAAGCGTCCTGGTTGTCAGTGTGTTCCTCCAAAAAGTCTGGGAATCATGACTATGAATGAGTTTGGATGTTATTTGGACACAAACAGTGTAGTATTTGWCTGTGTTTTGAGCAGAATTGCCCATACTGTTTAAGCTATTCCATAATAAGTGTGCAGGACTGAAGAATACAAGAATACACAAAACATTTTGAAAATCCAACTGAAAAACAGCTCAAAATGCCTCTTCCAGTAGCATATACCTCAGTTGAGCAGGTACTCGGTTGAATCTTATGTGGTTGACTCCTGGTTTTTACTTTATTCCAGCTTTAAATGACAGGATTTGTTAGCTATTAGGTTGTAGTGCTATTATTGTCATAGCTAATTCCAAACTTCAYTCAATTATAAGGTGCCACCTTGTTTTGCCATCTGGTAAATGCTGACAAAGGGTCTATAGAAATGGGGCAAAGCCTACTACATTAGTTCCTCAATAGAGATACCATTAAATAGAATTTTGATCACAACAGCTCACTTAGCAGCTTAAGAATTTGTTGATTTATATTACTAATATTGTTGTAGTTGGTTGTTTGAAATGTATTCTTATACAAAYAAGTATGACATATGCCATTATTTAAATTCACAGTTTGGCATCGTGCTAAGACATTAAGATGTTAAAAGAACTGATTTATATAGAAATCTTACCATTTTATGCTGGGCAAGAWACCACTATACTATATATTAGTATATTGACAGAATAATTCAAGAGAAAGAAAAAGTTTTATTACACTTCAATGAAAACAACTCCARTTACCATTTCTATGGGTTTGGGCAATACTATAGTTATTTTGAAATCGGAATTTTGGGAGATTGTGAAAGCAGTCGCTATGTGTTTCATGCATGTTCTGTGAAGAGTAAAAGTCTTTCAAATATAGGAAATGCATAAGCTGCAGAAGGAGACATCCCTTACTGGCAGTGTATCATGGCTTTATTCATTTTACCCAGTCTTAAAGTAGGCACTCATTTTCTTTCAAATGAAACATTAATATTAMTAGTAGCAAAGCCTCATTGTCTGCTTTATTGAGGAAAAAACTGAGGAATAATTCAAATGATGTTTTATAATACAGATAATTTTTTTGATATTAAAGGGGAGATCTATGCAAAGAACATAAGAGAAGTGTGGGTTTACTCCAAAACAACAGTTTTGGAGTTTGCTTTTGAAGCAGTAAAAGGATTCAGCACTAGCCTTATTGAAATAGACTTTTCAGCTGGATCCCTTYGGGTTTAGCAGCCAAACACATTGATCTGGTGTTGCATATTCCTTTGAACTTTCTATTTCATCATTTCTTTTCCTTGAACAGTCTTGCTAGAGAAATGAAAAGAGTAAGGCCCTCCAATCTAGAAGGGTGATGCATACGGAAAGATTYCTTATGAAATAAAATAATAATTAAGGAGTAAGCCACACTCCTAGGAGTGCAGTGGGCAAACTCCAGAGCTTCAGAGACATTTTGATCATGACTTTGTAGTAATTGAATCATCTACAGCCCGGAAAAGGGGAGAAAGGAACAATTCTACAAAATGAGCTTTAAAATTCCACTTAACCTCTTGCATTCGGAGGTTGGAATCCTTTATCAGAGGCTGAAAAAAGGCTGCCCAGATAAAATAAGGGCAGATTGATTTCATGCAATCCTCATTCCCCAAATAAGGCAATTTTCAGTTTACATTATTAAGTAGATAGAGCAGTCCTGTCCACCTTTGCCACTTTCTATAGTGGGACCAGGATTTCACGGTAAGATCTTGTGTGGCATGCAGAAACCAATTGCCCTATCAGCTTTACCACTATGAGCTGTCTTGATGAGTTAGGCTTCTTTTCAAGTACATTAATTCCTGAGGTGCATCTTAGAAAGGTACTTTGGTGGATTTTATTTCATATGCCAGGAAATTCAAAGTGGTGGAGAGCTGAACAGACACCAAAATGTCTATATTGTTAGAAATCCTTATGCTATTAGTTCTGAATTTCAGCTTTCACAATTTTTCTCTTTCTGTCTTCTTTCCATTTTTTTTCTGTATGTTATTACCCTCTGATTACCTAATCATCACTGTTGACTCTGTTTTGTTATCATGACTGAAGCTCTTACATGCTCAGTAGTTAGTTTAAGAATACTAGGTATAGAAATGAAGGAACATCTCCTTCATTCGCCACGGACGTTCATCAGTATTGCTGCTCTTTTAAATTGGAGTGCTAGTAGCCTGCTGCATTCAAAAGAAAAATAAAAGAGGACAGAAGCTAATTTGTGAAAAGGCCTGGGCATAAGGGCATTAACCTGTTGCCATACTTTGGAAAGGGAATCGACACCTCTCATGCACAGTTTAAAGCATGTTTTAAAAAACACATACAAGAGGAATAGCGTTTTACCTTCCCTTCACTTGCTCTTTGATGATTGGCATCAAGAATCAAGCAGGGTGGTAGAAAGAACTTGACATATCCCTTAGTGACATACAGTACCTTGTAGGTATGGATGATATGCAGCTGAACAGGTTTTCCATGAATAAAAATCGAAAGCTTTTCCACAAAAAACTAGTGTCAAATATTCACACTTTGACACTTCAGATGTAATACATGGCCTTCCAACAATGGCCTCAATTCACCACTCTCCCTGAAATATTGTTGCTTGGGTGTTTAAATTTGGGAAGCTCATAGTGATAACAGCAGAACATAAGTTGTGTTGTACACTGTGTTTAACATTGGTTAGCATTGCTGTAAAAGTAGCCTAGTGGAATTATGTATGGATGTGTGTTTGTGAGTGTGTTTAATGAACTGAGCTAAAAATATAKTTAGGGGAATACTTTACTACTCTGAAAAATACAGGGAAAAGGTACTGTCCATCCCTAAGGAACATARATTTTTCATAATAGGCCCTCCACGTATAACATGCAGAAAACCCTTTATATGAGCACAGAGCCCACAGTCAGGCATGCTCAGTGCCCATGACTGCAAACCTGGATGGACTTTGATTTGCACAATTGCCCATCCTGTGCAWGCACATCCAGAGTTGTCTCAGGCTGACATGCCCAAACTCTGCTGAAATCATTGAGTTTCAATGTGTTTCCTCCTCTGTTACAGTGTTCTTTTGTGCAGCATGCAGACCAATCTTGAAATGAAGACTACCTTATTTTACATTACCAAATGAAAACACGCTCATTTAACTCTGCATTTCTGTTTGTTCATGCATACATGTGGGTTGGGGCTGTGTATGCCTGTTGTGTTATTACAAAACTATTTTCACTACTGCCTTTAGTTTGTTAACACTGCTTTTTGAACATTCCCAGAGCTACATATAAATATTTATTACAGTTATATTTGATTATGAATGTTCATTAATAAGCACTAAGAGATTTGTTGTCAGGTTGGCTGAAGGTCCAGGCAATGATCTGGTGAGTCTGCAAAGGCAAAGCAGGACAACTTTGTCTTCTGAAGCTCAGGGAGAGACTTCACTTRAACTGATTGAGTGGGCAGTCTTGGGTGGTGGAGAACCTGATGGAGAGTTCCATGGGGACTAAGACAACTGGATGAGTAGGTAGGATAAGGACAAATAATTTCTATATTAATAAATGCAGGAAAATGAGGGGGAAAAGTGTACGTAGAAGGAAATTTGCAAAGACCAATTTTAACTTATGAGCTCTTATTTTCCAGAACCTTAAGACTATAAACAATGATATACTGTAATCATCCCACTTGTGGGCTTTTTTAATGTTCCTTTGAAACCTTTGATATTTCATATGGCAGAAAGAGGGCAGAACAAAAGATAGACACTCATRGTGATCTTTTTTGGCAGTATCTGTGTCCAGGTTTGTAAATGTTTAAGGGCCACTTAGCAGAGAACGTGTGAATCTCTGAGGATTTCTTAAGTGCGTGGGAGATTCATCTCTAGCTTGAAGACCAGGCAGAAAGACATTTTGGAGATGTGGTTAGCATCAGAAGTTAAAGGAGTGGAGGTGGTTTGGAGAATGTGCCTGACAACTTTGACATTTTCTTCCTCGTTCTGTCCTGTAGCAGTGCTGCTGGATAAGGCTCCACAAAGCAGGCTGTCAGATGAGGAATGAAATAAGTAAAGCTTTGAGGGTGTGCTTCTGATGGCATTTCATAGGCAAGTCTTGTGAGAGAGCATGTCAAAACTGATGTGGTTTGAGTACAAAGAGAATTCAGGAACTGGAAGAATGAAGATTTGCTCTGGATAAGCAAAGAAATAATGGAAAAGCCRGCMCTGCGAAGGKTTATGAAATTGCCAACATATGGTTTAAGGAAACGTATGTCCAAAACAGGTTTGTGTTACTTTGCACTGCGTCACTTCAGTGGGTTACAGGGAATTACATTTTCAGGTGACACCCAGGAGAATGACACCTGGGACATTGGGACCCTCTCCCTTCTGTCTTTGGGAATATGAGAGCAACCATACTGGGTCAGATCAGGAGTCCAGTGCCATGTCTCCAGTAGCATTCAACAGTAATGCAAAGGCAGAGTGCAAGAATATGATAAGCAAAGTATGACAGGTTCCCATAGACCTCCTCAGTTTTCAGAAATTCATGACTCGAGGTTGTCCTGAGCTGCCTTAACTTTAATAACGTTGAAAGACTTGCTTGCCAACTGCTTTGTAAGCTCATGGAAACTCCAAATTGAATTGCATTCCAGTCTCTGTGATTCCTCATTTTAAAGCTTGTGTCATCACAAGAGGAAATGAGTGAGGCTATGACAGGATAGTGTGGCGGTGACATGACAAAGTGCACCTGAGTTAGCAAAGATTAATTTTATGGCAGCCTGCAACCAGATCTTGCTGTCTTGTGGGACCAGAGCAAAGAAGAGGCACTGGTGCTTCCTGGAAAATAGTCTCATGTGTCTGAAACAACAGAGTTTTCTTAGGACTCTGTGTCATTTCTACATACTGGAAATTCGAGCAAAACAGACAATTCGACAGACAAATCTTTTAGTCCTTTGAAGATTGCTTTTCTATCTTTTTTATTTTATTCTTTTTTTTTAATCAACAGCCAAAAGTATTGTAGAGTTTAKCTTAAAAATTCACTGTAACAAAATGTACATTTCATCATGACAGTGCAGTTCTACACATATCTTTTGTTTGCTTGCTTGTTTGGATACACAAACTGCTTTACTTTCTATCTCTAGAGGAGGAGAAACAAGGTCATAAAACCAACATGGGTTGACTAGAAAGCTTATGTGTTAGGTTACTAGCCAGAAGAGAGTAGAGTTATCATCAGTCCATCAAGATCTTATAAAATTCAGTCTTGCTAAAGGGATTTCTTGCTGAGTGAGATCAGCAGCAGCAGCAAAGAGGGTGTGTGTCAATGCAAAGAGGATTGATCACTACATTTTTTCAGTCATCTGAAATATCCTTTTGGAAGCAGTTACAGTAATTTATTTAGGACACAGAACCTCTAACATAAACAAGGATTAATCTTGGAAGAAACCTAACAGAGACAACAGCTTTGTGCCATTTCTTTTGTTTGTATAATTAATGTTCAACATTAAGTGTTCACTCAGTTGATGCATTCATGGTACTAGCAAAGTAAATTCATTCAAATGCAAACAGTTTCTCTTGTATTGTTTTGRGGACTATACGGCACATTTGTTCAGCTCCCTGGTAATACTTTAAAAGCTAATTACTTTGAAAAGTAAACAAGTATTCAAATATACATCAAGAGGTGCCAATTGATTGTTTTTGAGGTTTTGGGCTGAAAGAGCCCAAGAAGAGAGAAGCATGAATTTGCTGAATTATTGACGAGGCTGTATTTTCTATTTTATATTGTAGTTCTCTGCAGTAGTTTTTCTATTGTCAATYTATACAATACTTTCTTTATCCAGACTAGTTTTAAAAGAATTGGAATCAATGTGGCAGGACTGAAAATTTTCGGCTGAGGGAAGCCAACAGAACAGTTAGTGGGGAGGGGATCATAAATGCCCTGGGAGATTTAATCTGTTGGGAAGGCAGCATACCCTGGAATATTTATGTACAGATTGAATAGACTTCACGTATCTTGCCCACGTTGGCTGGCAATGATAGGCTTTTGATTGCTGCAGTAAAAATAAGAATGAACAAAGTAGGAATGCAGCATGGGAGATTTTGGGCAGCTGAGTCCCACTTTGCCTCTTCCCAGCCTACCTTTCCCTTGTGTTTCCTTGTGTCTCAGAGGGAAGGATTTCCTCCCCGACTCTGCTTCTCCTGGAGCTCAGGACAGGAAGTTCAAATGTTACAAATGCTGTTGTTTCTTGATGCCATCTATGCCCTTAAAACTGCATGAAAATGTGCCCCTTGCACAACCAGAGAGCAAATGGCCACAATTTAATGCTCCCATATTTAGTGAGAACCTTGGGTTTATCAAAGATAGAACTATACAGATAGCACTTAGACGCTGSCAGGATGTTGCCAAGTGATTTCCCAAAGGCAGATAATAATTCATGACCTTGATAAAAAGAAATTCCTGGTAAATGCTCTTTTCTGAGCAGTCAGGATATTAAAACCCTCACTCAAAAGCTGCGACCTGTAGTCTCAGCATCTTTGAAGAAGCCCATTATTTAGGACCTAAAACTAACCCTCAGAGGAAGAAAATTTCTCAAAAGAAAGGCTGTCTCCTGGCCTGAGCACCTCATGTCATTTGACTTCTAATCCAGTATCATTAATTCTTTGGACAGCCTCTCAGTGTGACCCCATGCTTGCATATCCTTCCCTCAGAATGGTCTTTAAAATTCCTGTTCTGGTATGACTGAATACTAGTTATTGGCATGAACAAGAAATAGCTTATCCTCAAAGTGCAAACATCAATATCCTGATATYGAGGAGGTAAGTTATCCCACAGAGAGATTCTACTTTCTAAATAGGAAGAGAGTTAAGATGCATGAGACTGTGAAGAGGTGATTGTAATGTCTAAGGAGAAAATGGTGTAAATGAACTTCCTAATGCTTTCAGTAGCTTACCATTTTCATAGCAAGTGTAAATTGTTCTAGTTTATTTAGGGCTTTTTTTATAAACAGAAGCATTTTCTGCACACTCTAATATAGTAGAACCTTATCTTTTTTCTCTATCTTTTCTGTGAGTTTCTTTTTGCAGTTGATTGAAACAAGACCATGTCCTAGAGCTATTACAGTAGCCACATGGATTTTCTGGCTGCATTACTTGTTCACAGATGGTTAGCCTTTGACATGGCAAGGAGATTGTTCACTTCTGCAAGACGTTAACCCAGATCAATACAAAAACTGTCTTACAGAATGAACACCTGCTTGTCAGCAAAGCCTACCTTCAAAGTGTTTTGGATATTACAGAGATGCTGCATTAAAAACCCTCTCTGTCACTGTGATAGTCAATGGCCACAGAAGAGGATTCCCTTTGGAAAAATGAGGCAACCCACACCTTTGGAATCTTAGACAGTTAAGCTAAGACCCTGTTCCCAATTCTGTGTTACTGGGCCACAGAGGTAGTGCAAGGGCTGTGAGCTCATTGCCTGACAAACAAAATTCGCTTTCAAGTGTAGAGTACAAGGGTAAGCATTTGGGGACTGCTGAATCCCGATTGTGTCCTGCAGGAAAACAGGACCTCAACCCATTTTCCAGTGATATTAAAACATGTGGTATGGCAGATGTCACTGAAGTCCTAGCATCATGATCAAAAAGAGCAGAAAAAAAAAACCCAATTTGGCCTGGAAATAGTACGAGTGGAGCTAGAAAAAAAATGTGATCTAATGTATTTAGAGAAAGAAAAATGTTCAGGTACTACTGCTGGGAAACAGCTACTTGTTACAATTGATGTAAAAGAAAATAAAGAAAAAAGAAGAATATGATGGCATTTTCTGAAAGAGCAAGAGGTGGGAGTCTCCTTTTGTGCTGTGGATACTGCTGCCATAGTAGTATCAAGTGCCATTTCAGTTAGACATGGCATTCTTCTTCCACTTCTCTGATTAGTTTTTCTATTAAATAGCATCTGTCTCCTTTTCTATCTCTCTCCTGTTTTTCATTCCTTATCCATCTCTACAGAGCTTGAGTACCTACCTAATTAGTAAAAGGTAAATGCCAGTGTGTCCTGTAGTTTATATACTGATGCTCAGATATTTTCCAAACTTTATTAACTCACGTTGATTGTCTCTGTTTTAGTTAACAACATTGTACTGAAGAACAGACTAGAGATAAATACTGGGTTGGGAAAAGARGGCAGATCTGCTGTGTTCATTGGAGATAATAATATTCATTAACTTATGAGCAGAGAGAATTTATCACTTTTAATAATAATGTTATTGTTATACCCTAGAATCCYAAAAAATTCAGTACAAGTGATGTCGATAGCGCAGGGAAGAGCWATAGAAGTAATTAAGATGATGTAGACAGGCTTGTAAAGAAAGATAAAGAGAAACAGTGAATGCACAGCTTGGCTAAGTGTTGTTAATGATGATGGTGGATATGATGACCATCCAAAATATAGCTGACCTCTCTAAACATAGAATAGGGAGTAGTAGCRTTCTATTGGTCATAGCATTACAATCAGAATTAATGAGCAAAACTGAGCAAAACTAAACAGAGACCTTTTTTTTTGTTGTTCTGCTCTTCAGACCAATAGCAGATCACATTAAACACCAGAAGGTTGTCTTCAGAGGATCCYCTGTTGCACCAACGGAAGCCCTATTGTTTAAACAATGTGAAAATAAATTTAGCAAGATGCTCATGAGTGTGCRGAGGGAACCACTTTGATACTTGGAAAGGAATTGGCAAGATGACCTCTTCTGCTTATAATTACTGGCACTGTTAGAAAGAGAYGCCCTCTTGCTAATTTGTAGGCTAATTTCTTGCTCTTTTTTTGGAGCGCAGTTTAAATTCCATAAGATCCATGACTTTTGAGACTGGAAATTCAGCTGAAATAGGAAGAAGGAGCTGAATRGGCTAAAAGAGGTT
Source organism: Eudromia elegans (assembly GCA_003342815.1). Lineage (NCBI taxonomy): Eukaryota > Metazoa > Chordata > Aves > Tinamiformes > Tinamidae > Eudromia > Eudromia elegans. The sequence continues at coordinate 3,204,814 of PTEX01000051.1, forward strand.
CTCAGACCCCTGGTATTTTGAAACATCCAGCTGATCCAACCCAAGAATTAGGGAGCTAGAAATCATTAGCCTTGAGRTAGACAAGGTATATGAATTACGACCTCCATGAGACATGAGGATTTTCTCTTGAATTGAAATTTATTGATGTGTGCCAATGCCAGGATTTGCCAATGCCAGTAATTTTCACCAGAACAATCGTTTACTTGGAAAAAAAAGTAAAAAAGTTGTTTAAAAGACAAATTCTAATTTTAAAAAAAAAAAGCCTACCCCAAATTCTCAGAGATAGTATTTGAATGAATACAGATTACCAAGGGTAAATGGGAGAGAGGAAAATATGCATGTTTTCTGCCTAGCCTCCTTTAGATCTGCTAACTGCAGAGCTCCCAGCTCACTGCTTGTATTTAACTAATGAAAAATAAATTAACATGAATTTCAAGCCCATGCTGTAGTGTCTCACATGTAGCTCTCAAAGTAGGAAATTGTTTGCTCACTAGACTCTGGACTCAATGTATTTTCACTCAAGTATGCAGCCCTTTTTTATTCATATTGCAAAGGAGCCGAGTGAACTGAATTGCACGTATATTCAAGGAAGCAGTACAAATCTGAACAGGAGCCAGATGATCAATTATCAGAGGGTAGTATTGTATTGTGTTGTTCACCAGGAGCTTCAAGRGAGATGAGAAAGAAATTGTCACACAGAGAAACATTCAGCACATTTCAGCACCAGAATAAATCATGTGTAGAATTGTATGCTGAGAGCTGGAGTGGAAAGACAGATCAAATCAAGGTGACAGGAAATAAAATATTGCTCATCAATAGCAACAGGGAGAAGAGAGACATCAAAACGTGGAGACTTGTGCAACAGGCAGTTGAGGGTGGTGGCTTTTGGGAAAGATAGGGGGAAGACCATCTTGAGAGTRACTGAAGGATCTGAGAGAAAAGCAATCAGACTTGTTTTGTTTTGAGATTAATGTCGTTAGAATAAAGTATAGAGAAGGAAAGGATACTGTGAAATAAGTATTGTTTATTGCCCCCTCCCTTACAATTTTGGTGAGTAGGAGACAGCCACCCTTCCACTAAGGTTTTTTGTGGAAGTGTTTTCTATGTGAAGTTAAAACCTGAGGCCAGTGAAGTCTGAGTCCCAGGCCATTCTCTGTTTCTCTTCCTCTCCACCGTCATGCTTAGATCAGGATGAAATAGAATATTTGGATAAAGCTGTTTTTTTAAACATCAATTGATAACCAAAATATAATAGTCTGCAAATTAAAATACTGCTATAAATATACCAAATCTGTAACATTTATTTAAATATCTGACTTCACTGGTAGCTAAATAAGGTTCAGTAACAAGTCTGCTATAAATTCTTTAAGTGAACAAGTACCAGGTTCATGTGCAATAGATAACATATGCTATGTAAAACTCTTTCCATGTAAAACTAATCTATTGCTTCCGTGCCTTAAGGCCCACTCACAGTATTTCTGTACTGTTAAGCAGTCACTTCCTAGGAAAGCTCTCATTGTCTGCTCAAATTTAGTACCAGCTGCTAATGGTCATAGTGTGAATGACTGAGGAAAATATGGGATGGGATAATGTGCACTCTTGTCTACTGAAAAATGACTGAGAAATGGTTCCTTGGCGTTGCTTAGCTGCAAGAGAGTGCAGAATTTACTGCTGATGCTTGTGGAGCACAGCGCCAGGACAGTGACATTTTCATTACACACACTATAACTTACGGTTCTTTGTTTTCTTTATTGTGGGTTTTGCAGCACGTGGTCCACCCCACTGTCACAAATGTTACTGCCATTAGAGCAAGACTACCCATCGCTGAGAGATCCCATCTCCACAATAATCCCACCTTAACATACCCCTTTTGTACGTTGGCCAACTCCTTGTATCCTGTTCCTCCTCCTCACTTTATTTATTGCTATTCTTTGGAAGATTAATGCAGCTTCTGCACTGGTAATAATTCTCCATATCAGTCTGTCTACAATATCTCTGTGATCCTGGCTCTTCACTGTACGTTCTTTATGGATCACATTGCTTTCACCACCCCTTATCTAACCACTTCATAAACAACACCTCACACATTTATAAAGCACGGCAAGAACATTACCATAAACAATGCTACTCTTCTCAGTAAACACATCATACAGTCTCCATAGGCTAATCACCATAATGGCTAAAATTATACAGGGATGAATTTATCTGTGGCCATCAAGAGGCAAAATGTAGGGACATGTTGTTCTGCTTCCACCAAGTTTAAAATGCCTTTGTTGTTTTGTTTGTGCTGAGCCTAGTTCAAGCATTACCCTAGGTGGATTTGAAAGTTATAAAGTTGTTTATTTATGAATACTTAACAAACTTCCTAAAAACCTGAGTTTTTTCAGGTATCATAGGAAACATATAAGTTGGGTATAATTTTGGCTGTTTTATGAAGCTGATGGGAAAAGGAGTATTGTTTTCCACGTTGGAGCATATGCTGATGATATAGAYATTAGAGATGATTCCTTGAAATTTAACATGCATTGAATTTAACATCCSTTTTTTTGACATCATTCACTGTTAGCATTTAGCAGAACCAAATTTTCTGTCTGCAAGAACAATATTTTGTGGTTCACTCAAGCTTTCTGGTAAGGATGTGTTCCTGGCTCTGATTCCACTATGGATTTCGAGTGTGCTTTGGCAGGACCCTGAAGTTCTGAGAGGCGGAACTGTTAGTTTCCCCATGGCTTTTCTATGTAGGAAATGTGGTCTGGAAAGGAATTTTGCATCTGCAAAGTGGTGGTTGGAATGGTATAACAGGTCCTTTTAATCTCTAGTTTATACTGCTGTCTGCAGTTTAGGTTACAGAAGGAGCAGGTATAATAGACCTATTTTGCCCTAGGGTTTTTTTTGGGTTTTCTTTTTTCCCATATCCTCTCTGACAAATTAAACGTTAAATTTTCAAAATCACCCAAGTGACTAAGGGCCAAATTTTTTTAAAGATCTKTCAAGAGTTTTTTGTACAGCCTTTCCAGGTTTCCATCATTTAGATGAAGCARTCGCATTTACAAGTGATTTAGTTATTTAGGAAGGTAATAACTCAGTGAAAGTCAATGAAATTTAGAGTCATAATGCCTATTACTTTTGGATATTGAACTTAAGTTATTTCTCGGAAATAATGTTCTTCTCTTTCTAAATTGTCGAAACCCTACCTCTTCATATGCTTTTTCTTAATGGAATTCTAGCACTGTAAATCCCACCAAAACTTCTAATCTTTTCAGGCCTCTATTTCTCAAAGTTGCTGTAAGCTGGCCTCCTTTTGAAGTAAAAAAATCTCATTAAAAGACTGAAGATCCCCACTAAGAGAATGTTGGATTCTTGGCTGCCTTGTGGGTTACATATCTCGTTTTTATAGCTCATCAATACCAGAATGCTAATAGTACCCATTACAATTCACTTTTGTCACTCCCCATGACAAAAAAGCAATCAGACGTGCAGGGTGTGTGTATGGTGCCTCGGTGGGTAGCCCTGCCTGATTGCTTCACCCTGCTGCCTATCAGCGACAGCAAGCGTGCACCATATGTGGGATTTGCTCATAAACACAGCCATTTTTATAAAGGTGCATGCAGTACACATGTATGCAAAATCGTAATTAAGGCTGTCGATAACTCAACATGGAGAAGAGCTAGCAGCAAATTTCCTCATCGGCATTCCTCTTCTGCCACCGTCAGCCCGTTGTCCTCTTGAATCCATCAGCCATGGCCAGTTATTGCGCTGCCATTTGAAATGCGATGTGCCAGAGGCAGGAGTTGCTGGAAGCCTGTCTTGCTTTTCTGGGTACCATTCTCTCCCTTTGATTCATCTTTCAGTTTCTTTTTTTTTTCTTTTTTTTTTCTTTTTTTTTTCAATATGCATAAGAATAAGGTCTTGTGCAAATTTCTCAAGAGATCAATTTGCAAGGCTCTTTAGTAGAAAGACCTATTCTCTGGTGTGTGTACTGGTTTGATATGGAAATCCATAAGCCTGCCCTAGATCCACCCACATCTTATACACTAGTGTGCTCCAGGTTTTCTTTGTGAATTCAAGAGTAGAATCCATACTATTCCCCCTTTTTTAGAAAAATACTTATTTTTAATTTCTACGTATAAAGTATTTTTTGAGGATCAGAGTCTATTCTGGGTGCAAGTACAAGAATCTGTAAATCTCTTAGATAAAAAGCCTCCTGTGGCTGATGGCAGGCAGCATTAGTAGAAAGTTGTAAGAGACTATAAATCCATGTGCTAATTAGAGCTTCACACATCCCTGATTTCCTTATTATAGCAAATAGAAAATAAAATACAAACAAAAAGAGGGAAWAACAGAAGAGTTTACTATTCAAATGAAATATCAACATTTCCCTGAACAATTATTTTTTTAAATACTATTTACTGTTGGTTTCATGGGAACACTCTTTTTTTGACAAAATCATTTTATTGATTATAGCAATCAGAGATGCTTGTGCTGAGTGCCCATGGCTTGTCTTAGGTTTTGACCCTTGAATCTAGCCAAACTTTTGCATTTGTGGGATTTCTAACTGTAGCTGGAAAAGCTATACCTGCTTTGGCTGGTAGTCCTTCCCCAAACCAAGAGCATGTGTGTGAGATGAGCTAACTTACAAAAATAGTCATTTAAATRTTCTCTCTCTCCTTTTTTCACCTGGTATCCTGAGGAAGATGGATAGCATGGTCACTTCTTCCCACTAACTAGATCACAYCTCTGAATTTCAGCCTCAATGGAGGAGTAGAAAACTCTCAGATAACTAAAATCCCAGGTATTTTACAGAAATAGARATTGGTCATGTCTGCTTGACCTGCATCCTCAGCTTGTATTGTAGGCTCCAGAAGACCARAGGAGCTCTTTTTAGTAACTTAGATATGGAAAGAAGCTTCAATAGCAGCTTGAAAGGAATCAAAATATGCAAATCTGTAGATAATCAAGTTTTGCTAACCACACTCCTTGTGGAATTTGTTCTCATCATTTGTAAAAAAATATACCTTATTTTTGAGGAGATTACCTGGTTTTTGTTGTTGTTGTTGTTGGGGTTTTTTTGAGGAGGTGGCCTTGGTTTCCAGAACTCATAGCAACTACACCGAAGAAAGTAATTTCCCAATCTAAAACTTAATGACCCTCAGTGGGAGTCATTTATGTTGCTTCAGTTGCCCAGAGTCTTTCCACACTGAAAATAATATATATCCCACATAATGAACAATGAAAATAATGAATATTAATGAAAATATAAATATATATTTAGGCAACAGACCACAGCAATATTCGGATCTGCTGGGCAAAAGTGATGCAGTATATAGCCAGGAGGCTTGCAGAGCATGTGTGGTGTGTTACAAATTCCCATGGTTACCATAACACCACGTATAATGAGTAGCCCCTGGTTGTATTTATATCAGTTATCGCAATGGGGAAGAATTAASTATGAATTAGAACTTAGAATTCTGGCTTAATACTAAATATGCATACTTTGGCCCATTTTTAATACTTTTTTGAATTTAAAATTTATGGGCCAAATTAGACTGTTTTGTAGCTGATGGTACTCTAATAGCCAAGCTGTGGTTACCTTTGAGCTTAGAGAAAAGGGTTAAGCAAAAAAGACTTGACCCTCTCTTATTATTCTGTACTCACTCTCTAAAGTTGCTGCTGTTTGCAAAATGTATCTTGCAAAGTTTATTCTTTTCTTTCTGGAGCAGATACAGAGTGCCAGGGGATTATATGGAGAATAAAAACTGCAGTATAAGTGCACTGTGCCTACGATGAGTCTTTATTTTACTGACTTATGGAGTGGTTCATGGAGTAGCATGGGACTTTGTGTTTCCATCTGCTACATATTCSCCATCAGAAGCAAGAACCTATTCTGAAGTAATGTAGTAGTGGCTTATTATTTCTTAGAATAAAGTATTTTCCCCTGAGCTCAGGGTAATCTGTAGTTCTGGCATATTAGCTGRCATAACCATTTTGATTAAATCTTGTGAATGTATTAATTACAGCTGGGAAGTTTCCAAAGCTTAATCAAAYTACAAACTTTTCAAACTGCAGCCCCTAAATCTGAATTCTTTTTTTAGGGTTTTTTTTTTCAGCAATTTTACAAATGGCTTTCAAAGTTTAGTCTTTGCTTTCTCTTGGATGTTCATGCAAGGGCATGAGATAGCAGGTGGGCAAAATTGCCTGTTAGTTTCTGTATGCACTCTTTCAGAAAGTCTCCAAATGACTGAAAGTTTTGACTGTCGTGTCATCAGGCATTTGTTAGACGTCTAAAGACATTTAAACCTGTATATTTTTTCTTTTCTGTAATCTTCTAGGTCTAGCAACATCTGCATGTACTTAAGCCTTTATCAGAATAACGTCTCATAAATAGGAAGTCAGCACTGGAATAGAGAGTTTCTAGATGAGACTATGTAAAAAAGTAAAGCTGTTAAAATCATCAACAATTCTTAAAGTGTCAGGAAACATTTATAGGACTTGGCCCATATTTCTTTCRCTCATATTCCCGCAGTGGATTGCCTATAGTATAACAGAGGGCAGAATTTGAACATCAAAGCCTATAGAGTTGGGATATTAGTGGTTTTTTTCCAAGTAACACGAACAAGTTCTTACAACAACCTTCACCCGGATTAGGTTGCGTGGTGCATTGGAAATGAGATAGAACGGAATGCAATAGAAGACCTGAATTCTAAAATCACTGGGTGTATGACCCCAAAAAGAAAGGCATATCTTATCTATCAAGTGTCCATGCCTCCACCAAACAGCCCAGGACGTCTCCCATATGTGCAGCTTTGCTCATGCATCATGCATTTGTGCACGCACACATTCATTATGAGTGACCTGCCCTAGGAAGGTCTATTAAAAGGAACTCATTTCAAGCACAGATGGTCCTGAATAGCTTAATGTCTGCCTGGTGGCCAGAATAAGTGAGTTCTTGATGGCCTTAGACTTCTGATCACATACATGCAGCCAAGGAGGAAATGAAAACATGTTTATCATTTTGATAAACAACCTCTCTCATTGCTGCAGGATGCTCTATGTAACTCAGCGGAGTCAAATACTATTAAATTGTCATCACTGTCAAAGAGAGAACATATAAGTTTTGCTACCTGAGTCATAGTTAATGACTTCTACAATGTATAACACAAATCAGTACTGCTGTTTGCCTTTTTTTTTTTTTTATGTTTGTTTACTGCTAAGTTCAGGCTCTGCTAGAATACAGAGGCAAGTTATAATTTTGAAGTGCAAAACACACTTTTATTATTACCTCTCAGCTAGAGATATAAAAAATGGAGATGACTAGAAGATGGCTTTTTGGCTTCTGACAGGCATGTACAGGCCCTGTGGCTGATGAGATATTTTAAATCACAACCACCAACCACCCACACAGTAGGTTCATAGTTATGATAAAATGTTTCACTCTGTGGTGTGTAAACACAAGGTGTCTTTATAACAGGGATAAAAATGAAACTGCTTTCAGGAGTTTGGTGTTCTKCAATTAGAACTATTTCATTTGCAAGTGATAAAAATTGTGGGTTTATTTTCCCCATACTTTATGATAAGGAGCTTGGATAATTTCTGCACTTCAATATTTCAAGCCTAAGCATAACAGAGGCTATTGGAAATTTAGAAAATGTGAGGAGAATCCTAGAGTAATAGATGTCATCTTTAATAAGGCAGAATCCTTCCTGGAAGCCAAYTTTGTCCCTCTTGCTTTGGTAGACAGTGAATTTCCGTCACATAAAGTTCTAGACATCCTGTGAACTGAGCCCTCCAAAAGGGTTGGCCCTTTCCACCGTCAAATCCTCCTAATGTTCGGTGTGAGAATGAGATAAGCTGTGTTAGAACATTTTCATTTTCCACTGAAGCATCTTGAAGCCAGAGCAAAATCATTGCCAATTTTCAGGGTCCTGTTCCTTTTATTATCTTTGTCTGTTTTCTGTTTTGGATGAAAATTGTAAAAGCTGAGCTATTTTTCCTGCCAGACAGGTAAAGTTGCCACTCTATGAGGCRTAACTGTCAAAAAGTATTCAGAAAACTCTCTACTTTAGAGGATTTTAGGGCCCTTTCCTCTGTTTTTAAATTTGAATGGCAAATCCCCTATTGACTTCAATGATTTGGASGAGGTGTTAGTGTGGAAACAAAGCCAAAAGTCACAATGGCTCAGCAGACCATAAACTGTTTTTTTTTTTTTTTTAAAAAAAAAAGCCTTTCCTGTTGTTTGTGAGGTTGATTTAAACTTTTGCTGCATTCGCAGCCTACTAGGTCAATAATCCACATTTTTATACAATTCCCTAAATATGCATTTATGACAGACAGGCTGACTCCAGAGGAGCTGCTACAGTCTAAAGTCAATAATCCATGTTTCTTAAAAGTCTATAAACTTAAGAATACATTTATACAAAATRTGCATTTTGATCTGCCGTCCATGATACATTCTACAAAATATCCAATATGTGAATTTCTCTTTTTTTTAGAAGTTGTTCTATTTATGAAATGCAATTTTATATGCATTATGAGAATGCAATCAACCTATCCTACACTTCTGTGATTTGTCATATATCTGCTGATGACATTACCTGTTCTCACTTCCATGAGGATAATGGTAACTAACACGGGAGATATTCCAAATCTCAAATGCTGTTTTTAAGCCTGAAATCTATATTTATCTGACACAATTGGCGATGTCTTTTTTGGCAGGAACTCAGAATTGTTTCAATGGAATTTGCCTCTCAGGCCAATAAATCTTTAGTAAGCAATTTCAAGTTCTAGGCCAGTAAAAAGATTGTACCRATTATCCAAATATAATGCTTCCTGTGAACAAGTTCTGTCTTATTTTTCTTTTAGCTAAAAGTYGACATATACAATTTCAATGTCAAAATAGCAAATGGCATCAAGAAATAGCAAATGTCACAGTATACCAGCACTGCTCGAATCATACTCCTTGTGCTCTGCAGCAAAGGGGCCCAAAACATTCCCTACCTACCCTGTGTGACTAAGAAAGTATATGTAGTAGTTTTATTAACAGTTTGCCTTCTGGCAATGTGTAAGGTTGCTGCTTCGGTGTTATGTGTCCTCTGGACTACTTTCAGTGGAGTTAATCTCTGGCATTTAACCTGAGAAGCTAAGGCTACTAGACAAATGGGAGTAAAGGGAAAATATTTCTGTTTTCTTTTGCTGAAAAAGATTTTTTTTCCATCTACAGTTTTGCGTGTGTGTCCATTTGAGAAGCAAAAACTTAGGAAAAACATCATAGCAGATTTATCATCACGAATTTATATATTAGCAATAGAAATGTTGATATGTTTTCAAATTCTAGCTAGTTTGAAGGGCTTACAGAATAAAAGCAAACTTAACTATATATACTGATACTTYCCAACATTAAGGCATGGCATAATTTTTTAAAGCTTCATACCAAATCTTCCTGACGTGATTCTGTAAAAATACCCTTCCCATTATGGAGGATTATTTTRCCATTTTCTAGAACTCACTTTCAAATCTGAGGCCAGCAATGCCGTGAGCTCTTCTTAGACGCAGAGTGGGTTAAGTATTAAAATACCAATGCTACCTTATGTAGGTATTAAGCTTCCAGTGCATCTATCTTATTCCCACCTCATGATTGCCAGCACTTGAACTTTTCACTAAACTTTTCCAAAATTTAGAAGAATAAAAGTCTGGTGTTAGAACATTTCTTGGCAGTCCTCCCTTCCTGCTCTCCCCACCCTCCACCAAGTTGAAAATATGAAGTGGATTTTAAAAGTCAGAGAATGGAAAGATAATGCATGGATGAATGTGTTAACTTTTTTCCAGTGGAAACTGAAGACTGATTCATGTTCCTCTTCCTTCTCTTTTTGCCTCATTTATACAGCTGGTACTGAGATATAAGTCAAGCCTCATCTTCAACATATTTGTGGTATATATGTATGTAAATAATGTAGTCCATGTGTTTTTTCAATGGATATTTTTTTCCTTAGTCTCACTGTGTCCRTTTGTATTTGTCTGGGGTACCACGGTCCCGGTTTGCATGTGGCTTTCCAAAAGTCTGGCATGTGAACACACAGTTGATAAAATATACACCAGCAATGGCCACTGCATGTGATTCAATATGATGATGTTTAATTAGATTAATCTTTTTTTCTTTCTTTTCTTTTTTTTTGGCCAGGAAATCAGGCTCTGTAACTTTCAGAAGTTTCTTGGTTTTGTCTTCTGTGTCTGCATTGACAAGGATCCCTTCATTATGGTCGTTACTATAATTCTTTGCATTACATTTATAGTCTATGCAGATAAAAGAAGTCTGTGTTAACATACTTAACAACTTGGATTTTCATTGCTTTTTCATTCTCAGTGTGTTTTGCCACTAAACAACAGTGCACTTTGAGTTAAATTTCTTACTGCTGTAGTTTGAGCTACACATAAAAATTAAAGGTGTTATAAAGCTCGTCAAGCACAACCGATTATTTTGAATAGATATTCAAATGAGCAAGACTAGTTCAAGTGGTTATTAGTACTCATACAAGAAATTAATAGGGAAAACGAATCATTTAACTTATTCACAGATATATACCACAGAGTATATATACTCTAAAATTAGAAATGCTTATTGCTACGTACATTATCTTTATTGTAGTGTTTGCAGTCGATAAAATAACAAATCTCTTTCCTCTTAGGGCACGACCATAAAATGAATCAAACCAATGGGAATATTTTCCTTGCTTTTATTATGAATTGGGTGGGGAATTATTTCATAGAATATTGAGGCATTTGGGGCCTGCTTCTTAACTGAGTAGATTGTCCCTGTTTCTCTTACTCCAAAGAAAGTCTTTAAAGACCTTTTGCCAGATTATGACTTTCCAAATTGTTGAGGTCTCTCTATCTATTKGCGTTCAAAAGTGCTGTATCAGCAGGCCAAATACACGTAATACATGAACCAGCATTTCTGTCCATATGAGTTAAACGTTGGCTACACAGCCAGTCTTTCCCCAAGCTTGCAAGGTCATCAATGTGTAGCGCCGTGACCATGCAACCTAAGGACATTTTCTTTCATGGGTGATCACTAGCCTTGATTGACTGACTGACTCACCCTGGTAGGGCAATGGTTTGACAATTTATTTCCATAAAACCTATCCATACCTCGTGGGTCCCTCTCCATTGGATATTATTGTGCCACTGAATACTTGCCTACACTTTATGGCACAAACTGTACTTAGCTCATGACAGTACTTGGATGTCCTCACAGAAAGTAGTTTTCTTTTGGCCCAGAAAGTCAAGAGAGAGAGAGAGCAGCCTCAGTAAGACCAGTTTGGATTTACTGTATGCATTAATGCATTTAACTGCATGGACTAGTTGGGTCACAGCTCCCGTGCAACCTTACAGAATCCCCAGATAATGGGATGCAGTCCTGAGTTGGAAGATCTCCCTGGATTCCTACGACTCTTCCAAAATCACTAGTTCACAGCTAGCTCTGGTCAGTATTTCCACACTGTTTAGTCTCCCACATAGGTGCAATGTTTCTGTAGTGTTCAGGAGCTTGTAAAGTTATTTCAAAGGAAAGAGTGAAATCAAAAGGTAGAAATATTGTTCTTATGGCTATAGTAAAAGCAAAGTACACTTAGCATTTCACAGTAGAATAAAAGTAATGTTACTTTTCTAGCAAACCTAGCAAGCCGTTTTACACACCCTGTTCTTCAGTACACTGTRCATAATGCTTTGTACAAAGTTTAAACAAACCCTGCCAAATTTATGCAACAATTTTATAAAGTAGCCAAATAATATCTGTGAGGGGCAGACTGGCGCTATTAAATGCTTGGCGACCATGAGTTAAATACACTTTGAACTCAGGAATCGAGAAATTACTGGGCAGTGCATTAACCCACCGTGATATCCCAGGTCTTTGCACTGCACTGTTAAAGTGAATGGGAATAATGCACTTGAAACTTGTATCAATGCATAGCTTATGCCACAAACACCAAGCAATCACAAACCCAAAAGCCACCATTTATACATCTGTCACTGCTTTGTGTTCTCCACCWAATCAAACTATTGCAAATGTTCATTTGGTACAATTAGGGAAAGAACAAATGGAGCCTCATGATCTTACTCACAATGGGAATGTTGCCTGCCTTAAAACTGCCAATTCAGTGAGGAAGCAGAGACAAGTGCTAGTGGATCATGCTGTAATTTGGACAGGCTGACAGTCTTCCCATAAGACTTGAGCACTAGCATAGAATCAAATGCTTGGTATTAAAAAAAAAAAAAAAAAAAAAAAAAAAAAAAAAAAAAAAAAAAAAAAAAAAAAAAAAAAAAAAAAAAAAAAAAAGAGCCTAGCCTATTTCTCGATGGATTCTCTTAGCCTCTGTACTTGTACAAGGGTATGAGTAAATAGGAGAAGCGGCCTACACTATTGCAAGCATAAAACCAGCCAAAGGTTTTTGCAGATTTGCTGTAATATTTTATCTACATTTCTTCRGGCTCAGATGGTAACATAGGCCAAAATCTCTCACTAAGGATGAAGAAGCTTATAAGACAAACACCATTTCTAGTCTAGAGGGACATGTATATGCATTTCCTATTAAAACTGAAGTATGCCRTCACCTGCCTTAGACAGGACCACATGTAATGGGAGGAATAATGTCACCCTGCCTATAGAGATACCACGCAGAGATGCAGACAGTAGCATGCCTGGTGTCTTGATAAGCCAGTGCTGCTCTTCCTAATCAGAGTGTCTATATTCTCTCTCTCTCTTTTTTTTTTTTTTTTTTTTTTTACTTTTTTTTCACCAGAAGGAGGAACGTGTGAAGTTATAGCAGCACACAGATGCTGTAATAAGAATCGAATTGAGGAAAGATCACAAACAGTAAAATGCTCCTGTCTACCCGGGAAAGTGGCTGGGACTACAAGAAACAGACCTTCCTGTGTTGATGGCAAGTAGCTCCTCCCGTATATGTGTCTCTGTATGTGTGCAATCCGGTAAATATCTTAAAGTCTACACATTATGCATGGGAAGTTTGTTTGTGTTCTCTTTAATGAAATAGGAAAGCTGTAAGCATAAGCATATACCTGCGTTACCTTCCCAGCTATGTCGGTGCATGCTTCTACACACATGGGTCACGTCACTGCCACCACTTGCAGCAATCAGAGAGATACAACCAAGGCTTGGAAGTGCTTAGGTAAATGTAAATGATTTGAAGAGATCTGGAGCAAGTGGAGCTGATCCCTTTGGATACCCTTCCCAAACAAAGTGCTCAGCATTGCATAATCAGAAAGCCCTTTTGTGCTATGCCTTTGTCATACAGAATATTTTATAGCTGTTCCTATAAATATCTAGTGCTGATGGTTTTCCTACCGTGCGCTCTGAAGCCCCCTTCAGCCTTGTCAGTGTCCGTGCTAGCTGGGATGGAGGTGGATGCCCCATTGTGGCGGGTGTCCTTCCAGGAGCTCAACTTTGAGGGGTAGAAGCACAGCTGCAGGTTTTGGGAGCCTCCAGCTTTTGCTCTTTGGGACTTTGACATCCATTTTCCACTTAAAWCTGGATGAGAGGGTGCAGTACAAGCGAATGTTGGAAAAAAATGGTTTCTTCTGGTTATCTTCCTCAATCACATTCTGCAAAAGCACTAGGCAAGGTAGTGGGGTCTACTCCAGTTGTGACCCAARCTTAGACAGGAGAACCTGTGGATATCAGTAACCAGAGGACCCTGTAGATAAGGCTCTGAGGATTTCACTTTGAACAATAAACACAGGGGAGACTGGGGAAGCCTTGGCCTGATGAGAACCTAACTTCTCTCAGCAGCTATTTATATTGCCTGYAGATCTGGTTTATATATTTAAGAAAAATAATGTTTTATAGTCTCTAAAATATGTTCAAGGTTTTAAAATTTARGACAGTAATTTGACTTGTTACACTGAAAATGCCTTTAGCCTCTGGACTCATATCTAAAAATGCAGTGAATACACCTGCAAGTAATTACACTTTAATTTGCATTCTTCATTCTATTTATTGCTTAATTATTCCAATTAAAAGAGGAGCTTTTTTCTATKAAGCACAAACCTAAAATCATAGGTGAGACCTGCAGCTGTTCTTAACCAAAGCTCAGGTGCACATGCCTTGAAGAATTTGGTGTTCTTCAGCAGATCACGAAAAACAGAGCTGCTAGACAGAGCAGAGGGATACCAGTAACTCAGATCTCATAATTCTGCTCAGAGAACAGGAGCTCAAAGAATGCTGTGTTAAGAAGAAAAGTCGGGTGCAGCTGTGGACTGGAGCTTAATTGCTCTGTCAGGATTACAATGAAAAGAAATGCTATCAKCTGGAATTTTGAAAGGAGCGAGGATAAAACAATGGTGAATATGAAAGTCCAATGCTACTCCCATTGAAGTCACTGGTAAGACTCCCAGTGACTTTAAAGCCAGCAAGCCTGAACTACAAAGGAACATCGTCTCCTTTCAAGTGTGGCTGTTGTAGTCAGACCATCAATTTGTTTGAGGATGGCTGGCAAATGGTTCAAAAGCCCAACAGGCCGCTTGTAAAAATTAATAGAAGGGGCATTTTCCTTGGCCTCTGTTTCATCACCCTAACTTTGCTTTGGAACTTTTGACATACTGATTGCATGTTGAAATCTTGACCTATTTAGTGTCTCTGACCATGCTAAGGCAAAACTCCCCAAAATTCCAATGTCTGGGAGTCCCACTGATATCAGGAAGAGTTTAATTCACATGAGGGCTTGGGAATTGCTATTTCCTTTGTACATGAGGACATTTCAAAAGGTCACCTAAAACTTTTTTCCTCCTTTGCCTACCCTTCTGAAACGTTTAATTGCTTTTTAATCTCATACTGAGCTTTATACTACATATGATTTCAAACCGTAATCTGCCTTTAAGAAAGCTTGTTTGTATTCATTACTATAAAAGAACATACCGTGGATGTTCATTCACAATAGTATATTCATAACTAAGAGATCCACCCAGCTTTTGAGAGATGACAAGGACCTCAGGACTCCTTGTTGGCATTTTTACTCCTATCCATGGTTGATAATTGCCTCAAGCCATCTCCTCTAATGGCTCTTCAGCTGTGTATATAAAACAAGCTGAACTTTAGTATTGCCTTATTTATCCCAGTGGTCAAACTGTGATTCAATGGGATCAGAACCAAGCTTCTGGTGGGTTTCAGTCCAGTTGCTTCATCAAGGTGATGCTTTGACAGCTCGAGTTGCTGTTGCAGAGGAGGGACTGCACTCTCCTCCTTACCTACCAGCCCTAGCTCTAGGACAAAACTGCTCTGTGGGTGGGACTGTATGGAGAGCTTGCTGTATTTAGCAGAGAATACAGTCATAAGTGGGAATAATCTTAACCTTTTTTAGTAAATATTTGGGGGGAAAGGGTGATAAATGGTTCTTATATCTTTATGCAGCCTTCTTGTGGGTAATACACCACAGTAGTATGTAAGATTCATGCATGCAATCCCTCTTCCGAAAGAGATGAAATTCAGGATAAATATGGTTGTTTTGCACTGTGCAGGGCAGGAAGTTGCCRTACATTTCTAAGCCTCACTTCCTGCCAAGTCCAACAAAAATTCTTTTCTTTGAGGTTTTATCTTAAAAAGTCTAGTGAGGCCAGACTGGCAGCCTCTGAAGTTATGAATTATTCCTTGCCACTCATTCTGCAGATATGGTCCTAAAACCTGCCTCCATCACCAATGAATTATGTAGTAGCAACAGCAAGAACAAAGCAAAAGCCAAATCTTGTCATGAAACAGAGAAGCGAGTCTTTTGCCTCCTCTGTTGCACATTTGCTTTCATGATTCCCTTCACCACTTCAAGGTCCCTTTCTTTTTGAAAGATTACTTTGACTGCTCCCCTTCTCTGCGTACAATTTATCTTGAGTGTCACTTGGCTGTAGCTCATTCCATGGGCATTAGTCTGTTGAGCTCTCTGTCATGTCTGTTATCTTCTCCGTTTGCTCAAGCACCTCTCCACAGCAAGTCCCAAACAGGTTTGTTTAGTCTGTGTTTCAGCAACTTGAGACCATCCCTTATTCTGGTAAAGCAGCACCTGGGCATGTCCAGAAGCTCCCATGCCCTCTGCCTGCAGACCACATATGCTCTTCTGAATTCACATCTTCCCTGTGTTGATGCACAGCTTGTCTTGCTCAGGTTAGGGCACCAACACGTTGGCACAAATGCCTGGCGTACGTCCCATTACCACTTGCCACAAAGTGATATGGGGGCCAAGTGRGCCCTTGGGGTTACTGAGTAGATATTAACAGGAAAAAAAAATATCTGGCAATGTTCTCTGAGCTCTAATATTTTGTATGCTCTAGAATGAAAAAACAATAACAGCTATTTGTAATTTTCATACTGTCTTTTTTTTTTTTATAAATAATGTGCATGGTACTGTATCAGTTACAGGGGTGCTGAACCTTTCTCTACAGCCAGTGCTTGGTTATATCTCTGTATCCTTCAAGGCCTTTGAATAATGCATAATTTGTTCATCTCTATGGAAGTTTATTTTCGTAAGGGTGTTAATGATGCTTTCAGATACACTTTTCTGTTGTGGTTAAATTTTTGTTTCTTTCTATTCAATCTTCTGCTAGTCTTTTTAGATTTTTACAGAAGCRTTTTCCATATATGCTATGTAAGTGAATATGACATTTTTGTATCACAAAAAGGCATGTGKGCAGGGCCTATGTGTGGCTATTGACAGCAGTGGATAAAGGACTTTCTGACGGGAATTTACAACCTTGCAAACGCATTGAGAAATTGGTATTTTAACAGTGGCTAAATGAAGGTATCTTAAAAGACAAGTAACTTTTCTTGATTGCTTTGCATTATCTCTACTGCTGAATTTTTCCCRTAAGGAAGATCTCTGCAGAGGGAAAATTCAGTTCCCTGATATTTGCAGGACAGGATTTGAACCATTAGCTCCCAATCAGTAGTGTTGTTGCTCTCCCATGGCCTGTTATTGCCCTGTTTTATACTGGCTGTACATCAGCTGAAAGGCAAATCACTTGCTGATACAGAACTRTAAAATGAAATGAAATGCAATATGTCCCGTTCTCACAGACTGGCTTTGGATCACATCAAACTTCAAGTCATTCCTTTCATTCTATGAAACATCCACATGCATGTGCACACTTTGCATTCTGTTTGGTTTGAGGATTATCCATCAGTAGGTCATGAGTTTACACCAGGCTTTGCCAGCAGAGCACTAGYGCATGGAACACATGATAGGATGACTATTGGGGGTGTCCTTGCTCTTAGTGCCTGGCCCCTAATGTAACATCCTTGCTCTCCCATGGGCGCTGGGCCCATGCAATACCTCACAGTGCAGACTATCCCCTACCATGGGATCAGATCCCATGCTGGCTTCGGTCCCTGTGCTGTCCCCGCTTGCACCGGTGGCTCTCCTGGATGCCTGTGAGCTCCAGGCTCTGCAACCCAGAGACTCCCTTTGACTTCAGGTCAGGTCCTTGGTAAAGACTTTGTTAGATATAATCCTGTATCTATCAGCACTTGGATCAAGTGAAAATGGCTCACAGTCACAAAGCCRATAGTTTTCTGTTGATCCAGTGTGTACTTTAGGTGGTATCACCAGAAAGCCTTTTTTCCCCATCACTGTCTGAAAAKACTTTCAATCAATTCTTATTTCTTGAAGAAACAGGGGGAAAAATGTTTTTTAAAATCCAAGGAGTCAGTTCCTCATCCCTCTAGCTGTGCTTCAGCCTAGATAAGAAGAGATCGCAGGGTCCTGTGTTATTAATGCACTGTCTGTATGAATAACGAGCAGGCTGGGTGAATTATTTCACACTCCCAGGAAAATCTATAGCCTGTCCTTCCACAGCACCACTGGAACCGAGCAGGAAACTGGTGTTTTTCTGATTTGGTGAATTCAGATGACTTCATTTGTAAAGAGTGAAAAAATGTATCCTGTTCCCCACTGACACCCATTTAGCAAGCTCAAAAAATTCACAGCGCATCATGTGCACTYGATAAAAAAACAAGGGAGGGGAAGATTCACTGTGTACTGGAATATTTTAAGGCTCTGTGTTTGCCCAAAGAAACTTCTTCTTGAAATGCCCTTGCAACCACTCTGAGATTGCAGCGCAAGACAAGTAGTCCCAAAGGCGACCTGTTGAGAGCAGYTTTGTCCTGAGCATCCCTCCTTTTTAATGGAAGCACCATGGAAGAACTGATTAATCCAGCGCCGACAAGGTGGGGCAGAGGACTTAGTTAAACTCCAGCAATTCTTCCTGTTGGAAAATATACTTTATTTTTTGCAGGGGGGGAAGTAAAACCTAAGCCCCAGCACTATCTTCATCTGTGGRCTTCAGCACCAGCATGAAGGGAGGGGAGCCCTCAAAGCTGGGCATGATACCCAGGCAGCAGAGCTCTGGTGAACTTAGAGAACTGAAGGGCCATGTAGCAGTGTAAAGACGCAAAGGAACATATAATTATTTCACCTCCACACAGAGGAAAGTAACCTTCCTCTGCAGTCCTTGTCATAAGCCAGCTAGAGGCTAAATGGGAAAACAGTGGGAGCTTTCTCCACTTATAGGTAACATTTAGTGTTAACCACAGCCCTGCAAAGAGCCTCGCACAGGGTTTTGGAGGCAGGTGTATGTGGGGAAGGAGGGTTCCAGCCGTGCCAGGCACCACGGGGAATAGCAGCACAAGCAGGGTGGGAAAATGAAGCCAATTAGAGAAAATGCCTCTACAGAGTGAAAACCATATGAAGGGCCATGCAAAAGACCATCCCCCAACTTCATGCAGCATCAGGTTGGGTCCTGCTGCCCTGCCCCATCAAGCCTAGAGAATGAYAGAGAGAAGCATTTTCGTTTGCATCTTTTTTATCTTTGGAATATGCACATCTACCTGGACCAGCCCAGAGCAGGAGCAGGAGGCCCCAGGGACACATCTGCAAATTTACAGATGGACAATTTTAAAACAAATTAAAATGAAACAAAACAAARCAAGTGCTTYRSCAATGCTTAGAGAGGCTTCTCTCWGAACCAGCAAGCATCCAGCAGTGCTGAGGGAGAGATTTCCAAATGTAAGACACTAGATGCACAAAAAGCCCATCCAAGAAGAGATCAAAGGCCTGGGGTTAGCAGGAGTATGTCAGAGCCCCGAAGCCTTGCTCTGGGGTGGGGCTAACTCCAAGGTAGGTCACAAGACTGGGATACTGCTCCCTAGGAGGGATTTGTTTCAAGAGCTTTGATGTTTTAGCATCCAGAGTGAATTTTAGGCTGTGTATGAAACCAAGCCCACAGCTGACGTGCAGCAGCAGGGCAAGCTGGAGACGAGGAGGTTTGTTACCACCTACTAAATCCATGCAAAACATGATGTGGGCAGYTCCTAACAACAGTCATAGCCCTTTGCAGCAGCCCCTAAACAAACTTTGAGTTTCCTGCACCTGGAACTGTATTTCCAGGGCACTGAGGAAGATAACTCAGGAGCATCCACGGGCTTCTCTAGCATCTATTGGAAAATCTGCRATCAGGGTATTACAGCGCATTAAGCCTTTTATTTCTCACAGCTGCCTTTTGTGTGTAAACAAGGAGCTAGTTCAGAAGATGGGAATATTTCGGGCAGGATGAGGACTGGCACACAGAAGAAGTGAGTAAGTCAGAACATAAGACAGTGCTCTGGAGTGTCCTCTCTTTCGGTGAAGAGACAAGAAAATGAAATTATCAAGCACCACAGTGTCGAGGGGACCTCCCCTCCGTGTTTGTGGAACGACTGCACTTTGTTAATTCCTCTTATTGATGCACCGAGCCCAGGTGAGATTCACTAATTCTGGKGCTGTCTGAGTGTGGAGCTGCAAGAATTCAGCTGCTGCTCGAGGCGGACAAGCCAACACGGTCTAAGTGATTTCAGAGAATTGATTACCCATAAAATCGATGGCGTACACATCTGGCTCATCCCTTGCCAATGCAGCGGGTAGCCCCRGGCGGGCTGCACTAACCTTGCCTTGCATTTGGAAGCCAGGTGCATTGCAAGCAAGGGATTTACTTCAAGTCTCATGCTGTGTCTATGTGCTATCCAGCACACAATCCACAGATTTTGAAACCTCTCTGTGCCCACAAGCCAGAAAGGGGTTTCCTGATCCAGTGTCTCAAAATAAGTGTTATTCTTCCTTGCAAGTCAAGTGTTACCCTAGACTATAGAGTGCAGTAACTGCTCAAGGTTAAAGCAGCGGTAGTATGGCAGAATTCAATAATATTTAAAAACTGCTGCCTCTCTCGTTTGGGTCTGTTAAGTGAAAGGCAGAGGTGTGCAAATGAGATGGGGGGCTATGGATGCAAGCAGGCTGCCCTGCATCATTAATGAAGAAAAGCCATTCTGCAGACAGATAGATTGTTTTTARTATGTGTTCTCGTGTAATCCTTCCCTCTTGATTACTGCTCCTAGGCAGCAAGCRTACATCGGAGCTCTCGAGATGCATGTACCTGGTCACTGCACTTTTTTGGTTTTTGTTTGTTTTTATCTTTCTAATGTGGKTAGAAATCAGGATCTGCAAGGTGAAGCATCAGCACAAACCATTGCTCACAGAGGAGACTGAGGCGAATGACACTGCCCTGTCTGAAGACAACAACAAATCTCCCATTAATTCAAATGGGAATAAAAACCAGATCTATGTATAGCCAGTTTTATTATTACAAATTACCCTCTCCTTTTTCTTCACATCCTTCTCTGAAATACCATCAAAAGTCTCTGTATGTAATATAGTTATGCAAATACAAAATGAACTCTATATCCTTTGGACATCTTGAAAATTGTTAAGTGGATGAACACAGTCTAAAACAAGAGTCCTTATACTAAATAAAAAAGAAGGCTCATTGGAATAATGAAGATGCATTTCACATTAGTGATGTCGTTATCCAGAGATACACACACTTGTTGTTAGGAGCAGACCCTGGGAAAGGAGGGTGCCCACTGCTTTGAACCAAAACAGAAACATTAAAGGAAGGGAAAAAAAACTCTGAGGTTTTTGACAGGTTGTTTCCTATGGGATACGGCTTGGTAGCAAAGGCCTGGCCTCATTATTACCTGGCTGCTGTTCATTCCTCCCGCTTGGCTGTAGATTGAGATGGATTTGGTTCATCCAAGTATCAGGTGGGGATTCTGGCGGGGAGCGCGATGCTTCTCTGCCCGCTGTGTCCGGGCCCTTTCTGGGACGGATGCGCTTCTCTGGTCCATGAATTAACACTGGGACCCGGGTGCTCAGGAGAATAAGGACCTCTACTGAGAGAAAACACATGTAATGCTTCAGGGCAGCAAAGCAAAGGGTGAGGGACTAGGMATCTGCCAGCATGAGGCTGCAAAAGCAGTGGAGAATTAAATAATTGCACATTTTCTATCATTAAATAGGAGTTGGATATTAGACAAAAAGTCCTAATCATAAAAAGAGGGTTACCAACGTCTTCCCAGCAGGAATACTGGGTAGTTTTGCAGCCATATACAGTCCTTCGCCTCACAAGCAAAAAGCAAGGAAATAAGTGTTCTTTGAAAAAGAGCAGCGTGCCATGCTGGTGAGCTGCAGCTGGGTAAACGTCAGGAAATCAACTTCATATATATATATATTTTTATATATATTTATATATATATATATTTTATTTATATTTATATATATATAAAAACTTCATATATATATATACATATATGCATATGTATAAATATATATGAAGTTTTTATATATATATATGTATACGTTTTGTCTTTAMTATAGCAAGAATTGATTCAAGTCTGGCAAAAACAATCCTTATAAGAAATACATGGCATTAGTTTTCAGACAGCTGTGCTTCGGGTCAGCTAAAGAGTAAGGTCTGGGGGAGGCCGTGGTCTTTTTGAAGTGCAATTTAAAAGGAAAAAAAAAGAAAAAGAAAAAAAAACCACATGTTTTGTGACCGTTTTAGTTTAGAAATAAATAGGGCAAGAGGAGCAAAATTGCCAAGCAGATGGCATCCTGTCCATCATGTTTTTAAATCTTTACTTACAATTTGACTCTGATGCAGAAATTTCTTATTGTTTGGTCAGCTGGCACTGATATCTCTCTTTTTTTTAAATCCATATATTTCTATAGCATTCTGATAATTCAGTCTTAGCAGTGAAGGAGACTGATTCAAGTCTAATTGTAAGTACTGACTTTTTAAAAAAAATCTATTCGTTATATCAGAGTTCGCAGTTCAGTACATCCCTGTATGAGCAGTAACAAATTTAGCCATTTTTCCTAATTTTTCCTAAACTTTACTTGGAAGTTCTAGGTGTTCATTGCAAAAGCCAGCATTTGCACACATGCATTAGTTAAATTAACAGTGTTACCAATTGCCTTGTGTTCTCCAAGTGATAACTGGTGCTCACAAATAGAGGCCCAACCAAAATGTAGTAATTCAATTTTTCAAAGTTCCCACAGGGTTTTTCTCAGCAGCACAAGATAGAATAAAAACTCTCCAGAGATTATTTGTGCTTACAGTGGCTATATTCTAAACTCATTGTGGGCACTCAGGTTTGCTAAATAAAGTGAATGTGGGGAGGTTTTGAAAAAGCCTAAAATTCAAAAGCAATTACATACCACTCAAACCTGTGTTATACTGTTGCTTAGCAGTGGACACATTTTGAACCCCGATACATTTCCTTAATAAAAGGAATAAATTGTTAAGCTAGATTGGAAGCCTCTGCTTTGAATGTAGTGACCCTTATGTGAAAGCGTTTAATGAAAACCACCAGTGAGCGAGCCCTGTATTGAATCAGTGCATGATTGATTAGTGAACTCATTATTTATGATAAGCATAACCATATTCTTCACGCATTTTGCATATTCAGTTTCCAAGCCAAAGCATGGGAGCTGCATTAACGCCCAGCAGGTCAGCAGCAAACATTGTCACCAGGAGCGATGGGCTGCAAGAGGCAGAGCCTCGGAAGGACTGTGCTGTGCCAGCCCAGCTCCTGTTAAAATCAATGGGGACTGGTCATCCATTCCCTTTAGGAAGCTTTGAAAATACCAGCCAAAATACAGTTGTAAGCATTAACCTTTAGGAAGTTAGCGTTGGCAGCCTCCCACCTCTCCCTGCAAGTTTCCAAAATCAGTAGCTATCAGCAGGGGCCGACCAACCTTGGAGGCAAGCTCCAGTTGCTCAACTTCATGGACCTGGGCCTTGGAGCGCTGCTGCCGTCTCGGATCCTCTGGGCAGTTTCAGCAGGTCCTGGGATGGCTGAAGGAGCCCCGGGAGCCGGGCAGGAATTGCTGCTCCCACAAGCAAGCCAGCTCTGTGAAGCACAGTGGAGGCATTGTGTCACTGGCAGCAGAAACACCATGCTAGGGCATCCTAGCTACAAAAATAAAAATATGGAATATGGGCAAAATGAACGCTTTTATGCATTAAACTCCATAAGGAACTTCTGCCCTGCTGATTTAACCTTTAATCTGTTTTTTTTTCTCCCTTCCTATCTATATTTATAAAGAAAAACAGCCTAACAATCTAGAGAAAAAGAAGAGGGGAAATATTATTATTTATTATTGGATTWGTATTAGTCTAAGCTATCTATCTGAGACATCAGTAATAGCAATTTGTGCTTTTAAACACCTCCGGGTCTTAGTTCTACTCCATACAGATGGCGAGTAAGGAAGTAACATTACAGRAATAAATTTGCTGTGGTTCAGCCCAGCTAATAAAATCAGCAGCATATGCGTGAAAAGTTACCACGGTGGCTGGAGAGTAAATGGTGCCTTTAATTTTTTTTTTCTTAATAATTCTAAATAAATTGCAATCAGTGCACTCTGAGCAGATTGTTCATGGACAAAAAATATATTCCTAAATCAAACAAGTTGCTAACTACGAAGCGTTTCCTGGGGTTTGCTTTGCATAGCATGAGTTAAGAAGCAAATATAATGAAGACCACTGTTACTGAGTGCTACGATAAATGCAAGGTGATAAACATGGGCTTTTGGTTTCAACGTTAGTGAAAATGCTGTTAAAATCTACTGGATAATGAGGACCTGTTGTGCTGCATCTTCTTCTCTCCTGTGGGTGACAGCTCTGGTTTTGGTGGTTTAGGATTGTTATTGTGTGGCTCTTCATTTTTTTTTACCTGTCTCATCACAAATATAGCTGTCTAGCAGTCATGGACGTGGAGGAAAAGGTATGGTCAGGATCATCATTGGTACCAAAGCAGAAGAGCCAGCCAGAGCCCTTTCTGCCACTGCTGAGTCAGCAGGATTTAAGCAGCGTTATGGGCAAGGCTCCCTGCAGCATGCGTGTGCYCGGGTGGGAGCTTGTTCTGCGAGCTTCTGCTGAAATATTAAGTCTTGCTAAATGTGGCTTTCTCCAGAATACAAATCAGCTGTGTTAGTACTTGTACGACACAGATTGGGTCTGGCTGCCTTCGTGTTTGCCTCGCTTCTTGCTGTATGACGATCCATCAAAGAGTGCAGATGCTGGCTTCTTCCCAAAACATTTTCAGCTGAGATGAGGGATGCTGGTGCCTTCCCTGTAATTACTATCAGTGTGCATTTTTTCTTTCTTTTCTTTTGGTTGCCAAGAATACAACAGAGAAGCTAACAAGTGTAAAAAGAAACAGACCATACAATGTTTGGCTCTCTATTGCTGCATCCATTACTGCATCTATGAAGGACGAACTAATAATATGTGGAAAGGCTGGGGCAGTAGAGATCAGTTCAGGGAGAAGGTCTTGTCTTACAGTCATTTTGGTGGGGATTCTCATTGGAAGTTCTGCTAGACTGCTTTTCAGTCCAGTTCAGAATACTCTTCCTTGCAGTTTGATATCTCCTTGGTGTCAAAATAAATGAAAATGTTTCATTATGATTAATGGTGTGCTGGTTACACAATAAATGCTGGTAGGGATACAGCTCATCAAGAAAGAGGATATTTTTCAGGAAAAAAAAATGTTTTGTTTTGACTCTCTGCTGAATTTGGGGAAAAAAAGAAAAAAAAAGTGATGCAATTCAGCCAACGCGGTGTGTGRCATACACTGGAGACACACACATGGAGACATGCACATGGAGACATTGAGCACATAGAGCTGCTCAGTAAGTCCCCTCTCCTGATGGAGCTGCCCTCCGAGGGAAATGCTGTCGTGRTGGGTGCATCACAGGCTGTGCGTTACCTGCACCGCTGTTGTTGGTGCAGAAGGACTGTTTCCACGGTGGCAGGGCAGCAAGAGCATCCCAAGGGCCATCAAGGCCACCTGGGCTGTACAGGGTTTTGYAGTGATCCAAATTATGACCTCACCTCAGGTCTAACCACCTCAGAGCTTCACTTAAAMTTTGCTAGGGCACATTAAATATTAAGGCTTTGCTGCCTTGCTTCACCCCAGAACCTTAACTAACATGTACAAAACAGAGCAAGTATAGCACAGCATAGTTACTTTCATTACCATTTYACACTTCAATTTTGCCCTCTAGATTAAGGGCTTTTTTTTCCCCTTGGGCTGCCGTGTATATACAAGAGCTGTTTAAAACGTGCTTGTGATTTTGATTTTCTGAGGTCTCTGTGGGGTTGAGGTTGYAGCTTAGCTAATATCTTGACAAAGTTCAAGCTCTCTGTTGTAAATGTCAGTTTGGTCTTAAGATTTTTTTTTTCACCAGTACAGTGAATAATCCAATTTTAAATTATTTTATATATTATTTTGGTTTTCATTGTTGTTGTTTAAAAATTAGTTGTTTGYCATTGTAATTTTAATTTTAATGAAAGGTGCGCTCAAGGTACTAAGACTTACTAGAACAAATTGTTATCCAGTGTAACGTATTGATCAGGTCAGGCAGTAAATTAACAGGAGTAGAACACCATTAAATTTTGAACTTAATTGCCTTCTTCTCTTAATTTCTATTGGATATAATCAATAAGTGCCAGAGGAAAGTTAAAAGAGTTATTTAGCAAGCCTTTATTTCCTGCAGCATAATGGAAAACTACTGTTTCATCCTCTAGTTGATGCAAATAATTTGCAGCTCAAATGTGGCCACTTAAGCATTTTATCAAAGACTCCCTTTTAGTTCTGTCTTGATTAATCTCTTTCCCTGCCAAAAAGAAGTGTGATTTAGTGGCACAATCTATTTTGGCTTAGCTTTGGGCTTTGCACTTGCACAAGAGTTGCAGGAATGCCTTTCCCTCCAGGATCTCTCCAGTTYGTATTCTTGTTCCCAGTCATTCATATACAGAGTTTCTTTGGGGTGATACACTCAGGGCATTATCTTTTAATACTATTTCTTTTTCCAATGAAGCAAAACGTCACAGTCAATGGACTTCTACTATCTTCACTGCACAAGTCACCTATGTCTTTCAGAATTTTCTCTGTCTGCAAAACACACAACATAGTTGCCTTCTCTAGGACCAAGTTGATATGTTAGATGCACTTCTAGTACTCTACCACCTTGCTGATGAGATAGATACCTTGTTCTCACCTTCARCCAGCAGCTGTTGCTCTTAGTTTCTCATATTTCCCTCTATTACTAATATATTTTTTTTAACCTACTGTAGACTTTTAAATGAAAAACAAGTTCCTCATAAACCAATACATCACTGTCCTTATTATTTTTATGTGTCTTTGAACACTCTGTTCATTACCTGTGATCTTTTCCTTGTAGACTACTGCAAAGGGAAAGTAATAGTTCAGGTGAACTCTTGCCAAARCTGTGTGCTCCGTATCACTATGCTTTGCAAACACAGAAACATTAAAAAGCCTTTGAATGTGGGCTGGACATCTGATGCAAATTAGGAGATTATTGCAAACTTTGGTGGCACTTGGAAGCTGCATTACTGAAGCAGCACGCAGAATAAAACAGGCCAAGAGAAACATGCCTCATATTTTACAATAATGTCAGTTCTGTGCCAGAGGTCCTATTCCATATATATAACATTATATTGGCATGAGGCAATTTACTTTCAAGCTAATGGGAGTTTTCCAGGAGTGTTAATTCAGATTTGTAGTGAGAAATGGGTATAGCCCCTTTTGCACGGTTTTATAGCAGAAATAGAGTATAGCGTAAAGTCTCCTTGAGATTTTATGAAGTGATGAGTAATGATGGAGCACCAAGTGGACAGGATTTCATAGAAGTCTCATTTTCTAAGAGAGCTGACCTATACTCCCTCCGAAAGTCAAGTTATTCACCTCAGAACAGTGTCAACAAATCTAGCAAGCCTTCCTCTGAATTCTTGACCTACATCTGTCCATGATTCTCTCCATTACTAGATGCGGATAACAGGTATTATGCTGTGAGCACTTTTGATTTCTTTTGTAAGTTCAGTGCCTTTAGAAAAAAAAAAATGCTTGTACAAATTTTAAAACTTCCAAATTATCAAAAATGCTGATAGGAATGCACCTCTGACAATTATCCCGTGTCACATTATCTTGATTAACAGGTAATTGATCACAGGGAAGAAGTTAAAAAAGAAAGAAAGAAATATACAAGGGAGGAAAGGCTCTTGAATGCTATTAAGAATTAAGTGCTTTTCCAAGGGAAGGCAGGGATTGGATGTGCTGAAGCTGTACCATGTACAGCGAGGGGCTGCAACTACCAATGGCCTGGTGCCCTCAGCAGGGTTTCCTTGGAGGGCCATTCAAGTTGTTAAACTGGTGCCAATGGGCTCATGTTTTAAGCAGGAGGGAAAAAGAAGTGGTGTTATAGACACAAGAATTTTCTGTCTACAGAAGGATAAAAGCAGCGTTTTCTCTGAACCATGGAGGAGAATCACCTTTCTATCCAAATGAAGTCTGCTGTTACTAGGGCACCAGATTATTCTGTCTACACTATCACTCACAYGTTGTGTTTAGACACGAGGAGATCTGAGTGTCTTCTTTCATGATCGACTGGAACAAAGTGGTACATATCACTCACTGAGCAAGCAAAGATCCATTTTAAGACATACTTTAAGCAGTCGACATGGTTCCTTGGGATAGAGGAGGACAAGATGGGTACCATTCCACCAAATATTAAACAGGGAATTTGTAGGGCTAAGCTATATCAATGTGTTAAGAATAGCAGCAAGGAAAACASACAAACCTAAACGTTTGCATTAGATACATGTTTCCACTGATCCCCCAGTGTTTTGAAGTAAGATGTATACACTAAAACAGAATTTATGGTAAGGTTGTTGACAAGCTCCGTGTAGCACACTTGAAGTTCTTCCCCTGGTTTGCTGTCACCACAAAAACCTTTTGAACTATAGGTTACGCATTATATGCATATGCGTCAGGGAAAGGGAAATAAGGTAGAAAGTCTCAGACACACACATGAATTAGCATTAAATGGAGCAAACTAATTCTCAATCAAATCCAGTCACCACAAAAGAGAAGAAGATAGAAAGAGACAGAATCAGAATTAGAGAGATAACGGATTGCATTTCTGGTTAGAAGTCCTGTATTATGAAGTGCTGGTGGATTCAATGTTCAATTCTACCTTTGTCATGCACACTGAAAGCATATTTGTAATCATCACCTCCTAGTCGAATCAGGGAAATGAGGTTTTTATCTTTTTATTATTTATTTATGTTAAAAGTACTTCATTGTAGCTTGTAGCATTGGCAGAAGACAATCTACTGCAATGTATAACACTCACAGTGCTGTTAGGCTAGAGACTGCAATTTCTGCTGTATTCTGTATAATCTTTGTGTTTATGGAAGAGTTGGGGTTGGAGCCTAGAGTTTTTCTCATGCTACCCAAATCCAGAGGTATATTTGCACCAACTATCCTTAGTCACCCTCTGCTTTCTTAACAAATGGTCAGACAAGCGATACGGAAGGCAAGTCTGTTCTGCATATATGAATATATGTGAACTCAGACCAGGCGATTGTATTAATTGACCCCCCAAAAAATAAACCAAAAAGAAGAAGAAAAAAAAAAAAAAAAAAAAAACCACCAAAAAAAACCCACTCTTTGTCTGAGGGTTTTGAAACTCAGTTACAGGAGTTTTGGATAAAGGTCATGTGTTCTTTGCATACCTGTTCAGCCTGAATTTGTTGATGCAATACACACATTGTTTTCGCCTCTTGTTACTCAGTCTGAAGAGTTGCCTGCAGGTGCCTTRGTGGAGTTCCTCCAAGTGTCGCTCCTGGCAGGACAGGCCACATCAGCTAAAGTGCTGAACTCCACTGGACGTTTTGCCATTCATTTCATGGAGAGYAGAATCCACAAGTTAGGTCTGCAAAAGGAAAGCTGTTTTCATGGTGTCCCTGGAAGCAMAATATGAATGTGAAGCCCATCAGTCTGTATGCACAGATCTTCCAATATTTGCTGCTAAATCAGGAGATAATCATCTCTTTGTCCTGAGTCRTCAGCAGATGCATTTTATAAAGCTCAACAGCCATATAAAGATCAACTTCTCACCTTTGCAAGCTATCATCAGAACATGAATACTTCTCCACTTCCCTGTTGCCATCCTTCATCTTCCCACATAGTCATAACAACATGCATGCAAAAATGCATAACAATTTCAGCCTTACAATTTAAATGTCAAGCCTTCAATCTTACGCCAGTACATTATCTTTTGCATGCAGTATGGATGACTTCCTACAAATCTGGCTTTCTTAAAAATGACAGAAGATGCACCTGTGGCCCTTTTTTCCATAGTCCCATTTGTTCCTCTATTCTTGCAGAACAAAAACGTAATGCAGCTTGCATCACTGAGAGATCAGTCATGGACAGTCCATTAGGGGTGCTGCATACTTACATTAGCTTAGTAGAGCTGATTCGACTTGGCTCCCCRTCACAAGACTTTAGCAAGGTCTTGCTAAGAACTGTCTGGGAATTARCTTGCATCAAGTCAGACTAAAAACACCACCAAAAAAGAAAGAAAAGCCATTTTACAGCCATTCCTAGACTTTTTTTTTCCCCTCCCTACYCCACTCAGCTGTAGATAGAGATGATGCTTGCAATGTAATGCATTAAGGGGTTGTGGTCTGCTGAAGGGATCCCCAGAGYACGTGGCATACTAGATTGCACTCGTGAAGATGCAGCCAAAGCCTGCTCCTCCCTCCCTCTTTGTGACCCAAACTGATATTCAGGACTTCACTTTCAAACAGGGAGTGCTTCAAGTGAGTCATCTACATGCCATATTTGGCCACTTAMATGAGCTGTCCTCAGCAATTTTCTAAATTAGGAGTTGAGATTTAAGACAAAAACATTAACGACGTTACACTTCATTTTCTCCAGCTCACTCCATGTGAAAGCGATAGAGAATACAATGACTTTWAAAAGTTTACATAACTCTTCAGCTTACAAGGAACGTCTGTCCAGACCCAAAGTATATATTTAGAACTCTCTTGGGTCAGATTTTTTTTAGTACTAGCATTTAGTAGAAAAACCTTCTTTTTATAGCTATATTAAAAAAAAAAAATCACAGGAATTTCTAAAGATTTTGAGAGTGCCTTTTTATTCCTCTATGCACAGAAAGTAAAAGGGAACTTGCCACTGAACTCACTTTCCGTTAAGAGGTGGCACAAACATATTCTATTTTTCCTCCAAAGGATAGAGGATGTTTGTATCCTGCCTGCCCTTGTCCTTTGGAGCAGCTTTTCCTTCCATGTTGGCAGGACTTTACTGGGTCAGGGCAGAGCTTGGAGACTGCTCTGAGGAGGTGCTAAAAATCCACAGGAAAGTGCTGGGTAAAGATGCACTGACCTTGCTGTAGCACAAGCCTCTCCTCCGCTGCAAAAGGCTTTGGAGACCAAAATCTACCTTAATTCAACTCTTTCTACCTGATTTTAATTAAAAGAAATTATGATACTGTTTGAATAATTCATTTTTATTAAAATACAAAATCTCAGACCAGATCAACTGCTAGAAAAGACTTTTTGGTCTGATTCTGTACTTCCCTGGGCCAGATTGTTGTTCCTAGAAGAGCTAGATGGTCTCCCCACGAGGTCCCAACGCAAAAATCAAAGTCTTTGAGCACTCTGTGGCCATGGATTGAGCCRTGAATGCAGAGAGACTGAATACTCATTTTGTCCATTCTTCAAAAAAAAAAAAGACTTACAATTTGAAGTACAAGAATAGCTCCATTGGTAAGTCACTACRTGAGACAAGTCTGTCGCTGGTGCCATATCTACATTTCTTAATAAGAAATGAACAAAGCCAGTGTATTTCCATATATAAAAAATAATGAAAAAAAGATATCCAGAGAGAGAAATTACCTTTCTGACATAAAGTGATGTGGATTGATTATAATATACGTATTCTTTCTCTTTGTTGTTCATTTCATTGTGCAGTTTGGGAGAATAAGAAAACTGTGAGCACCTGCTGTATGACTAGATGATATTAGAGTTTCAATGCTGGGAACAGCAGATACTTAGGGCGAAAGTTTCCCCTGATTTGAGCTGAACTATTCATCACACACGTAGCTGTCATTAATCTTACATGCAGAGCCAGACCTCTCATATTTCAAAATCTTTGGAGAGGCAGCTTTTTAATCTATATTTGGTACTTCTTTTTTCCCCCTCTGAGATTGATTTCTCTTTGTATATAATGCTATAGTGTTTTCAATTTAAACAGAACCCTGAAATAAAATAGYGGAATATGAAACCTTAGCAGAGATAAAGGAAACAATTATCTTGATTTTTCTTTTAAGAAGTTAAAAACTCCAATGGCAGCACCACAAACTCACAACACTGATGTGCATTTTAACTTATGCTTTAAGCGATGGATTATATTCAGCACAAAAAGAGGGCACATAGATGCAGATGAGGCCACAAACTCAATTAATCACAGCAACAATTCATTATGCAGTTGAATTTAACGTAAGGCAGGATCTTGATGCATCTGAATTACAACAGCTGGAAGCTCAGCCCACAGAAAGACATCTGCAAGCTCACAGACAACATTGCAGAGGAGGCTTTTGGTGGCTGCTATCCCCTCACTTTGGACCACTCACAGTTTATCATGCCCCTTCAGCAGCAGGAAGCTGCTGGAGAGCTTGGCATCTCCACAAGAGTTGCTTTAGTCTTTGGGACTTGCTTAATTACATTCATGCACTAGATTCATGTCARTTCTCCCTAGAATTACTCAACCATGCATTACATGCAACTGGAGCTGCTCTTGACCTCAGAAAAGATCTGTACTCTGCTGCTGAATTTTTGCATACCTGGATGGAAAATCATTAGTAGTTGGCTCAAAATCCTTCTTTGCCTGCCTCACAGAATAGCATAGCCAAGAAAAAGAAAAASTCATCTGACCTTCAGTGTTGTTCCTGTAGGCCAAGAAAGAAAGRAAGGTACCAGAAGTTGCCCAGCAAGCCCTGGGAGCTGCTCTTGACTTTCCTTCAGTCCTTCCTCCTCCTCTGCCACCCCAGGCCTAGCAATYAGGTAGATCTGCTGCAGTTACTCTTCCAGGTCTGAAAATGGAAGAATGGAAAAAATGTCAGGGAAAAAACAGAAGCAACAAGGCAGAACAGGCATGAGGGCAGCAAATACCTGCGGGTTAAGGTCTGAGCTTATTCTCAGATATACACGAAACACAAAAACAGCAGGTGATGAGGTATGCCTGTCAAAAGCTCCAGGTTGGCCAAGAGCAAAATTTGGGTGGTTTGTGTGTCTCTCTGTGCTCTTGAGATGGTAATATCATATGCCTGTTTCTCATTTTATAGGTCATTTATACAGCCCATAGTTTAAAGGCTGCTCTCAGTTATTACTCAGCATAGAGTTTTACCAGAATCTCAAACTCTTTGCTATTTTGCAGAGCCAAACACTTAAAGTTATAAATCCAGAAATGTGAATCCCTATGGGGACTTCCACTGTCACCACACAGACTATGGAACAAACTGGGCACTGGTGCTGAAGGCATCAGTGGGTACATACATGCACCTACTCAGCATACACATATACAGCAGACATACATGGATTTCACCATCCTGTCTGCATTTCTTTGCTTCCTCCYTTTGCTTCATTTAACATGGATTACGTAGGTATGCCTGGCAATGAGTCAGTTACTGAATCCCTTCTCAAAGGMAGAAAAAAGAAAGCTTCCAAAATACGTCAAAGTAGCATAAATCGCCRTAGCATCACCACCTGAGGATCTGCCCCTCTAAGGAGAGTTTCTTTTTYTCTTTAGAAAGGTAATTATTCTATTAAAATTAATAGTAAAACGAATACTGCTGTGACTGAATTACATGGGATAAGCATGAAATACTGTGATCTGTTCTGCTATGAATTAGTAATTATAGCGTGCACGGTGAAATTTGYATTCTGTCACTTTTCTGTTCTTTCCCTGCTATCAGCCCTGGTTCACTCGCTCTCCAGGGTTGAAGTTGGTGATYGCTAGGGGGGTTATACTGGCACAGCAAAGGAGGTGCATTTAGGACAGGGTACCCTGGAGTTCTAGCACAGCAGATGAAGTTAGAAGATAAGGGCTTTATTTGATATTTTAAATGCCTGCAATCATCATGCTAAATGTGGTGGATTTTTTTTGTGCAAAATGTGATGGAATGTGAAAGAAATCTGTCTGATTTCCACTTCCTGTGTAAAAAGTTTGGCTTTGGGATATGACTTTGAGTTCACCTTGCCTGGTGATTCTCAGCTGGATAGAGCTGTGGTCACCTGTTTGCACCAAGGTAGAGCTGGGGAAGATTAAGGTTAACCTCAAAGAGATTGTGCATATGCGTTTGTGCTACTATTTATTGACTTGAAGATGGCAGGAAATATTTTCTTCAATGCTCTAGGTACCTGAGTGGAAGTTAAGTATGTCTGTGCCAGTTTCTGAAGACCAGAGAATACCAAATAAGTATTTCAGAGAGTTGCCCTGTAGCTGATAGAATTCAAGGTAGCAACTCCCATCTCCCCTTTCTTGCAATACTCATATCAAAAGCCAGCAGCAAGCATGAGAACTGAGTTTTACCATGACACAGATGGATGATATTGTTGGGGAGAAGAGCAATCAACATGCCTGCTAAAGGCAATTTGACCATCATGCAACTTAAATCCCTCTTCCACCCCATGCGTGATACCAGCCAACAAGTAGAAGTCTTAGTTCCCCCAAAATATGAAAGGGACATATGTGGGAGACATTGAAAAAGGAAGATACTGCAGTCTGAATGCAATGTTCTTCCMGATCTTCCCCACAAATCACATGCTCAATGTGACTTCAGCAAGGAGAGGAGGAAATAGGTGGGACCATGAAGAGAATATAAAGGACTTGTGGAGGGCCCTGTCTGGCTCAATTCCTATAAGATAATTGCTTTTGTTAATAGGATTTGATTGTTATTAACCATATTAAGATGGTCACAGGCTCGCTTAGATGGCTTGTATATTAATAAATTATGACCTGCTGTGGTAATAAATGCAAAACTTGTCCCAGTGAATGAAAATTTTCTTGTTTCCCTTTCCTGAGAATAGCATGAATCCATAATTACTCAAAAAATAATAAATAAATAAATAAAATGGCTTATGTTGCCATATTTAATTAGTACAATGCATTTTGTTTCTTTGGATAAATCTCACTCTTGACAATCCCCAAGGCTAATAGAGCGCCATTCCCTTTTCCATGCTAAAAGTGTCTGCACAGTGCATAATTTAAACAGTTCAGTGGAAATTCTTCTTTCCCCACCCAGAGGACAGTCTTAAGCAGCTTCAAAAAAGGTCATATTAACTTTAGATGCAAGATATTATTTTTGATTCGTTTGGTCTACCTGTGGTGCCTCGTACCTGAAAAACATTTCCTGGAAATTACGTTCTTTTTTGTGAATATAAACAGTTTATTAAGTCTGCTACATTAATTATTTAAATGAGGTTATAAATATTTGAGTAATCCCATGCAAAARGCATTCATAATAAATTATCATACTCTGTCTTTATTGAGATTTATGAACTCTGAAGATACCCTGTGTATCAAAAAGGTAGCTGCTGCCTGCCCTGGCTAGGCCAGGAACATTATTCTAGACGGTGTCTAGAATTGGGTATAATTATGCCTGCTCATTATCTCATGGGAGGAGCCACAAGTTTCCAGCCTTGGGTTGGGGTTCACAGTGGTGGAGAGTGAATTACAGAGGAGAGAGGGAGATAAAGTTATTTGAGAGAAGCCTGGAGCAAACGAAACAAGAAACTCACACAGATAATTGATTGAATGAGAAGTCAGATACTGAAAGTGGTACTGGGATGAACATCAATCCTGCAACTGTATAGCAGATAAATCCGGGCAGAGAAAGGGGGTTTGTTATCTGAGAGGACAGGCAAAAAAGCAAAARCCTCCCCACATAAAATAGTGAAATTCTTTTGCACATGAAACAAAGCCTCTGGAGCTCTGGGTTTGGAAAGTTATATAGTGAGAGTATGGGTTAAAACTCTGTAGCTATTTCCTTCATTTGAGTCCTAGTCTTGGTGCACATGGTCACGTAAGCATGGTCACATTAAGCTGATCCAAGAGAAAGAAATCTCCCCTTCATCAGGGGCTTCTTCATAGCCCTGTGCTCAAGGAGCATCTTGGTGCAGACACTGGGATTTCTTGAGCACTTTGTAAAGTTAATTCATGGTCACACAGGGTGGCCCAGAAAATAACCATGATACGAAGCCTCAGACTGAACCCAGCATGGTATTTGTACAATGTCCAGTTTCTCTTTTCTGTCCATCTTCTCTTCTGATGGTGAATACTACTAAAGCAGAAAATTAGATTTACTAGCCTGAGGACTGCTCCATAATACCCAAATTTAGGCAACTCACTAGCCAGTAATCTTTCCAATTTGTTCTACTTCTAAACTTTACAGTATCTGTGGAAGAGAGTGTGAGAAAGCTATTTCAACCTTGCAGCTGTTTCTGAAGTGTTCTAAAGGATGAACAAAAAGYATTATAAGAGTCCATCTAAAACAGCTTCCTGTTCCGTGTGTTAGTAACTAGGGCAATTCACAGTACCCTCATTTAGACAGGCATCTTCAGAGGGCTCCGACTGGCATACATCCTGCAACTGGCAGAGCTGAACACCTACAAAACATTTTACACTAATTACATGCACAGATTTGGATAAGAATTTGCACTGGGCATGCACGGGCTCCATTTACATTCATTTTGTATGAACATTAATGAGATCAACTAGAACAAGGACAGATGTTTGCAAAAAACCAAAATGCTAAACTACTGTTTGCAGCCATGAGGCTGTGTTTGCAGCTTCACCCCTAACAATCAGCCAATCACAGAACACAGGAGACTCCTGAAATATCTTTTTCTGTCCTGGAAAGCTCATCCTGTGAACAACAAACGTAAGAAATAGTGATCCTTCTATAAATTCAGGATTATTCTCTTTGAAGAATAGAGAGTAAGGTCATCAGATGATTTATTTGTAGTAAAGACTTAGAAGTGCAATCCAGGGATTCTTCTGAGATAAGTCACTGTAAATGATAGTGAATGTTCAACTTTTAAGATAATTTAACTCTGAKTTAAATTGAATGGAGGCAAAAAGGCGTGAGCTGTGCCAATGCCAACATTGCCATGAAACTTCAAGTGCCCATTAACAGAATTCTTAGCTCTGTAAAATGCTTTAGAGTAAATAAATATTATGAGCACTGAAGGAAAACGTAATTTCAAAKAAAAGTTTGTCAGTTAAGGTCATTTTAATATCTACTCAGAAGTCACACTGTTTTTATGTCTGGCTGATAGCTTTTATAATTTAGTATTTGCCTGCATCTGCTATTCCAAGCATACTGAATCAGTAATTAAGCTGTGATAGGTAATACAAAACATTGTATACTCAATTCATCAATTTTTGTTCAATCTTGCAGTTCTGGTTACAGTGCATAGCTGCACTGAAATATCTCCAAATTTATCATGTCAAGCTTATGCATGATATAAGTTATAGTAATAGTTAGGGATTTGTTTACCAAAAAATGTTCTTTAATCTTTAAAAAATAGACTTGTCTTACATTACTGAACAAAAAGATTGGAATGAATACAACACTTTTAATAAATCAGTAATTACCTTGTGGAGAAGCAGTTGGTTTGTTTAATATAACCTTTGAAAACAGCTCCCTCCATAAAGACTTTTAAAGAGTGTCCTTCTGTGATACCTTCTGAGAGCTGGACTGTGGAGGTTTAAGTGATGATGTATTATTTATACCATAGRGACTGGAAGCAAACTCCAATGCATGGAGAGTTTAGACCTTTCCTTCTCTTCTGAGCAGAAATAATTACAAATAATGTTACAGATAGTCAACTAAAAGCTCCTAGTGATATCTGCAGGCACTGCCTTTTAGATGGAGCCATGCATGATGTTGTGCTCTATGTACAACACCATCCTTAGGATCAGAAAGTCTTTCACAGTTCCCCATTTGTGAGTGGGAGAGCCTGGAGCATCTGACCCACGTTTGCTACAGGAGCTCGTGGATTAGAGTTAAATAACACTCAAGTGGCTGTAAACCAGTGCATTATAAACCTGCCTTTGGTTATTATGGACCATGAATAGCCAGAGCAATAAGGAAGGCACAAAGGTCTGCTCCCATCCCTCCACAAGGCATCTTGGGCCATCCTTGGGGTGAGGTTGGGAGGATTTTGACCTGCACCCCTCCACACTACAAATCCAACTGCAGCACATCCCCGGGATACGAGTGACAACCATGGACAATGAGTGTCCATGGATAACACTGGCTTTGTCCATTTTTATTAGGTCATAGGATACAAGAGGCAGGATATTTTTGGGGAAAGAGTACAGACCAGGAATGTATTATGAGGCCTTAGGTCAAGTGCAAATGAATTCAGTGACGTGAGCAATATTTTAATCACCAGCAGCGGACCAGCTCAGCAGCTCAGCTCTTTATTAGGAAAGCAAAAGCCACATGTGCACAGAGTGTGCTCAACGTTGCCCTGATGGACTTGTCCTGGCAGGCGCCAGCATCCATAAATGTGTATTTAATCCCACAGGAAAGAAGCAGGCCCCTGGGCACATTGCTAGTGCTAAACCTGCCAAAATTGGTCAAGCCAGTACAAAAATCAGACCAGCTATGATACTCMTGTCCTTTTAAAGCCACTAGGTTATTGTAACCACTTCCAAATAATGATTTGGAAGAGTTTTTTAGCTCCTTATCCTTCCTATCCTTTTTAAAATGAGACTAGCAGGTGGCTTAATGCACTTCAYACCTTTTCCACACTCTCTTCTCCAAAATTCCTTGAAATCCAGGTTTTAGGACAAGCGTTGCCCTTTTMCTGCTCACACTGATCTCTGACATTTCTGCTTTCGGGTCTTTTGACACTTCCCTCGCCTGCACACAATTTCCTCGGTAGCAGGCACCTCGCTTAGCGGCCTTTAACTGTTCAGGGTAAAGCCTTGAATCCTCAGCCACAAATTTCAGCACTTTCAAAGCTTTGGAATTCAAATTATGGTATTTGGCCTTAAGTCTTTAAAGCAGAAAGGTCTTCATATTTTTACAGGAAAAAAAACAAGGACCATACAAAAGCTTGCATGTTAGGAGTCATTTTCCCATGGAAAATATGAACAAAACTAAAAAAAAGGTGTTTTTCATTGATTAATAATACCTAATAATTTTGTGTATAAATTTCCACTGTCTCAAAGGAAATATTTTCCTTATTTATTTGTTTACAGGAATGCTCAGTGGACTGGAAACAAATACTGCAGGATTTKTACACAAGCAACATCATAATTTCAGAACTGATAACTACCAAATATATTATGCATGTTTTGTTGCACCTTATAAAGGCATTACAYTTATATAATTTATTCACTTGCATTTTTGTCTCACAGAGCATTTTACTACTAAGTTAGGCTTCTGGCACCTAATTCAGCCAAAATTTCCTAATAGACTCCCCTACTTCAGAGCCCTTCTTGCAGCTACCCCCTCCTGTCTCGCTGCAGCCACTCTTCCAGGGCACAGGGTGCTCATGCTTAAGCAAACGACAAGTGTTACAGATGCTASATCTGGCCCAAAGCCCACAAAAAATAGCATTGTTTTTCTCTTTTTCATTAATTGTTGAATCAGATCCCAAACACAGCCCATGGGTTTCTAATGCAGAAGTAAGCAATAATTGTCCCTCCTGGGTGCTCCATCCCATACTATAATTGCACCTTTGCTTCARCAGTCACTTCCCAGTGTCAATGCTGGTGCAAACAGCTCTGCAGCATCAGCACAACAAAAACAACTTATCAGGGATTTCTGAATGATGCTCTCTGCAGCAGCCAGAGGAGCAATGCTGCAAGGCCACCCCCAAACCTCCTCCTCCTCCTCCCATTTGGCTCTTCCTGCTCTCTGTTTCTTCAGCCCTTCACTTTATTAATGAATTATTATTAATAAAATGGCTTGCCAGTTCTCAGATCTGGCCTGAAACATGCATGTGAATATTCATAAGCAGTTTCCTATTGTCTTTCCAAAAACGTATAATTACACTGCAGCTCATTGGCATTTCATTAAATATATAACAATGAGATTAAGCATTCACTGGGCTAGCAGCAGTTCAAATAGGAGATAAATAACACTGCTAAACTGCACAAATATTTTATCAGCTGCTCTCAGCTTTCTTCTTCAGGGAGGGACAGATGCAGTTCAAAACTCTAGTCAATGAAGAGCAGCAATGGGTCTCCTGGACCTGCAAAAGATGATTTTTCCCTATATAGATTAGGAGAGGATTTTTGGTCACCCACTTTCACATTAACATCATACTTGTGAGWATTTGGAGTTCGTATTAGTCTCATTAATCCTCATTAGCTCTGGCAGGTTGCTTTCCTGCCAAAGAGAATAACCATTCTCTTTGCAGAGAGGTTACATCAACCAAACTCATATATATAATGAGCTCTAAATAATGACTTCAACAATTTGCAAAAAGTTGTGTTAAAGCCCTGTCCTAGGACTGTGACTGAAGGTCACAACAAAGCTCTATGCCCTCTGTGGAGGCAAGTATATCATACAGTGTCTTCTATAACTTCAGGTATTTCCTATCACAGAAAACAAGGCGGGTGGGGGTGAGAAACTTCTTCAAGGCATGCTCTGCCTTTTACTGTACAAATCCAGTTTCCAGAGACACGTAGTAAAAGATCAGTTAAAATACCAAATATGATCCATAACTGTCTGAGAACTGTGACAAGCACTGGTCACAGAAGACTGCAGAGCAATTTCAAAAGCCACAAATGCTGTTTGAGCACAGTATAAGGGATCAATAAACACAGGGACCACAAGCAAGCTGCCAAACATGCTCCAAGTGAGCTGGGACGCTGGGAAAGTCTCCAGGTAGGAGCAACACAACCCTCTTGCCTTCAAGCCTGACAAATCTGGTGCCTTCACCTTTTAATGACCATAAAATTTGAGGGTTTTAAGAACTCACAGGTTGAGCTGTAGGCCCAGATTTTTTCCCTACATTAGTTTTCTTAGGAGGAGAAAATCTTGCTCCTCATATTTATTATCATAGCACCTAGGATGCCC
The DNA here is from genome assembly GCA_003342815.1 of Eudromia elegans. Lineage (NCBI taxonomy): Eukaryota > Metazoa > Chordata > Aves > Tinamiformes > Tinamidae > Eudromia > Eudromia elegans. Next base: position 3,245,166 of record PTEX01000051.1, read on the forward strand.
AGCCCCAGTGCAAGACAATTCTTCCAGATGTTGAGCAAACACACATGCAAAAAAGTCAGTCCCAAACTGCTGCAATATAATGTAGAATAATCAACAAGTCAATAAAATTACAGATGGAAAATCAGGACAGCAACAAGGTGATTTACAGAGAAGTCACAAGCAGAGTCAGGATTAAGCAAACCTCAGGAGCTTGATTCCCAGGCCAACACTGTCTTTATTAGGATGTTATTAGGAGAGAAGTACACAACTCGCTTCTGTCATTTTTCCAATTTGCCTAGCAGTATGCCGACTGCTAGAAAACAGCAATACAGCTGCTTTTTTCACTAGCGAGTCTTTTCCTGCTGTTGAATTAGCACTATTTTTGCTGGTTTATACAAATCTTAAAAGGAAATTGTTCAGGGACTCTTTGCATCTCATTTGCCCTTTCCTATTTTACGCCTGTATTTTAATGCAAACACAATGTTTTTCAGACACTTGCTACACTTACAAAAAAGACCCTACCCTGACTACTGAATTTATAGCACTGAAAGAGCAAGAATTCTGGATGGGAGAAAAAAACGCTTTAAGTTCTCCTTAAAGTTTCTGCACCAGTGAATTAATAAAAAAAATCTAGAAAAAAATATCAACACAATATCTCTACAATGAAAAAACTGAAATTCACCTGGCAAAAGCAGATCTGAGGCAATATGGAGATGCAAGAAAACATTTGCCAGAGTGACTGTAATGTGCTTGTATTTTAAACACAGAAAAACTTTGGTTTTTTCCAGCATCATGAGGGGTGTGTTATCAAAGTCTGCAAAGTATTACACCAGGTGAACATTAGATTGATGCTTCTGAAATTGAAGAAGATTGAATTAAAGGAGATATCCTGATGGACTCCCAGTAGAAAACATCCCGTATTTCTCCTAGGCAAATTTATTCAACCTGAAATCTTTCGTTTCAGGTTTATATTCCTTAACTTTATCAGACTCCTGCTTTACAACTCCCAGAGTAAATGATATCTTGGTCTGTTTATGAAACGCATAATCCTGCAGATGACATGCCCTTCCCTCGCCATTCTGTCCTCCTCAAAGTGTGCTCCCTCTCCCGTAATTCATTCTGCACRCCATGGCATACAAATAAAATAGGAGAAACTACAGTCCTCATCCAACCCATGACCACCTTTCAACAGGAATAGGTGAGCAAAGAGTTATTCTGATTCTAGTTTGGATCGGTCTTTTAAAAAACAAAACCACCTGAAAGATTTTACCTACCTCTGAGCTGTTTCCATTGCCTAAAGCCTCCATTAGCGCTAGTCTCTCACAGGGAGTTTGAACTTTCCTTTAATCTAATCCATTTAGAAAATGACTCACAATTTATTGAGTAAAGTGGAGAAAATTGATATCTTTTCATTAGACTGACAAAGTCCTTTTCACTGCTGGCATCTGTGAAATGTGTTCTCTATTTGGGTTTTATTTATATCAATCTTSTATGGTGGGAACTAGATGAAAACGGACTGCCTTGCAACTTACCATAAAACCTTGCCCATTCTGCAGCAAGAGTCCTGCCTTTTTTGTGGACAAACCCTCCTTGATATTCTGTAGAGTAACATGATACCTGTGGCTAGGGGGAAGCATCATCTAACAGCTCCATCCCACTGTATCATTTTTGTAGTGTGTACTTGATCATACGCAGAGGGTGGTGCAACTTCATAATGGGAAATCCAGAAGAAATCTTGCAACTTTTTATACATATACATGTTTCCGTCAAATCCATTGAAGAACAATGATACTTTCCACCTCTTTATATCTGAGGGTATTCCATAAATAATAAAGTTGTATATTATCCTCTGAGTAGTATCAGACTGTTACTTTGTTACATATAGAATATTTCTACTTATAGTCATACAATTAAAGCAAGTTCCTAAGTACAGATGCAGAGATGTTGGAGAATTGCATCAGCAAAAGGAAGTGTTTGCATTTGTTTTGTCCATGCTAGAATAGCAAACATGATGCAATTCAAGTGCCTCTACTTTTCTGGGCTATACTTGCACATTTTCTCCCAGACCTCCCTCTTCCATGGCCTATTAACCATTTGTCAGAGGACGGTTAGGGACTGTTTTGAAGGACTGAGTAGCTGCAAGACCTAGAAGAATGAAAAATGTGAATCTCAACAAGTTTGGGGATATTAAAAAGCAGGAAAGTTTTAATCAAATAAATTGCACATGAATGTTTCTCCAAACATTGCTCAATTCAAGAGGAAACAACAGAATTGTTAATATATTCATGCTGATTTGATCTCAGGTAAGCTGTGAATGTCCAGAATATTTGGAACACTTTTACTGCAGCCCTATAATAAAAATATTTCCCCCTGAAATTCAAGGGGAATTTTTTCCTAGCTACCATCATGCACCAGACCTTTGGGCTCCAGCTGACATGCAAGACCCAGTCAAAACCCAATCTCAAACTTTATGCAAATCAAAAGCTCTCAAAAACTTTGCAGGCTGAAGGCAGCTGAATTCAGCCCAACTTGAAAGTTCCCTGCAGCTATCCAAGTCTTTTGGAAGTACATATGGGAATACTTTTATTTTAGAATGCAATAGATTCATAAACACTAGCAAAAAAAGCTCTTTTCCTCCTTRTTCCCTCTATGCATCCCTGTATTTGATCACCAGGTCTCTTGGGTGTATTTCTCTATTTGGTACACATGACTAAAAGGTGGCATTGCAACCAGATGCATTTTGTGTGTGTGTTTATTTAAATGCATTAAGTTAAATATTTTAATCAGAAATTATTTTTGATAGTTTTGCAAACAGAAGTGAAAATATCCGGTCTGAACTGGGCTAAAAAAAGTCACCATTTTTTGAAGAAAGCTCCATTTGCCGGATGCTTAGAGTCTCATATTTTCATAAAAGATGCATTTGCTTGAGAAAAAACATGATATAACCAATACCTTGTTTAAACTAGCAAGAGCTGAAATAAGAAAAGGCGAAAGAAGGAAAAAAGATAGTCAACCCTTTCATATCCTATCCTTTTCCTCTCCACATGGCCAAGGTATCTGCATCCATAAAACCAGGCTTGCATAAAAAAAACTCTTCACGTATTTCCCAGACAACAAGAAAGAGCACAATAAAAAACCCACTCCAAAACATTACAAGAGTCTAATTTGGCATGATGTGAGCATTCACACCCTGGGATGCCTGCTGCCTACAGGATCCCGTACTTCTCCTCTAAAATTAGCACTTTGGGCCGCAAAGTCACTCAGGTTCCTCAGATCCAGGAGATCTGGGATGCAGCCATGCCCGAGGGAAAGAATCTTAATTTTTAACACTCCTCACTCTCACATGACCATGTTAGTGCATTTGAGCCGCGTAGCCTAGGCAGAGTGAAACTAAATTCTATTCCCCAAGGAAGCTTTTCTTCTCCCCATTCAGGGATAGATAATCTCAAACATAGCAAAACCGTGATTCATTTTAAAGCTTTTTCTTGCCTCTCTAAACAGAGTTAGAGGCATAAAACTTTGAAAGCAAGTAGACTCCCAAGGATCCAAAGTGCCTAAGAAAGGCAACTGGTCCTCAAGATTGAAGAGTTCTTATTAGCAGTGGAAAATCGCAAACAAAATTCAAAACAATTTTTCATCCAGCTTTGGCACCCCTTGCCACAGCACTGTGCCAGGACTAAAGCATAGCAAGCTCTGTAGCAATTCACATTTCCAAACAGAAATAAGCAACCTGAGTTTTCAGATGCTCCCATTTAACTTTGCATCCCTAAACTGTTTCCAAGCAGAGCGTTGAGGTTGGTATTAAGTTGACCATAACTTACAGGCCAGGTGGTCCCACAGAAAGCTACTGCAAGACAAATGATTAGGCAGCATCTTTCCTGTCTGGATTGGGAGATTTTGCAGGGGTGAGCTCTTTTCTGATAATTGATATTAGATCAAGGTTTGCTGAGATGGGTTTGTGCATATAGTGCTAATCAGACTAATGTGTAAGGGTGACTCCTGCTTATTCACTCTGGAGTACAGGCAGGCATCAACAAGCCCTGGCTGGTTTCTGTTGGTAGCAATATTARTGACTGCCCCATTAGGAAAGTACAAATACCTTGGCTGGGCTACCTCAGTGACTAACTCTGCTGTGATCATGAATTAATATGTACACAGTACTAAAAACTAAACATTACTAGTCAAATCAGTTGGCATTAAGGTTCAGTGGTCACTTTGCATTTGATTTTATTTGAAGGTCAGCACCCAAATACTTGGGCTGCATTTAGGAACAGCCTTAACAAGTACTTGCATCACAGCCTGTGCTCATCTCCTGTCTCRCATTGTAAATCCCCTGTGCCAAAGCATTTAGTTTTTTTAGCACCAAGTACTGTAGAAGGCTTTTCAAYGGTTATTTAGTGCTACAGCACCTCTACTAATAAACAATTGTGACCATCACTTTCCAATTCCAAGTCTCAGGTTCTCCATCATACTCTGAAGATGCTTCACTGTTGTGAAGGCCATTTTTTGAGTGGGATTGGTTATTCTGTCTGCACACTACGCAATGTATTCATTAGTGTGGAGATTCACCCCACCACGACCACGTGCTATTTTGCACTAGCTTGTGCTCTACTTAAATGSACCCCCCAAATGTATTGACTGTATACCATTTGGATCAATCACATTTCTCAACARGGGGGCAGGGTATGGTTTGGCCAGTTTATTTCGGGAACCATTATATCACCTTTTAAGAGGAAGTGTTTAAGAGGAAGAGATTTTAAAGAGAAGTGAATATAAGGTCTGTACATGTTGACCTTTTTTGCAAGGCTTTGCAAAAATTAATCATTATTTCTTAGAGCTTACTAGCACCTTTATATAAAAATTAGCGTCTTTTCTGGGCACATGCCATAATACTGTCTTTGTTTAATCAATCTCAATTATTTTCAGGATGCATTTTTCCCTTCTGCTATATTCCTGCCTAACGGTTATTGTATTTTGGCTTAGTTTATATATACATGTTTCCCCTTTATAAGAATATATATTTATAATATCAGGCATGTATGTTTGTGTCCAGGTATGTGTTTAGTAGTTTGCAGCAAAGCAAGCTGGATAAGGGGCCAAGGAAGCATTTGGGAGGAGAGGGAATTAGGGGCAGCCACCAGAAGTGGCTAAAACTGCTGAAGGTTGACCCCACTGGCACTAGTGCATTTTTCATGCACCCCACCAGAAAAAAGTGACAAAACACTAAATTGGAACACTTCTGGGGGGGAGAAAAAAAAAAAAAAAAAAAAAAAAAAAAAAAAAAAAAAAAAAGAACGTTGTTAAAAAAAAAAAAAAAAAAAAAAAAAAGGCAATTTTCTTTTCAGAGCTAAGATCAAAAGGGAACCATTCCTAGCAGTTATGACTAGGGCAGCACAGTCAGTAGTTCAGGTGAGACAACAAATCTAGTAGGGCAGCGAGATGGGCACAACTGCCAAGATATGGTCACCAGCAGCAGCCTAGGTCTTTGGGTATCTAAAGGCATGAACAGATTGCAATCAGATAAGAAATGAATCAAGACCTTAAACATGGCTGATATGCCCTTAAAAGTCAATGCATGCACTGCAGGCTATTTTCCAGGACTGAAATCTGTGCTACAAGGTTGACTGCTGCTTCAAATATATCTTATAGGCTTGAAGCAGCTATGCAGTGAGTTACAAAAGAGTTAATCTTCTCTATRGCATGTGAGAAGCTTTGACAGTTAAGGTTTATGAATGCAACCATGAAAGCAATTCTTACCAGGGAAAACAAACCAGATAGAGCCGCTCATGCACTCACCGGTTGCAATTTCCAAGGTCAGTTAAAGTTTATCAAAATCCCCAGACAAAAGTGCCGTTGAGATATATTTAAGGTTATAGACAGATACCAATTCCCAGGAAAAAAAAATCTGTGAAGGTACACTCAAGGTAGTAAACACATGTGCCAATGAAATTCAAGCAGCAAGAGCCAAACCTGGTAATTTTTAATAATGTTAAATATTTGGAAATTAAAAGTAACTGCTAAAGACAATGTGCTTGATATAAAATTGATAATGTGTTTTAACTAACAGTCTGAACTTCTGCTATTCACCATTACTTTCTATTTCTCATTATGAGACTCCTTGCCACAGGATATTGGGGTAGTTAAAACCTATATGGGTTAAAAAATATACAGACATTTGTAGAAAAAAGTCATTTATAGGTATTAAAAGGGGGGGAAAAAAACCCCATTGATTCTGGGGGTTCTGTCAGTCACAAGTCATGGAAGCCTTGGAGAATATTCCAGAGTAATAATATTTTAGATTTGAGATACATCATACACAGCCATAAAGATCCAAGACTGGCAYTCTCAACAAGTTTCACATGGAGAGTTTAGGAAAGACGCTCTGCCTCTTCAGTACAGTGTCAGCCCCCTAACATGTCTTTTAATCCAGTTTTTCATTTTTACACTGAGAACATTATCTTTTYTCTTCTAGCTTCTATAGTGATTGGGAAATGGTGGTGCGAGATGGAGCCTTGCCTAGAGGGAGAGGAATGCAAAACATTGCCTGATAACTCTGGATGGATGTGTGCAACTGGGAATAAAATCAAGACTACCAGAGTAAGTCCTGCTTCTGCCTGTACCCCGTAGGTGCTCCTAGGAAAGGGAATCACTATCACCRGCTGATCTGTATCTTTTCCAGCATCATGCTTGCAATTACCATCTCAATCATTGCATACTAACACAGTTATTCCAAACTGCCTCCACATTAGCAGCTCTATATGTGGTTTGYAGCTGAGCTGAAACTGAACCCATTACTTGCATTTTGGGTCTTACTTCAGGCTAGCTCCTGCCCTCAGCACMGTCCTGCTAAATTGCCCTGGAAAAGGCATTCAGCTCCTTCCAGCATTACACTTTCCACTTGGCTTTTGCCTAGAAAGACCCCAATTTGCCCATTTTTTGTTGCAGTGTTGGAGAAGCTGATCCCGAACATTGCTGAATTTTTTTTTTCCACCCAAATATAATTTTATCCCAAGCCAAGAATACTTTGAATTAGAAAAAAAGATTTATATTGCAAACTAACTCTAATTCTCAAATGCTGTCCTCTGGACACCTCATCTAGGCACCTAATTCAGAACACTAATGTTGTGACTGAAAATTAGTCCCTGTTTGCAGCTGCTTCCCATTGAACTGAAACATTCTTCAAAGACTGTTCTGTAAGTCCCTTACTGCAAAGCCAAAAAAGYATTGCATGTCCTGTTCAGTGCAGCAATTTTTCTTAACAAATTAGGAATGAAGAAAAGGAATAAAGCAATATTCAAAACTGATAAACAACATGCAGAAATACACTCTACTTTTATCATGTGTATGATAAACACAGCACAAAATCAGTAATACTAATGCAGCACTCCTGAAGTCAGTCTGGAGATTATATACTTTAGGAATATACTTCTATGAACTTGTCTTGCATTTAAGTCTTGCAATCCTGATCATGTAAGTTGGTTTTCAGCAGTAGCTGGAACATTTCTACATCTAGAGGTGATTGCTGGAAATTTAACAGTTTCATTAATATTCAGATGTATAGTCCAACCTATTCAGTATGCACAATTGTACTTCATTTAAATTAAATACTTACAGAAGTGAGTGCTCAGAACTGAAAAATGTTTCTGTCATTTACCCACAGGAGTTATTTTAATTAGCTCGAGAGGGGAGTACCTTATGGTGCTGCTTCCAGTAGAATTTTGCTTTGTTGCTTCAAAATATCATTACAGACCACAATTGGCAAAAGCAACATGACATGATGTGCTTAGCAACTGTCTCACATTTTCTAAGCAAAAATCCTACTTCATAATCCCCAAAATTTTGCTYGAATCCCCACTGCCGTGTCAACCCTAGAAACATAAATAATACAGGCAATCAGATCCTGAAATAGGCATTTTCCCCCTTTGTTTTGTCATTTCAGATAGCATCAGAAAAAGATTACACTTTAATCCATACTGCCCCCAATCCAGGCTACAAGATTGGGCCATGTGTGTCTAATTTATATAGCTAAAAAAGCAGAAACAGCAACACAAATCAGTCAACATCCAAGATATATCTATGATGATTAGCCAAGAAACTAGAGCAAGTCACCATAGGCTGTAAGCAATTTTAACAGAGGCTTTTTCTTCCACAAAATACGTTTATGTTGAACAGCTGCTGCCCTGACCAGGAAAGCACCCATTTATACATCACAAGATTAAAATCCCTATTCATATATATCTCTCCTTCAAGCTCATAATATAATACGTGCACATGCACATGTGACTGTGTATAAATATAAATGCAGACACATGACATATAATCCTGCAGTGCTTCTCCAGAGGGATTAAGACTGATTAGCAGTAGATAGACATCAGGTCCAGGGAAGGCTTTGCCAGCAAGACTTGCTTTCCTATTTTTTATGAATTTATTCCTGTGTTTTGCCCTTTAACATGGATCACTAATGAAGTTGTTAAAGCCAAAGACGTAAAGCTCACAGCATCTGAATTGATTTGTTTGCCCTTGATACTCAGAGCAGGTGACTGAAAGAGTGGGAAGGAAYCATTGGCAAGTCAGTTTTTTGGTCCAGTTTGAAACTTGTTTTAGCCTCTTTTAAAAGAAGTCTCCGAGTTTTCCTTTAAAAGCACAGGCTTCCTCTTTTACGGTGTCCTCAAGGGAAAAACATGCATTTCTTAGTAGCCACCACATATCACATACTACAGCAAGAAGCCCCGAAGTGACCGTGATCCTATGGTCCCACATTCCTCACCGCTGCTTCATGGCCCATGGGAACACCCACAGCAGCACATCCAAAAGCAAGGACTGCCAACCCTCTCCAGCAGACAAGACCCAGTAGCATCACTTGTCAACAACAAGCCAGGAGAGCAGAAAATAGCAGCTGGCAGAGGGAGGGAAACAGTAAAAGAGCCCCAAGTTTTATTTATTTATTGACTCTCTGACCAGGTTAATAAGTCAAATGGTTTTCAGTTAAAATTTTCCTCTGGAGCAGCAAGAAAAAAAGCTCCATTTTTGTGATAACGGTCTCTGCAAACCATGAGGTCAGCTGGAAGTAGTAGAGCGCAAGGCAATAAATATCTCTTGCTTYGAGTTATTGCTGCATTTCATCATATCGCCAAGTGCTTAGCTAATAATTTGTAGTCCTAATTTAAAGCTCAAGCCTGCTCACATTCAAGTCAGCTTGAGTTTCCTTCCTGACTTAATTGTCTGGCCAAGGGCTAGACCCCTCAACACCATTCATCTGCCTGTATAGGCTTGGAGAGGAGACAAAAGGCTCTACTCAGGAGAGCTATTTTGGCTCCCATAGGTCAATTCTTATTTGAGCATMCTTAAAACCCCCCTCAGCAGCAGCGCTTCCTCCTACATCCATTAGCATGCCTACTTGGATCAATGCCAGTGTTTGTCAGTAACAGCTAAGGCTGTTGTGCTACACAGAATGAATTGTCTCACCCAAGGTGAATAGATAAAAACAGGTCAGACTTTCTGGTTTATCATAAGGCCTCTCATACCCTTCCTTTGTATAACAGCACTGGAGGAGGAAACACAAATCAACCTGAAAGTTGTTCCACCTGCATGTTCTAGGCCAGAAGAAGCTACTACCACCTGTCTAAGCAAGGGATGATGATGAAAATTCCAGCTAGATATACAATCAACAACGTGACACCACAGAATACCAGGTCTCTCTTTCCCCATACTTTACATAACTGACTCTTTCCCTCTTGCAGATCCACCCGAGAACCTAACAGAGAGCTGTCTGCATGGATACGGCGAGAGCCCGGCTGGCGCACGAGGACATGCAAGCGGAGGTTGGAAAGCCTCGTGGTATCTCCAAACCAAATGGATTTCTYATTTGCACTCTGAATGGTGACTAGAGAACAACAGTGGCTTTACTGTGTGAGAAGCATATTCTGTGGAAATAACACCCTGATTTTTGATGCCTGAAAAGCGGAGAAAAATGGCTCTTTGGTAAAGTTTCCAAGATTCTGAAGTATCAAACAGCAGTATTAAATTTGGATCTACAATTTACTTTATACCACTTAAAGTATATATATTAATATATATAAATACATGATATTTTGAAATAAAAGCCTCACTCTTCAAGAAAGTGAATCCTAACACACATTGCTGCAGCTGCTGTGATCTTTTTTTGTAATGGTCTGGAAGATCCCTACGTGCTTCAGAGAGAAACCAGGCAGCGAAGAGGCAAAGCAAACCTGCTGCCTCCTGAGGATGCCGAGAGCTACATGAATCAAACCGCCAGAGCATCCCGAATTTCCCAGTCCCCTCGGCGGAGCATCAAGGGCGTTTTGCTGTTCCACTTTCTCATGTCCTGGAGGCTTTTCCCCTTGTGCAATACTAGCATGCTGGCTTTGCTTAYGTAACCATACTTGATACTTAATTGATATCTAACAATGATAATTCTATCCTCTTCCAAGAGAATATTTTTAGAGCTATTAGAAATTTCATGGAGAAGAGAAGGACAACTACTGAGTGAAGTGCAGTATGTATTAAAATTTATTTGGCAGAGTTTGGTAGACTCTGATCTCCCTTCTTATTAATGATGTACTGTACATACAATGTCTTCAGACTTTGTATAGCTGGTAGAGACAATAGTAAAAATGCAGTAACCAACTCCAAAGCTTTGCATTGTTCGCTCACTAATTCCTATAATTCCTAAAAGCTATACCTTTTTGTTCCAATGAGCAAGATCGGTTATACATTTTTTTTTATTATTATTATTTTTTAAATGAGTCTATTTGCAGTTGGTAAGCAAGCATTTAAGTTAAATCAAATGCCTGTGTGGATGGTGCAAGCACATAGGCAAGAACCACTGGCTGGTACATGAGGTGGGGACACTGGCCTGGCTGTGTGCGAGTGTATGACAGCAAGGCACATTTAACCCTCCCACAGTGCAGACACCTTCATGGCACAGCAAACACACAAGTCTGGTCCACGAGTTATGCCTGAGCCCCGCTTTCATATCAACAGTATTTCCTTCTGATTTAATTTTCATGTTTCTCACTAAGGCGAGTTGAGCTCAGAGGAGATGCTCCTGGGCTAGGACATACCCCAGGCGTATGTAGCTGTTCCCCATGAGTGCTTTGCTCCCCCAAATCCCTACMCAGCCAGGTCCTTACACTGCTGAAGAAAGACCGAGTCTGCAGGCTCAAACGCTCAAGCCTACTCTACTCTTCCCAGCACTCTTGGGAGCAGTCCCATTTATTCATGCAGAAAAATATCTTACTGTCACACTAGATCTGCTTAGTCTAGTCTTCAGTATGCCTCATGCTGTCGCATCAGAAAGTATGGAAGTAAACTTGCTTTAACCAGCCCAACTTCATTTCTTTAATATTTCCCATTTCCTTTCACCCTACTTTCCCATCTCTCACAGGACCCCTTTGGCCATGCTAATCAGCTTTAATCCAGTGCAGAGCAAGTGCTGCAGTTACCAACCCAGAATCAGTCAAAATTCTCCCACTAACTTTCTCTCTCCTTCAGGGCAGCCACTTAACACCTGATGTTTCAAGAGGTAGAAATTTGTCACTGTAATTACRTTGTATATTAAGGCAGCTACATGACATGTCACACCATATTCCATGCAGGTCTTCTATGCTGCTCCCTGATTCTCACAGCTAAAATGGATATACTGCTTCCAAGAAGTAGTGCTATTATATCTTCTTTTTAATGATTATAAGACTGAAAGGTGTCTTAGAGTTGTTTCTCCTCTATGCACAGAAACGCCAAGAGGAATATGAGTCCTACTAACAGTTGCAAGTCCTACTGCTTAGAGAACAGTCCCACTGGTGGAGCTGAGGACAACTGTGCCAAGACCATGGGTCAGCTGGCTTGGTCACTTATTTTCAGTTTTGCARGGGGCATCAGCCTGGACTGCAGAAAGCATCTGGACCCTAGGTTGCACTTGAGGTTTGTCCTTATCTCCATCCTCTCCATTTGGAGAATCTTGCCAGGACAAGCTTATTGGATCTGGTACAGGTTCACACCAACAGTGAGAAATTCCCCCCAAGCATATCCCTAACATTTCTCATTTTACAGAAACTATCCTTTCTAAAAACTCCATGGCCATCTCAATAACCTAAAAGGTGAGCCCTGCTGCYAGGAGATGAAGGAATCAAAACCCGCAAAGTATCATCCTTCCTACCCTTTACTGGTAGGAATTGAGGTATATAGCCACTCAAAGTCACTGTGGAATGGTACAAAAGACAGCAAATACTGAACTCCAGTTTCCRTATTCACATCTAGGGAGGCTCTGCAAGGTCTCCTGCACAGATTAATGGCTTTGTGTGTCCTTTACTGAAGCCCAAGGTGTCACTTACTACATATCTGTGCATCAGACATCATTCAAATGGAGTATGTAACTGTGCTCTTGCCCATATCYATGAAATGGGTCTATTGAAATGAGAAAATATTAGACTTGCTAAAATATAAGAAAGAGGAAATGTTGTCATTACTGCGGCAAAGTTTGAGGTGTTTATGAATTTTTCGTTGCCAGTAGGCAGTTTCAAATATCACAGCACCAAATTCAGTAAACATCTGCGTCTCTTTGAAGTTATTGCAAAATCTGCTCATAAAGTGCAGCACTGAGAAAYTGCTGTTTTAATTAAAATGTTTTAGAGGGGAATTAAGGCCTTTGCAAAAATAATGACTAATAAAAYGTGAAGTCAAATTAAGAGTCTGATGCAGCTAACCTTCCTTGTTTCTGTGCACCAGATTGAAAAACAATAATAAAAACRTTCAACCAGCCTGGAGTCACAATGATCATGTATTTCAGTGATATGTTCACTAACACACTATGCTGTAAAGATCTCAGTTATTTTTTTCACCTCTTTCAATGAAGCCCTGATGTTTTTCAATGGTGAATTGGATGAGTCCCACGTCATGGGTGCAAGTCATGCTGTTGTTCACATAACATCAAAATGAGCATTCACATCAACGCAGGAGAAAGTTCAAGGTCCAGCTCCTACTGGATTTCAAAGCAAGGGAAAAATAAAAGGTGGAAAGAAAATCAAATATTTGTAAAAGATTTAAAGAAACTTAGATTTATGTCCATGTTTTTTCAGATGTGTGAAAAAGTTCTGTAAACTTAAAGTGTACAACTAGGAAAAATGCTGAGAAAACAGTAGCTACCATCTGCTTATGGATTCAGAAAGTCTAGATTATGTACTTTGTCCAGAAGCTCTACAATAATAAAGAGCTATGGTATGATTTGAGATTGCTTTGGGTTTGCTACGTTTGAAGAAAAAAAAAAAGATCCATGAAGAAGCAACCTGATGCTATGATCAGCAACTATGAAAACGTGATGTGCACACCAAATCTAGCATTACACAGAAAGTCCTGTCAAAAAGTGGTTTATGATGAGTGATGCTGTTATCAGAACTATTGATTGACCATTAGCAGATATTACGGATACTTTGGTGGGGTCTTGCTTATATAATTTCCTGTTATAAAATGATAAGCTGCATTCCTAACTTGAATCATTTGTCACTGTTGCTRCATTTCTCGTGGTCACTTTGAAAGAGAACAGTATATTTCTGTTTCACTGCGTGGTGCAAATACAAATAGAGGTGATAGAGSAGTTGTGCTGGACATAGACATGCATTGACTTGTAAAGCACATCCATTTAGTCTGAAGGTGGCAGCCTGTTTCGTTTTAAGTGACAGGATAAATACTGTGGCATAATATGAGCTTCCCTGGTATCAAAACCTTAGTCACATCCCAGTGAGCAGGTTTTAGAGCTTGCCTAAGAAGTGGCTTMTACTTCTTTGGTTGGTATTCTGCTACTTTTGCCAGATAAAAATAAAAATACATTGCACAAATCATCTTTCGGATAGACAGAAGGGAAAATGCACGCGCAAAAGTTGGCTTAAGGCTGTCAACACTTTCTGGTTCACTGGTTTGAACTCRGATCATAGGCCTGACACATTTATAGGTCCTTTTCTGCAGTACTCGCACAGTCAAAACACTTAACACTGCAAATACTATTATTTTATAAAACAACATCACTCAGAGGCAAAGAAATGGAGTGCTCTAACTCACAGGTAGGAAAACAGACTCTGAAGACTTGACTGAATTTCCACTAGCAACAGTGGCAAAGCCAGAAATAACACAAGAGACAAAACATCTGCATGACCAGCATCACRGATGGTTCCCCTGCAGCTCACATCCGTGAGGTTTCATTGACAGCAGACCTCCACTTTGGCTTAATTCAGCATGGAGCACAATTAGGATGCTGTGGTCAAGCTTCTTGAGTGCAGCTCAGMAGCCTGCAGAAGCCTTTCCCATGTCAGGCCTGTGAATGACATTCTCATCCAACACTACTTTTTAGGCAATTCACTCAACTTCATATGAGCAAAAACAAATGCATAATTGATCATCARGTTACTGGCCTGCTTCCTACTATTTTTGCCTACATTCTTTGCACACAATAAGCTGCTTCTTTTCAAATTGTTTTCTTTGATTCACGTCTGAAACCAGGGCTACTGGCTCAACTACAGCTGAAGCAGAGTATCCATAGCCTAAAATATTGCTCAGTGGAACGTGAGATTTTTGTCCTACCTGCCATTCCTCTTCATTTTCTCTTTCATTTTATTCTCATTGTCTCATCCCCTCTTTCACACTCTGTAATTCCTTTCATCCATCTCTATTAGTCCTTTATCACCACTACTAACCCATGGACTAAGGAAAAGCAGCTGTGCTGTCAAAGCCCAAATCAGGGAGCAGCTCCCCCCAAAGGCAGTRATTTATGTGCTATTCTTTTCCCTTTTTTGCCTGCTCCAGAAGGCAAGACCCTGACCCTGCCACAGCTGCTGTGCCCGCAGCTCCCAGTACTTGTGCTGTGCACACCAGCAACCCCCAGCTCAAGGCCCTGGGGCTGATCACAGTTGCTGGTGCTTGATTTRTAGCAAAGTCGGCCATTGTCTCCTCACCTCCCCTGAACCTGCCCCTCTTTTTTGCATCTCCTGCAATCCTGTGYATTTTGAAGAAAGCCTGCACATTGATTAGCATGAAATTGCCCTTAGCTTTTACCTTTATGAGAGAATACATCAGATTCAGATTTGTCTAGACTTAAGCTAGAATGAAGAACAGGCCAAGTCACTATTCAATGCATATCTTGGGATCCAAGCACAGATGTCAGGATTTTGGTCATAAGAAACATTTCATTGGGCAGAAACAACAGATTGCTGCTGTTGTTAAGTTACTTTTTTTCTGAAGGGCTCTGCTAGTCAGATTGTACAGAACACGGTACCTCATCGGTGGCAGTGCAGAATACTACAGATCTGGAATCAGATCCCTAAAGTCCTGTTAGTGCCTTAAATATACTGATGTAACGCAGAGCAACAGTTTGGAAACGTTACAGGATGAAGACATTGCTTAAAAAAAAAAAAAAAAAAAAAAAAACACCACCGCACCAAACAAACCACCACAACTCTGAAAGCATCATGAGACAAAGTATGAACCTTTGAAGTGTTCTGAAACTTGAAGACCATCGGTACTGAACTAATGCTAAAGATCAACTATAAATCATTAAAGGCAAAGTGTACTTGGCACATCATGAACTCAAGCCCTTAAGACAAACCTTTCATTAGCTTTGCTACTGCAATAGTAACTGATGTGCCACCCTGAGACCCATTACAATTTCAGTAATGAATTTTAATGAATGAAGACCAAGCAAAACAATTCCATTCTCTTTCCAGTTCCTATCCAACTGGATGAGTATCCCAGGTCTGACTCTTTGGTCAACCTAAGAAGCATTGGAGGAGAAGGAAGTAAAAGTAGCAAAGACACTTTCTTATATTTACACTTTTACATCAAAACCAGCACCCAAAAACCTAAAACAGCTACAAGCCTGCAGCGGCCTTCTCTGCCCAGCTATGCCAAGATGGGTTTATTATATGTGTCATGTTCTTGTTTAGCTTTTCTGGTCTCTCAGTAACCATTTCCTAAATGTTTTTAGAACCTATTCTACTTTTCAGCCTGACTCCATCCTGCCTTTGTCACGGGCAGCCCAAGCGATGTCCTGCTTGCACAAAAGCCTTTTCTTCAACTCAAGACACAAAGCAAGACAGACAATGAGAGCCCACTGGGCTCATTCAGCAGAGCTAATCTCATCACTTACTTCGCCATGGAATTATAAGCAATATCCCTTTCTCCCAGTAACTGAAAAAGCACTGCTTTATAGCCTGCCTTTTACTTCTTAAAGTCAGACAACTTTGATTATTTACAACCCTAGCTCCTGTAAATATTTCCTAATTCTCTAGTCTGAATAGAATTGAATGGAGACATCAAAAAGGTAGGTCTAGGTCTACCTGTAGATTTTTTGCCTRTAGATTATATCTTCTGGTGTAATCTGAGGTTACTGCCTAGCAATGCTCTTCTAAGCAGTGTCTTGCTACTGCCACCCCTGTCACTGGGCACTAGGGACTGAAATAGACCATGAAATAGACAACTCTGATTTCATAGTCCAGGCATTTCCCCATTTTACAAATTAAAGACACATTGAACAGTTTAATATTTAGTGTATTTATCTTTTAGTCTCTGAACTTAAATAGCCTATCAAAATTTCCCCAGGGCCAAACAAAGTTCAAAGAGCGATGGAAGCAGGAGCAGATTTAAAAGACATGACCCAGGTAGGTTGTTCATCTGGGGAACCTCTAGATGCTGCCTGAATACTGCTGTATCCTTTTCTGATTACATCCWGAAGTACAACTGATGAGCTGGGACGGCGGGGAATATCTCTCATGCTATACTGACACGTTTTCTAAAGCACAATTAATTTTCAAATTCTTTACAGGCTTGCAGATACCACCATAGTGCCTCAACCGGATAAAGAATCTCCCTTCTTCCAGAATTGCACTTATCAAATAAATCCCTTGACCTTAAACAAGAAATGGACATTTTGAGTAAAATCATTCAGAGAAGTTTCAAGAAAAGTGCAAAAWTACACAGGCACCAGGGGCATCAGCACAGCTTCCTGGAGTCAGGAGCTGAGGTCAAACAAGGGGATAGTGGCCCAGAGCTTCACAAACAGCAAGGCACATAGTTCACACTGATTTCTAGTTTAAGTTCTCCCTTAATACCAACACACCTATGCACCTCCTATAGCCACAGTCTGTATTTCTATCATTTGCAGCCTTGAAACTTGCAGAGGAGCCTTCAAAACCTTTCTCTGGCCATCTCCACACACCCACACTCAACAGATTCCAGCCAAAAAGCCATAGTAAATTTGTTCTCCACACATTGTTGCAGGGTACAAGAGTCATTTTATGCCCGAATAATCAAGGTACTCATCTCCACCAACAGCCTGTTGCTTGCTACAGTCCTTATTAACCCATTGTAGTCCCATTTAAACTGACCTGATTAGTCCCCAGCAAACAAGGGCGGTGATTTGGAATAGAAGTTAAGAATTTATAAAACAGAGCTTACAACAGGGAGTTATTGATCGGGATTATTATCATTATTGCAAGCCAAAAATCAAAGTTGACTAATGAATGTTTCTAAGAAAATAAAGTCCATTACCAAGGAAAATCATTCACCCAACACTAATTAGCTACACACCTCTCAGGTGCTTTCTCACAGAGAAGCAGAATCAGGATTTCTGAGCACAAACAAGCTTAACATTAAGTTAAATGAAAATTGAAGAACTGACCTGAAAGCAAAAAATTACTAACCTTAATTTCCAATTTATCCATTTCCATGACTGAAACACTAACTTCTATGTCAAAACACAAACATTTCAAACCTTCAGCTTTCTCCACAAACCCACACCACAAGACCAATCCAAGGGTAAATGGCTACTCGCCTAAAACACCTTCTCCCATCAGTGATAACTCTGCTCACCTGGAGCTCTCAAGTTCCTGACTGGGGCACAGGTGACACCGTTAGACATCCACTAGTGTCAATGYTACTAGCTATTCAGCTTCAGGTTTATGCAGAAAAGACAAATATTCAGGTAAAGCAGCCTCATAACAGGAATAAACAGATATTTAACCCAGTGTTGAGCTGGACAGGTGAAGATCTACACCATGCAAATGACTTGTATATAAGGGAAAGTATATACAATACTCTATATAGTCTCTGCTGACCATCTGCTGACCATTTCTTTAGGATTTAGCAAAAGAGCAACTTTAACTTTATAGACTTCATGGTTGCTTGATCTCACTACAGTAAACAGCTCCATATTTTCCCTTTTCATGTTTTATCCCGAAGCAACAGAGCATTACATTAATTGACTTGTCTTATTAATTCAATAAGCTGCTTCCAAGATGAAATGCTTAGCTATGCTTGCTTGTTTTTGGCACTTTTTGGTTGTTGGAAGAAAGGCTTTAAGGCTAGAATTGCTCTGATGTTTTCCACAGTTCACTGAATAATTTTATGCACTACTGAAGATTTGCCACATTTGGAATTACTGCAAACTGCTACTTTTTCATCATATTATAATTTAATTCACACTTATAGCATGATAAGAAAACATTTAACAGTTTGCATATTAAGAGAAGTGCATTTGTTCAGCCATAAAGTCGTGGCTAARTACTCATTATAGGTTACTCCTTTCTAGGATTTATGCTCTGGACATAAGATGCATTCAGAAGATTAAAGGTGACATAAAAGCCACTCCATTCAAATGAATTATATGCAAGAAACTTCATAGAGAAGAAAATTGACCTCAATGTAAACATATAGCAAAATATACTTACTGCAAATTTGAATAACTCTGAGAAGTTTTTTATTATTTCAGCAACTTGTTAGGAGGTGGGGAACGCATTTAATGTATATTAAACTTGCACTTCAATAAAGATTTGCAACAGTGCTTCAAGAGAATATATTAATATCACTATGTAAAGTTATTGGATTTCCATTTACTTAGGAAACAGAAGCTCTGGGTTTGCCTTTAAATCAGTGAGAAAGCTGAATTTTTCACTTGTGAAGTTGGTGAAAATGGATTTTTTTTTTTCCCACATTCTGCTTATTCTTTTTCAAGAGAGACATACAAAGGATAGTCAATGCCCCTACTTTTGCTATCTCTCTGTCCATCCCTTTTTGGGTCTAGCCCGTGCCCATGCAGTCTGACCGGGGGGAAGCAGCATCTCACCATGCCCATACCCTGGCCAGTATGTGCCAGGGAGCAGTGCAAGCCCCGTGCTGCACATCAATGGCACCTGCAGAGCCAGCTGCAGTCACCACTGCAGCAAAACTGACCTGGTAATCATTGGCCTTCAGGTCAAAACAACTAAATAACTACCTGCGGCGAGGTCCTCTTTCTAAATGAAGGTTATTGGGCAGGTGGCAGGACTTAAGAAATCAAATCACAGCTTGTAGCTCAGAATGACCGTTAGGTTTTTGCACAGCGATTATTACCCACGGTTATGGTAATGCAGCTGGATATGCTGCAATAGATCTTCTCCTGCAACATGTTACCAGTACAGCCACTACTTCCAATGCTTCCTTATGTGTCCCCATCCACTTCACATTTTAAAATTATCATATTGAACAAAGCTCAGTGCACAGTTTAAATGAGTAGGCAACATCTGGTGAGCCAAGACTGCTGGGACTCTACGGACAGATAAAGTCATAATACTTTTCCTATGTATATGGCTAGATATTGTAAATTAAATCTACGGTTTGTATGAAGAGGTTTGAAGCAGAAAGCAGGTGTAGGAAACCCAGCCTTAGTGCCAAGGTTAAACTTGATTCGACTTACCTGTAAGATGCTGCACTTGCGTGTGTTCAGTCACACAGGACAATTTTGTGGATATTTTCACTCATTATTTTGTATTTTGAAGGAAAAAAGCTGGATATTATAACAATGCTTGTGACATTATAGTTTGGTCTTTACAAGATAGAAACCAGATATCTTATAAAACCTGACTAAAAACCTAAAAACCTGACTATAATAATATTTCCTCCCTCCCACACAGCTTTTTTGTTGATGTTTCATTTGCTTTAAAGAAATGCTAAAATTTCAACTCAAAGTTGCCTGAGACTGAGCCACTGTTTGCTGATCTACCTCTTTTTTTTTTTTTTTTTTAAGAAAATTGTGCAATAGGCCATCTGTCGTGAAACATAAACGTCTTATAACAGCAATGAGCCAAGAGGCATGAACCAGTTAGCCGGAGGGAGAAGATGTTTCAGTGGGGTAAGCAGCGAGGACAGCCTCGAAGGGATGGGGGACACTCTCTTCCAGCTCCAGCTGCTCAACGGTGAAGGCTGCAGACTGCTAAATTCCCTGCACATCTGAGAGCTCACCTCCTCGCCTTCATGCTCGTGCAGACCAGTTGAGCTCTTGGGAGGGGATGCATCACTTTTGTCAGCGTTACTCTCTGGATGGACATCTTTGGTGTCTCGCTGTGCCCAGAGAAGATGTCAGCATACAGCGAACTTCTCACCACCGCCCTGCCAAAGACCATCAGCCTCCCTAGTGTGCTGGCTTTCCCTCCAGCTTATTTTGTCTGAAGCAGATTATGGAATATTCACATGTCAGTAGGGATAAGGTCCTTGTAAGATGTGAAGGGATGGCATAAAAAACTGGTGKGATGAGAACATCTTGTCCCACCAGAAGTGTGTCTGGAAGGAAACCATGCAACAGAAGTGCTAGTCGACATCAGTGCCCATCCTGCTGCCGTTACTTATCAGGCACCCAAGCTGAGGGGGGTCAACTGGTGTRTATGTAGAAGGCCCAGCTCTTCATTAACTACTGGAACTGAGTTAGATCAAACTAGGAGGCCTAGGTGCTCTCCATCTAGGCACAAATTCACCCRCGAACCTGAATCATCTCCATCCTTAATATATCATTAGCCTCAGGCTTGGAAATGTTCCCAGGTTCAATCATCTGGGTGCAATGTCTCTAACGACTCTTCTTCAAATAGAAGACAGGGCTCCAAGGCAAGTAGTACTAGCTTGAAGCCATGACCCCAGCCTCAAGCCCATGGTWGTGCACTGGAGGTCTACCCTACACATAGTGCTCCACATAACACACTTCAGCCACCAGAGACAGATGTTGCAGCAATTTTTGTCATTCACACACAAACTATTGGCACTAGTTACAACAGTGCATTCATCATGGACCTTCACTCATGGACGTCTTTTATCATGCTTTGTATGAATACTGCTATGGCCTAGCAAATACTAAGAGAAAGGAATGGATGTAGCTAAAATAAAGAGCACGTCCTGTTCCAAAGGGTCACCAGCAAATCAATTCCTGCCCACATATGGTGTGCAGTGGCGGACTGAATAGATACACAGCAAAATTCTTATTCTGTCTCTGCTTTCACTCTCTTTTCCTGCCTGCTGGTTATTTTCCCCATGCAGACAAATATGAATGCTGCATGAGAGATCCCCAAGACACATCCAAATCACAGGCACTGCCTAAATRTGGAAGGCAGATGAACAACTCTAGCCATTTGTAGTGAGGACACGCAGTGGTATCGGACCTCAGTATTTAATTGACAAGCATGTGTTTAACCGTGTCTATGCATGCTCTAAGGTAAGTGGGAAATCCAGGTATTGGACTTACAGATCAGTTTGGATAAATCCCTTTTGCTGTAAGTTTGCAAAACATTCATGTATGTTTTGTCTTTCACCAATGCACAGCAAAAGGGCAAGAGACACAGCTGGGTGAATGCATCTTACAGCTCTGCARCAAACTTTTCTACCTTTTCCTGATGAGCCCCAAAACACCCTTTATGTGCTTGTACATCAGGAAGTATTCCAGGGGACCTCACAACCACAGACTAAGCATCAACAGGATTAAGATGAACCAGTGGGGCATTTAAAACTCTTTATACTGAGAGAGAAGGCATAAAAAAAGACAAACAGCTTGATTTAGGGCTAGCTCAGGTCACAACAGATAAGTAGGATCATTTAAAACTCCAAAGAGACTAGCTAAACCAAAACTTGGCTAGAAAAACCTCTGCTCTTGCTGCAATTTGCAAGCATGAGCAGCAGGAACCTGAGTTTTGCCTGGTCACACAGTTGCTGTATTAGAGGAGGAGGAGGTTGAGTGTTAATTTTTTATCAAGTGATCAGTGATATTCCCAGGCAGCTACAAAGGAAGAGATTGAAAGGAGATAAAGGATCCTTTGGATTTGCCGTTTTAAGAAATTGTTTAAACMAAAGCAGAGATAAAAGAATTGGCAGGACTGAAGCTGCAGCCAGCTCCAGTGTCAGGGAACATTTATCTGAAAGCCAATAAAAATGTGACAGTCGACTGTTGTCCCAGGCAATTTGACTTCATCTTGATGGCTGTTTTGAGATAAGACAATAATCTATGTGGAAGGGGACCCCTCCTTTGCAGCGTGTGGAGAACAGCACTGCTATTACGGTAAATGGTCTCCACAGACATTCTGCCCCTGCTCWTCTTCCCCTTGATTTGTGATGCAGCTTCCCCAGACAAACATATGGTGCCCACCACATCCATTGCAGCACTGGTAATCTGCATCACACTGCAGCTCACATAGAGCCAGAACGTGACTTTGGGGACTGGCGGTCTTCTGGAGAGGTTTAGGAAGATCATAAAAAATTGCCTTACAGGTCAGACCCAAGTTGCTCTCATCCAGTGTGGTGTTTCTCACCATGATCACAAAGACACACAGAACAAGGGTCCTCAACCTGGACCCCTGATTGGTGCTGTGCCTTGGAATATTTATTTTAAGCTATTGGAATTAAACTTGCCTGAGGATGTTCCTCACTCAGGACTCACAGAAGCCACTTTCCTCCCTGAGGAAGATGCTGCCGTTGAGCTTCTCCTTGCAGGTTCCCCACATGTAGCTCTGTGCTCGAGTCCAACAGACTTTCTGCCCCTTTGAGCAGGGCTCAGAGCAGCTGAGGAGAAAGGTGAGCAAAGTTGCCTCATATCTGGGCAAAACACATGCTGTGATTGGGGATGGCCTGACACTYGGTTGGTACAAGCCAAGAGCTATAAAGGACAGTGGAGAATTGCGCTGACAGTTCCCTTATATGAGATTATCTGACAGAGCTGATATTMATCAATGCCCAAGGGCAAAGTGACTGGTATTAACCCAACTAACCTCTCAGTGCCATTAAAAATAAGATCATTCCTTGTATATTCCTAGGAGAAGGAAGCAAAGCCAGAAACAAAGTGCTTAAAAACCTGCATTTGTCTGACTGATCCTGTTTAATTAAATAGGAAATTGCAGGGCAACTAAATCAATCGTTACAAAGAAAAGCTGTTTGTCTGTTTATAGAGGAGAAATTTGCAGTGATTTATCTTAAAGAACATAATTGCCTAATGATTAATACTCACCAGAGTTAGTCAAAGGAAGGAAATGAGGGGCAGGAGTGACTGCTCTAGGTGCATATTCAAAGCCTGGCAGAGTTATATGCCACAGCAAGTACTAAACACTCAATTTTTCCTATTTATACTAGGTAACTGCTCTTCTTCTGGTTTCTTCCTTTAATAAAAAGGTCAAAAGTTTTCACCACTGAAGAGATCCAAATGCTCTGGTGCATCTTTTCTTTTTTTTTCTTTTTTTTTTTTTTTT
>PTEX01000051.1:3268805-3328462 GCA_003342815.1 Eudromia elegans
AAAATAAAATAAAATAAAATAAAATAAAATAAAATAAAATAAAATAAAATAAAATAAAATAAAATAAAATAAAATAAAATAAAATAAAATAAAATGAGGGGCTGGACTTGAGAAATACTTTAATCTGGCTGCTTTGGAAGGAGACTTGGAGCTGCTGCATGGAGAGTAGAGGAGACTCTCACAAGCAGAACACACATAGTGGGCTGGTCTCTCTAGGCAACCTGTGGGTGTTTGTGGGCTGCCTAAAGCTGTGCACAGGCTACCTGCAGCAGTCCATGCTGCATCACACCATGCTCCATGCATGCGTGTGCATCTGTGCTGCATCTGCGTGTGCATAGAGGGGCTGCCCACATTGCAGCCACACCAGGAAGCCTTAGAGCAGTATTAAAACCAATGTATAGGATCAAAAATGTCTAGAACAAACAAAGTGCTGATCCTGGGCTATGCAGCTTCCCTCTCTCAGGCTGTGCGCCAGGACATCTATTTGAACATCTCTCATGGAGTCCATTGCACATAAAACGAGGGGATAGCTTACCGAAATCTAGATATATCTTCTCTTTGTAGAGACACAATAAAGTAGCCAGAAATGACTCTTATAGTTATATATCTGGTTTTAGCAATTAATACTCGAGGGATGCTAGGCTTTCAGATAAATCTATCATCTTGCTTAAAAGGACAGCCTGTGCTTTTCATAACAAGATCAGGGTCTTCTTGCAGCCATTCATCTCAGGATAACCTCAAAAATATAGATCAGTGGTGACAGGATAGATAAATGAACATGTCAGTGTTATTTTCTCATTATATTTGTTTACTTGAGTGCTGAAGTATTCCACTCTGACMAAAGGGGTAAGTAGAGAGCCGGATGATTTGGTTGTCCAGAGAACAGAACTGCTAATTCATGAACAGTTTCTAACAAAGATTCCTCATTTTACMACCAAATACAGTTGAGATTTCTCTTTTAGGGATCCTCACTAGTTTACAGGTTCTCTTCATAGATTACCTATCAATTCTGTCATTGTCTATCAGGGTTAGGGGGCTTCCAGGAATGACTCTGGTTAGATGATAGATTCCCTTCAGAATAAGGGCTATTTTCAGGGTCCAGGTACCAGGTTTGGGGTCCTTACCTCCCTGAGAGAAATCCAGACGAATTCAGCCCAAGTTGACGTTCACCAAATGGTTCAGCTCTTTGGGAGGTATTCAGAATTTGGCACCAGTCAGGAGTGATCCCAGCTGGGGACAGGAGATGAAACTGCCTTGCACTGTAGCTCCATGGTTTCTAGTTCTCCCATTGGAAGTGTGTCCATTCTGCCCCATCATAAGGTCTGAATGGTCAGCTTGCCATCCCTCTTGCTCATTCCCTTTTTCTGATCCATCAATTTAATTTCTTGACTCCACAATCTCCCTTCTCCTTATTCTGCAGCCTAATGTGGAAAACAGAGGGACTCTCAGCTTGGCAATGAAATTCTGAGTTTAATTCTTGCCCTTATGGCAGGACACCTGGAATAGACACAGCAACCAAACCCAGGCTATGCACATCTCTGCAAGGCCTAACTACCAAATCCTGTATTCTCTGCCCAAGCAGGTCCGTTGTGGTTTTCTGAAAGATAAATTAAATGTGCTCTTCACAGCCCACAGTTAAAGGGGCTTAGAAGTGTGGGTTTCCTGTAGAGAGTAACAGACAGCCCAATGATGGTGTCCGGGTCAGATAATAAGCCTTCTTACTACTTCCAGGATTGCATTTATCAACATAATACCCTTGAATTTAAACGGGAAATGGATGCTGCCTGTCTCTGAGTTTGGAGCAAAATCAGCAGGATTTCAAGGAAAGGGCACAAGTATTCAGCCCCTCAGGGTAGCACCAGTCGAATGCTTACTATTACTCTAAGATACCTTGCACTGGCCTGAAGGTCTGAAAGAGCAGTTATACCTTTGCAGAAGGTCTCCTAAACWTGGCCATGGCAGACTGAGAGCACAGCATTATTTCTATTTGTGTCTTTTTTTTCTATTTTGCTGCTGTAGCTGAGCTTAAGCAATATCCCATTTGCTCTTTCTACTCAGTCGTGTTTCACCCTCGGCTCTAGCAGGACAGTTCTCATCCTTAGAGTTAATACGCTTTCCCCAGGAAAGCGCTTTGCTAGCATTTTAATCCCTTTCATTAAAGCATGTGTTACTTTCTCAACTACACATTTTTTTCCCTAATCCATTTAAATGACTCAAGGAAAATCTTTCCTCACTCRGTTCAGAAAGGGAACTTGTCTGGTTTTACCCCATCACTTCTTTTTGCTCTACTGACCTGAAAACATGCTGTCAGTAAGACAGGCCCTTTTTTGAGCATCCTTCTCTGTAGTTTAGAGGTACTCATAAAATAAGGCTCTTTCTTTCCTTTTTCCCATAGATCATTTACCGATTATTTATAGGCAGCATTACACCTACCTGCTCAATGAGTCCTTTTATTACTATGCCCCAATATGAAATCAYTCAACTAGTCTCATATCCACAGACTGCACAATAAATTCCCTATTAAACCCTAACCCTTGTAATTACTTAATTCTAAATATTCTTTTTTATTCCTCTTTAGGCTTAAGAAAAACATGGTACATGAGGATCCTGCAGCCATCCACAGTGATCCCCTTACTTGAATTGCAAAGCCRTAAATAATCTGCAGGGTATCTTGGAGGCACCCATTCAGTTTTCAAGGATGTCACCCAGCAGGTGGCTTCTTTGGAGAGGTACAGCCAGGTTGCTTCAAGCTGATTATCTCCGTATTCCCTGACAAGTCTTTGCTGGAAAAGCATTAACAACAACAACAAAAACTCCTAAATTATGTAATTGATTAACAGTGAGTACTGAGCCAAATTCCCAACAGCAAACGGTTTGAGGAGCGGAACCTGAATCGTGCTGCCCAAGACTGTGTGGGCAGCAASGGGTTTGCAGCAGGGAGCGCAGGCAGGAGGCTCTAAGCTGCCCTCYGGAATCCAGCAGCCATAATCTTCCCCAAAAGCAGATTTCTGCCCGCAGAGAGATGCTTGACAAGCACTGCCAGAAACAGCTGCTTCTCTGAGCACAGACCTGGCRCTGGGGCTAATCCCCTGGCTCTGCACCTGGAGTGTCTGGAGCAGTCGTGCTGCCCTGAGGCTGCGCATCAGTGCAGGGAGACACTTTTTCCATACGAGAAATTCCTGKTTTTTCCCCATTTTGCACCGTGTTGGTGCTGCAGACAGAGCAAGGTCTACACCAGCCCCTGGTGCCTTTGTTTATATGCTCACCCATAAACCATGGGAGTGCTGGTGCCTAGGACTGATGTTTGGCATTTGGAGAATCTTAACCATTTTTTGCCACCACTGAGACCTGACGGTAACCTGGAGCAGCAAGGACAGCATCTTGCTTCTATTTAATCTTAATGACCTTCTCAGTCTCTCCTTTCTGTCTCTTCCGTGAGCAGCTGTGTGCAAAGAGGAAGAAGGGAGGCATTAACTTCCCAGCCCCAGGGCTACAGGGGATCACTGCTCCCTGTAATGGCCAAGGGGACATCCCAGTCCTGCCCGTCCATCTTTTGGGGCTCTCCACGATAACCCATGGGACACTCTACTGACACTCCACCTCTCTGAAACAGGTGAGAATATCATGAGAACATTTTGCAGCATCCACTGGAAGGCTTCCTCCCAGACAAAGCTGCTCTACAAACATGAGCACAACCTGCCTGTGCTCTCTCCTTGCTTGGAGGGAGCTGAACTGCCCAGAGAGCCCATGTACGAGCGCAATTGCTCCAGCAATGCCAGAGCATCTCTTTAAGAGTTTGCTTTCGACAATAGGGGCTCCCAGCCTGACGGGCAGAGCTCTGCACGTCTCCTGCATGCGCACCTTCCTCCCCGTCGTGCTGCTCCTGCGTGTCCAAGGCCTCAAAACCCGGTGTTCTGCTCAGCCTCTCTGCTTCTTGGCGCGTGTGTTTTTGTGCAACCCGAAGCAGATGATGTATTAATACACACTCCCTGCACCGGGGAGCTGCCCACTCTCCTCTCATGCTCTCCTAGAGCACATTTACATCTCCTCCTTTCCCATGCAGAGGCTGGGGATAAGAAGCCAACCCATAGGCAGGTGCCCACTGGTTTTGCCTTCGTCTCGTGCGTAGCTCCCTTTACGTGAGAGCTCCCAGGAAGTGTGAACCGAGCCCTCTCCTCACGTCGGTCTC
Organism: Eudromia elegans; assembly: GCA_003342815.1. Lineage (NCBI taxonomy): Eukaryota > Metazoa > Chordata > Aves > Tinamiformes > Tinamidae > Eudromia > Eudromia elegans. The sequence goes on from PTEX01000051.1 coordinate 3,272,995, forward strand.
GGTCTGCAGTTGCTGAAATGGCAAGTGGGATGCGCCGGCTGCCGCACCGAGCCCCAGAGCTGTCAGCACCRCTGTCTGCACAAGCAACCAGGAGCCAGTAGTAACGAAACAAGGGCAAGGAAAACCAAAACAACCCAACCGAGCCCAAATTCCTCATTAAACCTAAAGGGCCTGCGACAGGTGTCTTCATGTGTCTGGAAGGTGGGCAGAGCGTCTGTGCAGGGATGGTCTGTGAGGAGAATGGTGACTTCTCCCCTGCACCACCATCCTGCCACACCACAGCCTGAAGCTGGAGCTCAGGAGCCTTCGGGTGATGTCCTCAGATCTCCCGGTCTGCAGGAAGGGTATCTTGGGGCAGAACAGGGCCCCAGCTCTCTGGGGCTGGAAGAGAAGTCAACCAAATGCAGGAGAGATTTTCAGGAGGGGATGGAGCCTGGAGCAACAAGCAGCATTCACCCTCACCCTTCCTAAGGGCTCCCTACTGCTCTCTGCAACCCTCAAAAGGCAGGGAGGGCCTGAGGCTCCATCCACTGCTGTAAGACAGATATGGGGAAACAAACCTGGCACCTGAGCTAATGGCTATGGGGAGTTGGACCTGGCACCTGAGCTGTAGCGATGAGGAGAGGGACCTATCACATGAGCTATGGCCTTCAGRGACAACAGTCAGATGCATGCTGGCATTTTTTTTTTAATTCACTGGTACAGCACAATAGGACCAAGTGAGTAGTGATTTAGGCTTGCCAATTGACTTTACTTATGCYAGAATTACAGTGTCAGGAATTGAGTTAACCTCAGTATCATAGCTGGGCTTATGATGGACCAAAAATCACCTTTTTGAAGTTTTCGAGGCTCCAGGGATGTGACAGAGGCTCAGTATAGGGCTGACCTGCAGAAAGATGGGAAGACGTTTCCAAGTGCAAATCCCAGCTATTAAATTCTTATCCAGCCCAGTGATAAACGTTGTGGTGGACCACTGGGATGCAGGGATGTGGGTCTCTGGCTGCCTTCGGAGCTCTTGAACAGGGTCAGCATCTCTGAGCAATGAGATCCCACACGGCCTTCATGTTCCACATCACTGSATCCCCAATAACGACTGGGTCAAATGGACCTGAATACGAGAATTCAAAACAGATTACCAAAACAACATGCAGAAAAAAAACTGTCAAACTGCTATATATAAAAAATATATAAAGAAAAAAAGTAAATAAACACCCTCCACTGAGTGATTGATGTGCTGGGAAGTTACACAGCCTAATGAAGAGCGCTACGAGCTGCTGGCATTATTGCATTTGCTGTGACCTTAAAAAGAATAGCTGGAGCTGCCTCCAGAGGACAGCGTTGTGTGTTCTTGGATTTCTAATACTAGTGGGAGTGCAAAACCCAGCACTGATTAAAATCAGAAGCTATTGCTTCCTCACCGAGGAAGGAGTGGGAATGGTTTGTATTACAGACGTTTTGACAGAAAAAATATTTGCTTTCTCTGGGGKGAGATATAATGTGTCAGTCATCTAGTCAAATATCGCATGCGCTTGCTTCTGCTCACACACGGCTTCAGCAAAGTCTGGATTTATTCTGTTCCGCACTGCACGCTCTGGGAGCCTGGGCTCTGTTTGGATGCCTCTAAAAAACCCTTTGCAGATCCTCTTGGTGTGAGAGGTGCTGTTTGACCAGGAAAGGCWGCTATTAAAACAGGGGCTACAGTGCTCTGTCCCACTGGGAAAAGAGGTGATTGCTCAAGAGCATCCCTTACTGCCCACCTTGGACCGCTCCTAGCCCACCTTATATCATCACTCCCAGCATATCTTATATCACCCCCACCCCAAGACATTGGTTTGTCACTCAAAGGGTCAGACAGTCYGACCGTGCCTGCATGGGCCTGAAGTACCCCCGCGGCAGGAACCTCCCTGGTCAAGAGCGTCTAGCAGCGGGACTGCTGTGAAAATAAAGCAGATTCACCCAAAGCAGCTTAGGGGACTGCAGCAAATTTCGATTGCGTTTCCATTCTGGTRGAGAGGCTGGTGGTGGCTGTTGTGCCATCTAAAGTCAGCATCCAACAGCATGTGACTAATTACACCAGAAGTGAAGCAAAGCCAATACATTTTCAATTTGATTGGCTTCCARTTGGGATTTTATTAAGGAAAAAAAAAAGGAGGAAAAAAAAAAAAAAAAGAAAGCTGTCTGTTTGAGATTAAACTAGAAGATTTAAATGCCCATTTTCATACTTTATTCCATTCCTTGATGTTTAATCTTATTCTTTTTCTCAGGTGTGGTTATAAGCCTTCAAGTGATTGGAATGTCTTACACTGAAGGTATTCATTTGTTTTGGATGTTATATGGGAAAATCTCAGGAAAGAGAAAGTTAGATTTCCACTGCTTTCTCTTTGAGTTCATCAGGAGAAGAGGAATACAATGTTTTAATTAAATGTATTTATAGAACAGAGTCTGGCAAAGCATATTTCTCCCGTTGTTCAGAAAACAAAGGCATTTTCCTCTCTCTCGTTATACTACCTAGAAAATGAATAATTTCCCTTATCCGTTGTTTTTAATAAAATGTTTATGCTTTTATCAATATGAAATGTCAGATTGCACCATACAGCTATTCGCTCTGGAGTAATCATAATATTACCCACAGCTCTATTCAAAGCACCAAAGAACATAATAGTGTTAACTATAATTAGATTATTTTCCAGAGAGCTGGAAAGATTCATTGCAGGAGCAGAGAYTTTCACAAAGAACCAGAAAGAGCCACTTTACTGAAACCCTCAAATACCTCTGCACAAAACAGCACTAGAGAACGAACTCCCCTTTGTGCCTGGATTCTAATTATTGCGTTTGAAAAACATAGTGGATGGCTTAAACAATAGACAAATATGACAGAAGAGAAAGTGGTTCCAGGTATCAGCTTATCCCACGGATACTCTGACCCTCTTTGGTCCATAGCACATAGCACAGCTGGCCACTCAGGGCCGGTACCTCCTTCATTTAATCACGTTGAATCACAGAACAGTTGCAATAGATGGTGCAAGGCTGCATCTTCCTGACACAAAACAGGCAGGCCATCAAAAAAGAAGTCATACCACCAATATCATCAGCTGTTTCTGAGCAAGCAGGTGGTTGTGGCTTACGTTACTTTTACTCCAGAAAGTCTCTGCAATGTTTTGTGGTCCTTTTTCATACCTGAGATCCATGTCCTAATGGATGCTTTATGGATGCCTCATCTAGCAYGTGAATCAGAGTCTGAAGCCTCTGCTGACCTGTTGGGTAGGAAGTCAGTGCTGTTCATCATCACACCTGACAAGTTTTAAGAAATTCCAGGTAAGCAGAAGTCAATAAACTACTTACTATTTCACACTGGCACCTTTGTATTTGCAGGATTTATAACGGCTGTTTCTTCTTCCATTTCCTGGAAAACAAAAGAAACTTGGGAAATCTTGAAGCACAAAGTAASTCCAGCAGGAACTAAAAAGATACGACACTGTCATAGCACTATGAAAATGACAATCTTTTCTGTGAACGATATGTAACTGGGACAAGGCAGTTACAAAGCTTCCCACAGCTGGCAGGAATTGTGACTGTTCTTGTTTTTAATCATGGCTTTTAAAGCAGACCAGAAGCAGCATCAATTAGCCTTCTGGATTGGTCTCAGAAGTCACCTTTTCTAAAATGCTGTGACTTGGGCCAGAAGCCCTGAGCTCTATATAAAATGAGCAGCCATTCACTACGTTTGCCACCAGCTTGGCTCCCCCTTTGGCCATTTGCGATCCTAAAAAGAAAGACAGAAATTTGCACAAATATTCAACAGTAGAGAGCCTTAGTCACCTCCCTCTCATCAAAAAAAAAATCTCCCTTCCAGCCAATTTCTTCTCAAGTATTGTTCAGTGCTCCCACTGCATAAGGAGAAAAGGGAGGCATGAGCAACCCACTGTGCAGACTAATGTGAGACATCACTTTAAGTCTTGGAGGAAAGACTTGAAATTGACCCTAACAGGAAAAAACTGAAGGACGGCCACCTGGAACATAAAAAAAAAATGAAAGAATAAACAGGAAAAAAAAAAAAGAAAAAAAAAAAAAAAACAGAGGAAAACTTTCAGTTCAGCAAAAGACTCACGAAGATTCATTTCTCTGGTGAGAATATGAAAAATAGAGCATTCTGGTCTCATCTGCAGGAAAAAGAACCTCACACTCCTCCCAAGTCCAGGCTCAGACCTGCTGATCCGAAGCCACTCCAGACTGTCTTGCCTGTGTAGCCAGGTTATTCAATAACTGCAATTTCCTTTGTGATACCTCCAAATGACCCACAGGAGTCCCAAGAGTTGTACAAACCTGCACATACCTGCATGTATCTCTCCGTAATCTTACTGGGTGGTATTACATACACTTCGCTCCTCCGAGGAAGGTTTGCCAGCCCAGCAGCAAAAAGGAGTCTTTTCAAGCACAGATCTGGCCTTTGTGCCTCAGGGCTTAGTTCTCTGATGTTTGGACTTCTTTGTATCATTCTGGCTCGCAGAGAGTCTTTAAAGTGCGGGTGTAAGTGCACTTGGATGTCTCTGCATATCAGGTGGTAACAGGATGTTTCTTACCTACCTCAAAGAGCGACGGAGTGGTGTTATCAACCAACGCTTCCTCCAGGCTTCGCTTCCCTCGAGGAAACGCTTTCATGCCGATACTCAAAGGATGCTCTCGTTGAACCCTGCTGCAAACCAACGTGCATGCTCAGCAGCCCCGCGTCCCACCAGGCTGTCGTGCTGGTGACCATCTGACTTCTTCAGTCCCTGCAAACACTTCCCCAGTCCCAACTCACATGTGCTCCAGGCAACAAGAAGGAGTCCKAGATTCCTGCACCAGCCTCCTGGTGATGCCCGGAACCATTTGTTACCTCCTCAGCTTTGCCCATGCCCATCATGAACAACGTCTATGCAACCTGCATGGATGCACATGTAGCATATCTGTATGCATGAGGAGATACCTACACGCCAAACCATGGCAGCTGAGCACGGATGAGGAAAGTATCAGTGGGATATAAAGAGTAGGCACGGGTTCCCAAAGAGGGATTTCAGGTTGTTTCACATATCTGTGCTGCTGTTACRTTTGTGTGCTGAGCTTGGTAAGGCAACTTGTGCTAGAAAATCATCAGTGTCTTGAAGTTTTATTTCAAATAACTTTCTGATTAGATTGGTGTTTAGAAATTGAACATAAGAGTGGATTCTTTCTGGTAGAGGAGAATAAAACATAGTCTACTACCTAATGTCCTAWTTTTGTGAAAACAATAGGAAGAGGGCAATCTGCATTATTAGAATGGCCCAATGATAAAATCTGGATATGTAAGAAATGCTGWGAGATCTTGCTCCATATCTGCTCTATCCATATTTGATTCTGAAATTTTGCTGGTTTCTTTCTGTCACACAATTGCTGGAAAAGTCAGTAAACTATCACTTTTCAACATCATAATTTGTCTTTCTCGATGTGCACTAAAGACGTAGCAAAAGAGAATGGAACCCACAACCGGACACTTTCAGAAAGCAAAGGAAAATCAGTTTTACGAAGCAGGATTAATATCCTGCATGATTAAGAATATGTGGAGTCCTGGTCAAGCCTTTCACCCCGATGGGGCCCATGTGCACATGGACAGGAGTGCACAGTACCCTTATTTTACTTCGAGCTTGTCATTCACAGCGCACATTCAATCAAAGAGCATTGAAAGGTGGAAGTGCTGCATTTGTCCGTGATGACTGATAACGGGTTTAACACCTCCCTGGGAAAGTGCAATAGGAGTTGGCAGGAATCTAAACCTTGTATTTCCTGAAGTCGTATTTTGCTTTYAAAATGGAATCCTTTTGCTGCTATAAATATGGTGAACAGCGAGCCAAAGCCATCATTAAGACTTGCGTGTTGCACATTCTGCACTTGCCTACATCAAGATCTGCACATAGCAGGCCCTGCAGGGGCCTGATAAACCCGATGTTTTTGAGTGCGGTTATTAGCGTAATGCTAGGCTTTTATTTATTCCTAACTTACGAAATTGTTCACTGCAGCAGTGAGCATTAATAGYAAACCAAAAGGTATTTTAGCCAATCAGGATGTGGCAAGGAGAAAAACTATTATAACWACTATGAATGATTCCTATAATAAATAGCAGTGACTCCATATAGGAAAGCGAAGTATCATGTGTTTATTTCAGATACCATAATGGGTGAGTATTCTCACCATTCTATATCTTTAAGAGGCTCAGAGGTTTTTTCTTAAATGTATCTGCAATAATTGACACTAAGCTCRAGCACAAGCAAATGACTCAGTGCTTGCATTAGCCTTCCAAAGCTGACCCACTTACTCCATACTCACCATTTGTCAAAGGTCACATTCAAGGCAAACATCCTCTTCATTGTTTGGTATTTCAATCTAAATCTCTCTTGAATTCCAGTGGCATCTGCTTGTATTGCAAGCATGAAGCACTAATGGAAGTGTTTTAATAGCAAATACAGGAAAGCTGGCCTGTAACAAGAACAGAGCTTTATTTGGAGCTGAATGATTCTGATAGATTGCAGTAAATGTGTAGCTTACAATATATCAACTGCCTGTTGCAGCCTTGGTTTTCTCTTTTTATGGCATTCAGTCAAATATTGAATGGCATTCAATATTAAATCAGAATTCCTGTCCTTGTTGAAATAACAAGACTTTGTTGTCTTTGCTACCCATGAATAGAGGAGGTCTTCAAACACTGAATTTTTGAGCATAAAGTTTCAACATCTTGTCCAGGAGAAAATACATTAGTCTGGTGCAATACCCACGCAAGCCGCCACATCTCCTGGGAGGTGGAGTTTTGTGTCTCCTCTAAAAGCAGCATCCTTGGGCCTGGTTATATTTCTCCAGTGCAGAGAAGACACGTGGTTTTCATTGTTCAGTTCAGACTGCAGAGTTTTATGGGAGTTTGTCTCTATTTTGTGGTAGCATCTGTAATTACCCACATTGTATTTTCAGGGAATCACCCAGCAAGTCCTTCAGGCTTGATGCTGATCCACAGCAAGACCAGGGGTTTCATTTGCAGCACTTCATCCGCATAACAAAGTTCAGATGGACCCATCCACATTTACCYAGGAGAAGACAAAAGCTATCAAAACGTCACATTATCAGTTCATGCTAAATGGTCAACTCTTCTCTTTTCCATTAAAAAGAAAAAGAAAAAAAGAAAGTTACAAGTGACCTTTTCATTATGTGAAGAAGGCAGGTAAAATGACGCGTCTAATCTTGCGGGTGCCATTTAGGCTACAAAAATCTCATAAACAGGTTTTCTTTATCATGCTACAGAGTCTTGCCCAAACTTTTCTAAGTTATTTTCCCCCAAAATGCCTCTTTTTCCCCAGAAATTACTGATTAAAAATTGAATATCTCATGAAAAATTGAATAAAAAGTGTCCTATATAATGAAAATTTTAATTGATATCTGCTTGAATACATTATCAGATTCATTATTGGAATTCTATTTTTGCTAAGTAATTTTATTTWAAAAAAAAATCAGAGATTCATTAAAAGGAATGTGTCAGGTTTGAATGCCTTGAGATAAAAATTATTGTGCTTAATGAATTGTATGGCACTMGACCTAATCTCATTCTTTGACAGCATATCTGACAATGCCCTGTGATATAGATACGTATTCAAAATTATGCTAATATGGCATTCAACATTACTTTTCTTTCTTACTTATTTTTCTTATATTAGTAAGTAATGCAACTTAATTTCTCAAGGTCCTAAGATGAGGTTTATAGATTTGTCCAAATAGATAATACATATAACACAAGCCAGTCAACCCATCCACCCATGGATGGGTTCCAGGGAGCAGCACTTAACAATGCTATCAACTCTATAGAAAAATCTAGCTAAATTTGCCTAGCCTGATTGCAGAAGCTTCTTTATTAMCTGAGAATATTTAATTGGCTAAGCAAATAAAAGGAAATGTTTTAGCAAAATAACTCGAAAAACAGATGATTGTTTATTTCTGCTTAAGATGCTCTGTAACTTTCAGACAACGTCCTGCTAATTGCAAAAAGCTTGATGCATTCAAGTCATAAATCAGCATTTCTCCACGCAACCAAAATAGTCTTTAAAATTCATTGCACTAAGACTGCATTATTACACTAATGGAGCCACAGTCACTAAGCAGCAGCTTCCTATTCATTGCAAATCTCTCTGCTAAGATTTGRTGACACAAAGAGGGTGGCCTGAGCAGAAAAGAGGAAAATGCTGAAAGAAAACTTTGTTTTCACGTGCTGCACGTGCTGCTTAGAACAGCAAGCAGGAGCACGGAGCCATTCGTAGCTGGCGGCTCCCCTTCCAGGGATCTATTCTCCTCCCTGCTATGTGTCCTTCTGCCCCATCCCACTTTAATGTCACTTTTTTCCAACCTTTGCTCGTCTCTCTTGCACATCATCGCCCTGCAATGTCTTCCTGATCAAGAGCTAAAAATGATTATTCAGTAGCTCACGCTGACTCYCATGCACCACCATCCTCCATCACTTGAGGTGTTTTTTCTGGATGATGATTTCCAACCCTCCTGAAATTGAGTCAAAATTAACATGTAAAAARTCCCAAATCTGTGGTCTGTTAATCTGACCGCAGGCAAGACTCGGCTGTGGTTGTGGCTGTTTTAAATCTAATCACAGCAAAAGAACAGCTTCCAACTGGCTGTATTTGTAATTTTTTATCTCACTGTCCAGCTAAGTCAATCAATTGCAGCAAACTGTGCTGTGCTGCAGGGTAAAGAATAATAGAGAAATATTCAGCCTAACAGCACAAAACTTCTTCCTACTGCTGTGTATATATGTTAAAACAGCAGCCTATCCAGTGCATGCCAGGTAAAGCCACTAGTCCCTGATAAGACTGTTACAGCTCTTCCACTCGGAGAGAGAGGAAGAAAAAACCCTATCATTCACACCAGGAAACTTGCATGCAATAATTAATCCCCACGAAACAATTATATCTGCAAAAGTACCTTCTCCTCAGAGGGAAAATCCTTGCGGAGGCTGTTCCCAATTAAGGTTTAATATATGTCTCTACTTCCTCAAGAAAAGGGTTGTTCCATTTCCCACTGGAACCAATCGCAAGCTTTAATGGTCTTTGAATCAAACCCAGTGACCATGTGTCTTCATTAGTGATAGCAGTGTTCCCAAGTCTCAGATTTTTCTGTGGTTTGGGTGCTTATCCATCATGCTGTGACGTGCTAGGGACAGGAAATTCAGAGTAATGCACAAGCAAGTGAGATTTCTTAGGAACTCAGCTGCTCTGCACGTCTATTTGAGGACGACTCCAGCAATGTTGCTCGTACYGCTCCTGGCTCCAACACCAGCCAGRCTGGGCAATGCAAYTGGGCAGCTCAGCTCAAGCCAAACATACACTCGTGACCCCTGCAGCCAGCCAATATCCAGTGTTATGACYGTATTTTCCTCCAAGCTAAAAATCCAGTCTTAGGTTTGACCTGGCCTCCTATCTAAACTGAAGTAGAAAAGGAGATGCACCATTTTCTCAGCACAAACTACCACAGCTCACTCCTGACCACCCAACCCAGGTACACCACAGGCACCTTAAAGGACAGTGTTACCTCCAAATCCTCTCTGGATGATTTTTTTACCTGCTTTATAAAAACAATTTTGRAGTGAGCTGAACATCTACAGTTTGGATAGGGATGAAATAAACTGCAAAGGCAATCTGATAAAAATAATGCTGGGGCTACTTAGATCCTGTTGTGTGGAAACAGGGCATAATCTCACCCAGCTTTACCGGTCTGTATCAACCAGTATATATAAGTTTATTGCACTCTAAAGAGGCATTTCCAAAGTCTCTGTGTTTCTCTTTACTCAAAGGAAACTATGCTGTGACCATAAGGCAATTGTTGGTTTTTTATGATATTTCTATTGCTTACTACACTTCTGGACTCTGTGAGAAATAATGTGAGAGTTCCTTGTGAATATACAATGAAATCATTCCATTCARCACAGTTGAGCTGCTTATCAAATAAATGAATAAAACAAAGCATTTCTTCTTAACTAGAAACTTACATCTTTAATAAATACCAGCTTCATGTTCTCATGAGAATCCTATTATACTGCTTCCCTTATTGATTCATGTATTAATATCATTTTGTATTAAGCTAGTACATAATTGATGATATCAAAGTGTTTTTGTATTAAAACCCCTTTACTGCATAATATAACCCACTTATATTTTCAGCTCAAAATTCAGGAAGTTCATGGATGCATTATACACGGAAATGAACAAATTAAGTATATAAAAGTATGGTATAACATCTGCAAATTACATGCAGACCAAAGTAAATAAACAGCACTAAATGCTGGCTTTGATATAGTTCAGGATGAGAGGCATAAATCAGCTAATGGTGGGGGAAAAAAAATATAAGTGCTCAGTAGAATGGAAAAAATACCCCACAGAAAACACGCTTTAGTCATTTGGGTTTGATATATAGTCTATAGGCTATGATCATTTAGCACCTATGTTAGCCATTCTGAGACAAGAATTCCTTCTTCCATAAACCGCCCTCTCTCCAGTGACCTGAGGGCTGGTACCAGCTCCCCACAGCACCCTGAAAGCAAAGGAGATGGGGGAAATCCCTGGAAGGTTTTGCTTTGGCTTGTTTGGTTGGGGTTTGTTTGCTTGTTTGTTTTCTCTTAGTTTTACATTCATTTTTGTTTGGTTTTGTTTTGCTTGCAATTGCATAACAGGATTCAGCAATACTTCAAAATCTAAATTGGTGAGATTGAAAAAGACTCAGGATCCCGCTCTCTCTTATAAAACCTATTTAAAATAAAGCWCAGAAAGACAGCTAAGACAACCTTCCTGCCGAACAACAGCGCAATGGTGGCCCAGACCTTGCTGTCTGGGCCACCATCATTCGAGCCTAATGATTCCTTGAGTCAGCTTACAAGGTCTTCATCCTCTGGAGCCTCGTTTACAGATACCAAGTCAGAAGCGTTAATACCAGCAAACTCTTATTAATATTTTCACTGATGGAAAAAAAGCAATGGTTTATAGGAGAAACAGGGTTGCATCTTCAGACTTGCACAAATAAAAGCAGGGTTCATTTCTATTCTGCCATTTTAGCATCAGTTATCTGCCTCCAGCATAGCAGTGGGACTGTAGGAGATGCCACTACCTTTCATGGATGTGTGCCAGTACAAAATTAGTTCCAAGTTTTTAGATGCTGTTCAATTACCTGTTATCTCTACCATGCTGTTACACAGCTAAATAGCTCAAAGCTTTAATTGAACTTGGGAAAATTAGTGAGAAAAATACTTTTTTTTGTAAAGACGCTGACTAGCTGTGGCCATTCCATTCAAATTCCAGGTTTCTGCATCATCACACCTCAATATTCCTTGAATGTCAAATGTTGCATTGACATTATACTTTGAAAGTAGAATTACTGATACTACAAATGTACAAACTCTTTGCCTGTAGGCTCTTTTTTTTTTTGCCAGACTCAATATTCTGACACAGATCCTCAAGGTTATTTTAGTGCCCAAWAACTAGTGCTCTGAGGGAGCCATCTTAGAGACTTGGAGCTTTTCCTCTTTTCCAGGAAAGTTCTCTTGACTAATCTTAAAAACCACCAACATAGAGCCAAGGACAACCACTTGCTAGGGCACTACATACAACACATCCTCTCTCCTCCCATTGCTCCATCATAGCCTTTTCTACAGGCTAATATCCATCCTGTACTTTGAAAAGTGTTTATTAAAAATTCATGGCTCAAGAATAGACCCTTAAAGCACAGATCTGCCCACACATACCATCAAACACGGTAGCTCCACTAATCCCCTTTATTCTTTCTCCTCAGTAGAGTGCTATTTACAGCAGACTCAAAATATGAGTTAATGCATCTTTTTCCATTACCTTCTCCCCAGCTTGAAAATGTATTATGTATTCCAGCTAGTTTGATGCGAGTCAGATGCATACAGGATGTTTCAGAATCATAGTCTGAATTTCAAACAAAGCACAATCATAAGGCATGGTCCTTGGATACCTTGAATACAGTGCAGCTGCCCCTGCTCAGGAAAGTCACAACAAAACTCATTCTGGCCTGAGTGACACAAGATAAGGTACAAGATAGGTACAATTTCAGGCAGCAGATTGTCTTTATGGTGCCCACCTGTAGAATTAAAATACGAGGAATGGACTGAATATGCTGGCRTCCTACAGTTCTCCCAGACTCTCCAGCTGTTTGAGCACTGGCTGCCCCAGAGCCAGTCTTGTGGGTACTCTGAATCACAGCTGGTTTGTTTTGTAAGCCAGTGGAAACAACCAGATGTAGGTATCTCTAAGGCCATCTATCCAAATGTATGCACRTAATGTAAGCATTTTATATATTTCTATAGATCATATACATATATCTCTTTCCTGAATCATTTTCCTTCCCAACACTCACCTTGAGATTAATAGATTAGTGGGCAGACACTTCTGCACCATGACCCCACGGAACCATCTACCTCTACAATCCTCTGCCTCGCCACTCGTCACCTTCCAGCTCCCCTGGACCAGGGATGACCCTCATTGCATGACCTTTAAGCTATTTCCCCCAGAATGACCTGTCACTTCCCAGCCTGCTGGCTCCTTTGGGCAGTAAACAAGTCTTCCTGCAGGAGCAGAGTGATCCATTATTAATCCTACATCTCTTATGTCTGGGGCTTTCAGTTCAAGTCAGAAATAAAAAGACTGCAGCACAGACAGAGAGACCAAAACTGCTATCAGACCAAAGCGTGTAATTTAATAGAGCTACCTAGAGTAATGCTATAATCTCAAGCAGTCTTCATAAGTTTTTCAGAGATATTCCCTAAATCCTCAAATCAGCCACAAATACATAGTTATATTACTACCATGAATTGAAAGGCCTTTGAAGTCAATAGAAAGATTCCTATGAGCTTTTTTATAGGCTAATGTGTTTTATATGTATACAAATATACACATATGTATTTATATATACACACATATATATATACACATACATATACAAATTTCCCTAATTTCCTAAGGGTTTAACTGGGCTCAGGAATCCCTGAAGAAGCCATAGCTGAGACCCTAAGACAAGGCACATCCTGAGAGTTCTCTGTCTGYAGGATGTTTTGTATGAACATCCTCTGAACAGAGTTTTTATTCCATTAACCACCATTTTYCTTCTTTTTGGCAAGGTGAGAGTTGTCTCTGTTCTGTAATGGAGACATCACTTTCTCAGAGCATGTTCCCAAGGAGCCCAATTTAAAGACTGACAAGGAAACGACTCAGTCCTTTTGGACAGAGAGAGAAAATGATTTTTTTTTTCCAGTTGGAAAAAAAAGGAAAAAAATAATAATCAGTTGTGTAATCCTGATCAGGATTGCCAGACATATTTAGGGAAGCTTGAGGTTTTGCCAGCCTGAGGATCACCATTATCAGGAGAGCTTACTGAGCTCTATTTGCTTGTGCCATTTGCACTAATTCTTTCTCCTTAGGATGTGTTTTTGCCTCAAGGAAGAGCCCGTAGCCCCTGGCTGAGGCTGGATATGTGCATTCCGTAACGTGTCCAACTACATCCCTAGTGGAGCTGGACTGGGTCACCCATTTATTTTTCTCTTCCATTATATTTTGCCCATCCTTAGCATCCTTCCTTTCCATCTTCTTTCTTACAATGTCATTCATGATTGCTTCTATTTGCACCTTAATTTCAAAGATCTTTTACTCCTCCTCACTTTCATGAGGAGGGAGGAAGTGGGATCAGAGCATTCCTGGCTTCATGTTTAGCGCTGAGACCTGCCAAGGAGGAGTGGGTTTGGAAGCAAAGCTCTGATAGCCAAAAACACCATCAAGCAAGACGAGATGAAAGACCAAGAGGCAGAGTTTTCAACCTGCTTCCACAGAAGGACTAGACAGAGCAAGACAAAAGGAGACAAGGTGAGAGACAGCTTAAAAATAAACATAGGCATCTTCCAGGGGACATATAAAGCATCAAAAACCTCTAGTGTTTTTACATAACTGATGGCTGCAAAAGCTCTTTCAAAGGAGAGAACAATTTATAGCTATGGGAAGCGAAAGTGTTCCAGTGTGGGGAAAAAAAATAAATTTAAAAAAAGGAAAGTATTTCTATAGGGTTTTGTGTCATATTGACCTGAGGATGTGGAGGGAAGGTTATAAAAAAAATTAAAAATATGTTTTGCAGGCAAGGGATTGTCACTCACCTCAGTTCTAGAAACAAGTTGTTTCATACAGGCCCAGTTTGCAGCCCTGCACAATAACTGCTGTTGCCAATACTCAATGAATACTTTGCATGCCCTCCAAAATCCCAGGAACGGCTGCAGGATCGACACAGGATGGATCTACCTGCACTGCTGGCTCTAAATAAGCTCCATCTTTGGATCGCATAGAGCATAACATCTAGAATTAGATGCCATTACAATATAAACATTAAGAGTGGTTAACATAAAAATCAGATGAAAACTACAATGCATTTCCTTAACCAAAGCTTTTATGATTTCATTTTACATTTCTTTGTTTCTAACCAGGAGAAACTTCAGTAGCAGAGCAAGAAAGAAAGGCTAAGTGAGGTGCATGCAGTAGATGAGTAAAGCAGAGGTAAGAAGTAAGACGCCTCGAGCTTATTCAAATGACTTTCTACTGCTAATTAAAGCGCTGTGGAACATTTCCCATGGGAGGAATCATGGAAATTGGTGGAATAGATTGAGCCCTGTGGCTTCAGTCAGAGAGGAATGGGATGCAACCACTTCACCCGAGAACAAATTCCCTCTCACACTTCTCTCCCCTGTCCTTTCCCGCACCAGCTTTTCTGTACTTAGTCTCCACTTCTCTGTCCATTCCAGAGCAGAAAGCCAAACAAGCCGAGTGAGGATTTTCGTCCCATGTTCCCAGACTTCGCCAAGCAAGGCTGCAAGCACAGGAAGTGATATAATCCATTAAAAGGCAAGCTGGAATCACATGATGGGGAAACATACACACAAATTACTTCTCTCCACAATAAATTTACCCTGAATGAACCGGGGCTAAACATGCCAGCAGCCACAGGGCAGCTCGTTCCAGGGGTGCACGCTGTGTTTGGCCTCTCCAGTCAGGAGCAGCAAGCACCTTGGCACTCAGCATCCTCGTCCCTCAGCCCTGAGTTAATGCAGACCCCTCTCCTGGCTCCCTGCACAGCCGTGATGCAAAAATCCCAACCTCCGCACTTGCTGGAATAATCTCGTGTCATGTTCACAGAGATCAGACAGGATTTATTTCTAGATGAAACCCAGCTGATAATATAAAGCAAGTTATTAATCCACTCAGGCCAGCCATCTAACACCCAAAGCCTGTTACTCTCACTGGCTGGGAAGAGGTATTTGATTGAATCAAGAGGGATTTGTTTAGAGCTCTGTTCTTGTTTAAGCTAGAAACTTCTTAAAATTGTTAGCTGGGCTTTATGGCCCTGTATCTATCACCAGCTCATTGGCTCTTGATTACCAGTGACTGAATCTGTGAATTGAAAATTTGCAGTTAAGATAGAGAAAAAAAACAAAAACTAAAACCCAACACAGCTTAGGATGCATATTGTCTCTGCTACAGATTTTTGGTATCAAGATGCCAGAGATAGAAACAAAAGTAACTTCGTGTCATTTTTGTCTTGAATATTCATTAACAATCTCTTTCAGGCTAGGAACTCCACTTCCTTGCTGCTTGCAAGCTGCTTGCAAGTCWTTCCTCACTACTCCTATCATAAGGTTCCAGATGATGCCCTCATATCTCTCTTTATCGCCCCGTGTTTCACATACCCCTCACAGCCCTGTTCCCTGACCAAAAAACACTCTCCAGAGCTACCCAAAAGAAAGCCCTGTCCTCCTCAAGATCCKACTATGAGATCCAAAATAAAGTCTTTCCACTTTAACACGGGTCCTTGCTACAAAAGACACTGTGTTGGGAGCATCAGGATGTCCAGCCCCCTTWGAAGAACAAGGGATTTTTGAGTAGTGTGTGTTTACCGTTCCTCCGTATTGGAAAACTCTGGTTTTTTTCAGAGTTCAAGTTTAGATCTGTCAAAACTCTGTGCTTAGCTGCTATTTTAGCCAGCAGGGACTGGATTTTCTCTCTTTTTCTGTCAGAGGGTCTGATGAAAGAACTGGTATCAAGAGGATCAGTCAGAGAGTGATCACAAGGCTTTCAGCATCTGAGACAAAGCCCATTGACTTTAGTGAAAGCCCTTCCTTTGACTTCAGCTGGATTTTGATCAGCCACATGGCACTGTCGCAGGACAGGGCAGAGCTTCCTTTGAAAGCACTGTCAGAGCTAGCAGAAAACTCAAGTTTTTAGAGGCCCCTGTGTGGTCCCTTCACATATGTCTGTAAATAGGTGGGAGACAAGGAATGAATTATAAGGACTCATTCTGCTCTCATTTTCACTTTTTTAAATACCTCTGTCAGCATTGCTTTCATTATGTTTCTTATTCAGGCATTTTCTGACATCTCCTGATGTGAAAAGTGAAAGGTTATCAACTCCTTCTTAATGGAAAGAAGTAAAATGCAAAGATCTTATGAAAACAAGAAAATAAAAATGAGGGGATTGAGGAAAATATCCAAAAAATACAATCAATTGTTTTTATAGTTTGACAGAAAGACATTGGTTCAACTCCAGCTTCACATATTCTGAAAGCAGCTTCATGCAAGTAATGCAATTTTCCCCAACTCTATTTATGACATTTTGCATCAACTATGCTATCCAGAGACGAGCAGAKCTTGACATGCTGTGACAAGCTGCCAAAGTTTCTGCAAACAGGAGGCTCCTGAGCAGCCACAATAAATGAGGACAGCCCACACGTGCTTCTAATGAATCAGAGTGCAGAGCGCCCACAATCTGGCTCCCATATCACCCATGCAAGGCACTCCAAAAATAAATGAACAAATGGCRTATGAATATTCCTGGCAATGGGAGCAGTACTCGATCTCTTGCAAAGGTTGACTAATTTGAACTTCTAAATCTTGTGACAGTCATTGCTGCTACTTTAAACCCAAAGGTAATTCAGCAGTTGGAGCTCTGAGCCTGTAAGCACCCAAGGGTGTGAATAAACATATTGACCTAAGAGGCCAGCTGACACCACGTAGTTTTTTTGGGAGAAACCATCAAGTCTTTCATTTCCTTCTTGGGCTATGGCTTAGTTATGCACTGAAAGCTGTAAGTTAATCAGCTGTTTGCATGAAATGCAAGAGAGATGAGTGCAGCAGTGACAGAGACAGGTGACTGTCATGGGGGAGTGCTTCTTTACATAAATATCCATTCATATGCTCCCAAAATTCTCTYCCTTGAGAAAATATAGGCCAGGTGCAAAACATTTGATAGGTGCTCTGTTCTTCTGCAGTGACTTACCACTTTGCAGCCACTGGTTAATTATAACTTTGAAGAATAGCAGTCTATAATCATGTACATGAAAACTCATTTCTCTTTAAATGAAACCTGGCTAATGGTTGCTTTTTACTGGAACAATTTTCAAATAAACAAGCTCTGAAACTAAAAAGGAATCTTAAACTCCATTAAATAATACAGTTCCGTAGCAGGAATTCCTCCTGGGAAGGGATGTCTTCTATTCAAGTGCCATGTTATGACAAGCATGACAGACTTGATAGTGATCTGTTCCAACTCATGACATTGCTTAAATTAGGTTAGATAGACTCTGAATAGGCTTTCTAAGGAAAACTCCTATGGGTAAAGGCACTATTATTTTTGTTAATGGCTGTGAATTATGATTTTCTTCTCCTAGGAGTCATAAACTATGTTGCTACACAGTAATACATCATGTAATATATGTAGTACATGATTCCTTAGTAGGGGAGGAAACTATTACATTTGCATACATTAGAGACACAGTTGTAATCGGAATGTGTTTTCCCACTTCCTTCATTGCATATTTATGGATTTCTTTCCCACATCCCCTTTCTCTAAACATGTCTCKTGCTTGACCTGGTATCTTTCTCTATTTCATTCAAAGCTGGGAAGGGTACTTGTTTATGCCACATCCCTGGTGCTTTGCAAGCGCTCGGAGACTGGCTTTCGCTCCGATTGCTTTCCGAGGCTCACGCACGCGCCCATGCACACGCAGACAGCGTCTCAAACACACGAGAGGAGAGGTGCAGGCAGAGAGCAACTCARCTCCACCGCTGTGGGCACACGAGCACATTGGGGGCTCAACAGCAGCTCGTCACAGCAAGGACTCCTGTCCGTAAACAAGGCAATTTTAAGGCTGTAGCAACACTCATTAGCTTGAGCAAATTCAGAATCACCCAGACCGGCAAGTGCCGTCCATGAGTGGTGCCAGAGCAGGGCTGTGAGAGGACACACAGCYCATCCTCCTGTTTCAGTCCCCTTGCAACTCAATGGAGCAGGGAAAGGATGCGAACCTTTCACCAGTGGCCTGGCTATAAATTTAAACTGGTTTCCGAAGGTCAGCCCTCAGGACACAGCTGCTGAGCCTGCAYACTTCCCATGGAAGCCCCAAGCTACCTGCAAGCCCACACCACTCACTGGCATCCAGTCTCCATCGCTCAGTCCCCCCAGCACAGCACATCCATCAGGACGAGGCAGAGGTTGGGTATCTGCCTCTCTGCTGCTTGGTTCATCATCTGACCTCATGGGCTGCTTTGGCATTGTCTTTTGCAGCRATGTAGAAAACCACAGGGTGATGTATTTAAGGGATTGCGGTACCGCTGCCTTCATCATATTTCACACAGTCATGTCCAAGGGCTCAGATCTTTAAAGATGCTTKGGGGCTCCCAAGTCACTAAGGCTTATTCAGAAATCCTGTTCATCAGTCTGCCAGATAGACCCACACTTGGGTGCTTCCACATCTCTGTTCAGCCATGTTTTGAATTTAATAAAAGCCATTCAAGTGCAAACCCAGATCACCAGGAAGCAGATTTCAAGAGCTTGATCTGAGCTTACAGGAACATACCTCTTTCCCCACCACAAAAAGCAAGCAGAAAAGACTGACATCCATTTGCAACCTGAAAGGGGGGCTAGAGGCCATGTGAGCCACTTACACATAGGAAAAATGTAAGCAATACCACKACTATGCATGAGCACAGAAATGAAGCAAAGCTAGAGGACTCTTAGAAGTATCAGAAGATTATATCCCACCAGGGACAAATTAAAACTTACGATTTTAAAATAAATTCTTTTGAATGCTAGAAAGCAACAAAAAAAAATATGTCCTTAAAAAAAATTCTTGGATCTCAAGTATACAAAGTGACTCTTGGCCCATTCTCCTAATTACAGCATCTGCAAACAGTTTAACAGTGATATAGTGCTTCAGCTTCTCTTCCAGGCAGTGTTTTTTCAAATGTCTAAGATTTGAAAAGAGGTGAGACATCACCAACCAATTCCAGAAGCTTTCCCGAAGCACTGAGACACTGACTAAGTCAAATAATTACAGATACACCCCGAAGTGCACCAAAACTSATCAAAATTGAACAGGCCTTCTTGATATCTATCACATGGGCTAAGGCCAGCCATGCACTTGAAGGCTTGCAGCTATTGCCATCTGCACGTTCAGAGCAGTTATTAGTATAGGAAGGCTGGAGTGAAAGCAAGAGCATTTCTTACTGACTCAAACCAATTTAGGCTCAGGAATCCCAGAGTGACATGTTATTATTTGTTAGCCGAGAGATCATTTAAGGCATCTTTGCAGTTGTCTGGCCAAGCAGCCTACAGGTAGCACAACACACAGCAATGTCAGGTGCTCATTTTCATGGCCAGCAAGAGCTGAGAACACTGTGCAGTTGCAGAGCACTTTCCCCRAAGGGATGCATAAGGATGCCTTTGCTTTGCTGTGTAAAAATGTTCCCTAGCACTGAGATTTATTGCTGTGCTGCCAGAGGAGAACTTCAAATTCCAGGGTGAGATTTCCAGATGTGAGCAAAGGAGGAAGAGACTGCATTACCTAGTACTTCAAGGGTTTTAATGCAYGACCAAAGGTGTGCTTAGGGCTAAAAGGTCTTTTGGAGCCTAAAAATGCCAAAAATGATGTGGACCAAGATCCTTATGGAGGGCAAGCACCAAAAAAAATGGCTTTTTCTGTGTTAGGCTCAGTGGAATTTCCAAGTCTTTCCAGWCAAGGAAAATGCAATGACAGGAGCACAACACTGCTCTGCTTCAGTGCTTTTGGAAATTGCACACCTAGTTGCATAATAAAGAGGCAGAAATGCCATTGTAGAAATGGTCTTTGTGCTAAATAACAATTAAGAAATAAATAAAMAAATAAGAATGTTACAATTTCTGAGTTGTCAGGGCAGGCACAAAACAAACAATAGCAGTTTGATTTACTTTCTACATTTGAATTCATCATAAGAACTATTAAAAAAAATAAAAAGAAAGAAAAAAGATGCGAAAACCATCTTGAAATATCTGACACCTCTCTCTTCCCACRTGAGACCCTAGCAACAATGATCTAAGAACTACATTACAGCCMTTTGCCAGCCTGGGATGGACAGATACCATCACTCTGCTCTTGTGTACAGTCTGGAAAGCTCATTGAAGTACCAGCTAGCAAGSAAGAAATACACCTTAAACCAAAATGCAAACGCACGATCCCTAACAGAGGAGGTGTCACYGCACAGACACGAATCCTGAACCCCCACTAGGTTCAGGGCAGATGTCACTGCTCTTGCAACACGTGGGGAAACTCATAACTGCCTRTGTTGTACTGTGATTCCTCAGCTGATAAACAGTCCGCAGTGCTGTAAATCTAGCATCTTTATGAGCACAACATGKTTTTTCAGAGAAAAATGGATATTTATGGCTGATAAGTGTTATTCGATCATTTTAGTAAAATTAAATTTAAGCTTGCACTGTATGCTCTGCAAATTACTCCATAAAATTACACTTAAAGCAAAAATGATATAAATCATAGACAAACTGATAGAATCCCTACCCCCTAGAACTACCGCATGAATATTTTTTAACCATGATGCATGCAAATCAAATGCAAATTAAATAGCAGTGGGTGGGGTGTATATGCAAATTTCCAATCCTACCCAGTCCCAATTTCCCGTTTATGAACCGCCTACAGCCATAACTTTCAGAATTTATGAGCTGCTTGCCTTCTAATACAATCTTTGTCATTGAAATGAAGCACAAGGAATTGGAAATGGTACAAAGACAACCTCCTTCCACAGTCCCCATTTCTGTTAGGAGGTTTCGCGACGACAGAAGTGCTATCATAAAAGAYAAAACAGGTAAGGAATAATGTGGGAAAGTGTAGATACTTGTGAAAAACCTTGCATGCAGAGAGCATCAGTGACTTTTAGTATCATCAGTATCATCTAGCACAGAGCTTGGACACTGAGCATTGGGATTTGTRCTCAGAAGACAACTAACAGCTGCCACGCTGCTCCTTCATTCCCTCGTGGACACAACCAGTGAACAACCTACAGCTGCTGCACAGGCCATACCTGCTGTTCCAACCTACAACTCTTTCATTGCCACCAGATGTAACTCAGCTTTCCTCAGCACAAGCCCCTTCTCCAGCATCTCACCACCATTTCTGAATGGTGAGAAATGAATCAAAAACTGAAACAAACCAAAACTGAAACAAAAATAATTCCATCTTGAGCTGAATTCAATAGTGGGGTTTTCTCAGTCAGAAACTCTCTACTCTAGGTCCAAAAGGGAGGTTTTCCATCCACCAGACTGCAATTCCAGGGACAATAAAGCTCCAACATTTCCTCTTGATATTTGAAAGCTCCCTATCTTTTGATTTCCTTTGAAATTTACTTTTGAATAATTTATTTTAGAGTTTTCTCAAAGGCTGTAGRGCCTTTCACCTTGCAACAGCCTCATCGTTTTTTCCTCCAGATTTTGCAAAGAAAACTGCTTCATTTTCCTCCAGGTCCTCACCAGGGAACCAARACACCACATTTTTCACTTGCAAGAGCCTTTACAAGGGAGGAACTTCTATCAAACACAGTCTTCCTGGCTTGGCAGACCGTGCCTTAACAGGGGTGTTTCTTGACTCCACCTTGGCATTTAAAGGTGTTTCCTTCAGAACTCGAAAAGCATTAGGATAAGGCAGACCCAGAGCATATTATTCACTTTCTTCCTCTTTGTCATAATATACAAAGAATTTGCTTTTTTTAAAATTCTATATTGGACCTAACACTTTTGTCATCAGGACTATCCTCTGGGGGCAGAAACCTTTCTTCTCCAGATAGAGGAGGGACACCCGGACACAGCAGAAGGAGGCAGAAACGCAGAACTCTCTGATCTCTCAAGGACTTGAGGGTGACCAAAACATGCAAGATTCGCCTGTAAATCTGTCTGGTTCAGGGGTCCACCAGGACTCCCAGCTGCAGCCCGCTATTCATAGCTATGGTAACAGGGCTGAATTTGCTAAGTGTGATTGTATTTTACATTTTTATCACATATTTGCCAGCTACATACCCATGAAGAAGAGATATTTGATACGTTGAAAAGTGATAGGCCTCAACATACAGATGTTTAAACAACTATTTTTTGCTCTGAGTAAATAATTCCCGTTAGGCACAAAAAAAAAAGGACCTGCTTTTTAATTTCAAATTCAATGAAGGCAATTCTCATGCTGCTGMAGACTGGGAGAGGTGCCTTTTTCCTCTATGAAGCCCTTTTGAAGACAATATAGTGTCTTTGAGTGCAGAACAGTCTGCAAACCTCCGTAGCAGGCACAGCTTTAAAGAGCATTTGAAGAGAAAAATCAAGAAAAAATGCAGTTCTGAGCGCAACATGTGTGAAGCCCCATCTACTGCAAATATAGCACCCTAATTTATGACTCCAGACCCTAGAGTAATGCAATCAAAGGCAGTGCCTGAAAGAGCAGTATTTCTGACCTATTCCTGTCTGTTCTACTCCAAGCTAATTATCCCTTCCTTAGGTGAAAGGAAAATAGTTTAATCTGTTTTTGCAAARCTCATTCTATCAAATTAGGAAGCAAGGTACACTGTGCCACCGCTGCCAATAAAACCTGTACTGAGGAATTATTGAAGAAAATAAACCATCTCTCAGCATAATATTTTCTGTTTGACAAACAACTATTTCCTTCACAGGGAAGGAACAACTTGCTCAGGAAAAATAAATTTAAAAAAAATCAAAAAAAAAATCAAAAGATAAAACATTTACTAGGCACTCAAACAAGGAAGAAAACTTTATTTCCTCCAATCCACTTCCAGGTGCATAAGCTTTCACTAGGCCCACTTCTTTTCTTCACAAGCAGAAATATAATGGAAAACCTTCTGCACCTTCTCCTCTCCTGATTCCACTTACTGCCCACAGGAACACTGGATTTCCCACCACTCTGTTTTTCACTGGTGATTAGGAATCACCAAGGCTGCCATGGTTTGGACATTAACCTCAGCACTTTCCCATATTATACAATATATCCTCGTCCATACTGGGGACTAGGTAGCTGTAGTGCAAATTGCACAGCTTTGCAAGGATAGAAAGAGCACATAGCTTTTGGATTAGCAGAGTCATCTGCCCTTTAGAGGTGTCTGAGCCTATTCTTAGCCTTGGAAGGTAGCTGGGAGTGGCTCCTACCCAAGRAGTGGTCTCCCTGGGGTATTGCCTGCCTTACACTTTGGGAGGCCTCGTTAGCAGTCAGCATTTATTTTATCGGATGCTGTTAGACTGCATCTGTGCTTTGGTCTCCTGAGTCTGYCTCAGTAATAATCCACCTGACATCCACTCTCTCTGCTGTACATTTTATAGTCTTATAGCTTATTTCTCTGCGATGCCACTATACACACAGACACTTTTTATAGGTYGACCTTGAGAGGCAAACCTACTGTCATATAACTGTGTCTGTAAATCCACCTAAGTCTTTGTATCCCATTGCTCGGTCTCCATACTGAGTTTATCCCAAGTCTTGCTGAAACTCCTAAGAAACCTCTGGTACTAAAATTATTTCTTTTTATCCTGCCTTTATGCTGCTCAAACCAAGTAAGCTTTAATGTACTAAGCTTTTTATATGAATACAATCCTTCCGTATTTGGAAATATATTAAAACAGTAGAATATAGAATTACAGTAGACAGAGACATAAGGGGACTAAAAGGATTACCCAGACTATTCCCCCAATCCCAACAGAGGGTCATATCTACTTACTCTATTCCTGAAAGAATTTGTTTAACTTATCCTGAGAATTTCCAGGAGTGAATTCCGCTGCACTCATATTTGCACATGATTTTGTCTTATTTTCATGGTTTAGTCTTTGTGCTCTATGGAGAGAATCCATATGGAGTCTCTGAGTCTGAAAAAGACTTTGGAGTATACAATGAAAAATGTACATGAATTTGGAAAATATCCTATGGAGAAAATTATGAATAAAATAATTTGATACCTTTCCAATATGGTGAAACAAAGAAACATTCTGTTCAGAGGCTTTCAGAGACTAAAAAAAAAAAAAAAACCCAAAAACCTGTTCTTCATTATATGTGTTAAATTATCCTTCACATATTTAAAAGAACAGTAATATTGTAACTTGAAAGCAGGCTGTTGTATCTTTTCACAGTGTCACTCTAACAACACACAGAAGCGCYGATGAATTTAAGCACCAAGGATGGTGCATCTGCAGTTATCATGAATTCTTGCCAGTCTGTTGTGGGATGGGGCTTCACTGAATAGCTTTTTTCCTAACCACAGATGGTCATGTCCTTCCAAACCACAGCTCTGGCCTCCATGATGTCAGCAGGAGGAAGATCTTAGGGTGTTTGGCTCTGCTACCTTGCAAAAACATCCAACACTTTGAAGTTTCCTTCAGTTCATTAAACCAGTTGTGTCCAGCTAAGAAACATAATGCAAATCTCCTATTACAGAGCAAATTAAGGAAGAGACAAGCCAGACCCTGCAGGGCTCATGAACTGGAAACCAGAAAGATGAAGTTTCTAGAATAGCATTGCCTGAGACCTTCTAAATCTGTAGAGAAGATATTTTCCAAATACACCATATGTTTAATCAGTTCTGCAGCCAGTTGCTCATTCAGCAACACCATTAAACAAAAGAGAAGGGGGGAAAAAAAAAAGTCTAAAAACCTGACTGAAAAAACATATGCCAATAAAACCAGTCAGACCAGCCAGGATTTCAGTTAGGATGTTGTGTTTAATCTTGACTGCATCACTGAGAAATGCTTCAATGATAATTTCAGCTCTAGAAGAAATAATAATTCACACCCTTTTTTTTTTCCTCAACAAGCCTTAATTCACAATCTGCATATATTTTAGTAGTTACCAGAAAGATGAAGAGGAGAGATTAGCTGTTCTCCAGATTCAGGTGTGGACTCTATTATAACTATTATCAATTACTGAAAACAGAAAACAAAAATAATAAAATTCAAACAAAAATAAAACATTCAGAAAAGCAAGTTTTCAGAGTACATCTTTCAAATATAAAGTTTGTTCAGGCTCTTCAAAAGCCTTGTACCCGTTCTCCTCTTACCACCTTCCTACTACCCACTAACAAAATCATGTGAGTCAAAGTCCTGGATACCCAACAGAAAGGATATATAGAGACCATAACACAACACAGACCATAACACAACACAAACAAGCTCTGCTGATGCTAAAAAAATGTCTTCATGGCTACCACTATGCTTGCCCTGCTGAACCAGTTTGCAGTCTTTGATATAAGATCTAAGAAACTACTAATACTCGTATGTAACAGAAATAGACCATTCAGCCTTGACGTAGTTCCTATCACTGCTGTCCAGCAGACCTGGAGACAGGCTCTGCTCTCTCTCACTTGGAACAGCCCATAGGCAGTCACATAATCCTTCCTCCTCTTCGTTAATTATGCAAAATGATTGGGAGAGACGGAGAGGTGCTGCAGGCTTGGCTGCCAACAGTCTGCGGATGGCAGCCAGCGTCCGTGTTCTCCACGGATGCAACCACTGACACTARCAGCATGCCAGAACACCTCCAGGAAATTAGCTCTTGGAGAGGAGCAGATGGCTTGAACTGAATCCAAGCGAGGCTGAAGTGAATGAATCCTAGCAGAGCCAAACGCAGGTTGAGAGGAAAGATTTCTTTAAACAGCTCGTGGAGACATCGTCTTCCCCTCCCTCCATGGAAAAACACACTGCCCGCATTTGTCAAAGCAAGGCCTTGGGTCTGACACCTTGCTAAGTCTGGCTGCTTAGGTGGCATCAGCAATCCCTAAATTTGTCACCTCTGGGCAGGATTATAACAACTCAATGTGTTTTGAAACTCAGTGAGGGAAACGTACACTAGTTCCAGCTGGTAGGGAATGGGGAACAATTACCTCTTCAGTGGTTCAAGTTGCCAAGGGAAGAACCGGTTTGTGCTCAAGCCTTTTCCATAAATCCTAGTGAGCATCTGATGCCAACTTAAGGCCCTGGTCCTCTTTTTCAGAGCAATTAATGTCTCAAGATCTGGCTACATTAAAGACTGAATTTTCATTTGCAAATTCCCATGGCAGCTAAGCTTCTTTGAGAGGTCTTAAAAATCAGAACAGAGTGTGTAGGAGAGCTATGAACAACCACAAGTCCTTTTTGTCAGTGGCTGTGGAATAATTTTCCAGTGTAGATGAGCAAATCCAGATTTTGGATTTCTTGGAGGTGTCTGGCCTCAGAAAATCTCTTCCTGATTTTCCCCTCTTCTAGAACATCCCTCTCCTGCTCTTCTTCCTCAGTAGCAAGGCCTGCCAACAGTGGCAGGGATTATCTCGCTTTTCCCAATGTTCATGGCATCAATTGTTCAAAACACAATTGGAATGGCATAGGCAACACCTCACATTCATCATATTCTGCCCTTACACAGACAAAATCAAAGACCTTTCAGTAATCATAGAAAGGTGTCATTGAAAGGCAGAGAGCAGCTGGGGAAGGTGAGKTATCCAAGTGACACACCTATGATTCCTTTTCCTTTTCTGACCCCTTGTTCTGAAGGCTACTGTTTGTAAATCAAGATTAATGAGAAGACCAGCACTTACGTGCACCTGATCATAAATCTAGGAACGTTAGTATACTCTCTGACAAGATAAATATATTTTATATCTGACACTGTCTCTAAAATGCTCTGTGTTCAATTTATTACCACTCCAAACCTGAAAGTAGAGCATGGTTTTACTTACGGTGCACCTTTCCTTTTTTTTTTTTTTTTTCTTTTTTTTGAATGGTTCATTTACAATTCTATCTGCATTTTCATCCCTGTAATACTTTGAGATTATTTTCATTACCAAAAAAAAGAGACTTGTGTTTAACATAATTCCATCATAATTGTAAAATATTGGCATAAAGTCACTGAAGTGCTGTTAGATCATCTGCCTTTCAAAATCATGATCTAATTCATATCATAATTTCAGTGGTTTCCAGGCTTACACCACAAGAAATAAATATGCATACATATGGAAGCTAATTTCAACACCCARTTCCCCTCCCAAGGCTTTTTCCTTTTCACAGCTCCCATCTGTATATGATTTGGTTTCTCCTTTSCATACAGCCACACTCTCACCAGCTCCTGCCCTCTTCCACAACATTTCCTAACTTCGTACTCTACCAAAAGTTTGCTTCTTGTTATAGTTCCTGCTCTTCTGTACTGCTGTCACCCCCTCCCACTACGCCATATGTTCCTCATTTCTTCCCTGCTGAGCAGTCCTTGGTATCTAAAATYTGACAGCTGAAATGACCTCTCTCTCCTCCTTGGCCCCCCATTCTGCCTCACCAGAAGTCAGAGAGCGCAGCCCATGTGCTCTGCTCTCCTCAGGAACCAGGGCCAGTTACTTCACAGACACCTAATCTCATGTGCAATTGAGAAATAAGTTCAGTTTTAAGGCTTTAGAGAATTCTGACCCATCTATTCCTCAYTCGTTTAATGTCTCAGATCCACGCCTGCGAACAAGGGTAATARCATGTCCTCATTGCCMGCCTTGATCTACTGCCTCTCCTGAYGCTGTAAATTTATTAAGACATAGAGATCTGCTCTCTAGCTACAGAGCCCTTACAACTGATTTGGTAGAAAGGGTGCTCTCAAAACACACGTAGCTAATGCTGCTCCTGTGAGCAGCCATTTCTGAAACCTTTTTTTTTTCTGAAACCCCAACAAGGTTCTGACATAGCACAAGTCATCAAAGAGATATCCAAGACACAAGGTTAGAATCTTGCCCATAAACAATTTGCTCTCTCTTCATGCTCTAGCTCTGCAGCTAGGACTAATACAAAGCAACGTAAACTCTTCTAATCTTCCACAATATAAAATATCCAGCAATCAGAGGCTTATTAGCAGATAATGATTTACTTTCTACCCACCAGCTATTTGCAAAGATCATCCACTCTCCCTGTCTGAAATACTGTCAGGGCTTCTCCATAAGTCTACTCCATTCATCATTACAGGGATTTACACTGTAAACAGGACAGCTGCATTACCAAGTCTAATTATACCCTGAGAAGACAAAGCACCATGTGCCCACACGTTGCACTGGAATTAGAAGTCCAGGTAGAAGAGAGGCTTTTAATTAAACAATGTCAGTTACCTTTCACAGAAAGCCTATGATTTAATTTAAAGACACACACMCAGCAAGAACAGTAGGTCAGGCACCTTCCCCATCTTGTAAACTTCAGCGCTAGTGACTGCCAAACACAACGCAATCATTTCTGCCCACCTGCCTCACGTTGCTCTTCAGAGGTACTTCATCCTTGTTTTTGTTTTTTGGTGTTTTTTTGGCGTCCTTTCCTTTAATTACGAGGAGGGAAAAAGTTGTAGGGATTTCATAGCATGTCAGGTTTARTCTGCGTAAGGCCCCATTCGGTGTTGGGGCTGTGTGTGGGGCAGGAGTTTTTAATAAAGGATTACAGAAAGCACCTGCTGTGGCTGAAACATTGTGAGCTCTGTGCAAGCTCCGAGAGGCTTGTGCTAGGCCATGTTTGACTTGAGCATTTATTACTTATCAACCTTTGGAGCTCGGATGGATTTCAAGGCACTATGATGATGCCAACCACAACCAGGTTGTTTACATGAAACTGGTGTTTGTCTTAATGGCTGCTTCCAAGATGAGCAGCATTCCCTTGCCCCAGACAATGTATTCTTTTTCATTTCCAGATGCCATCCAATAACGATCTTTATGCCAACAAGWTAATTGCAAAAACAAATCAATTGCAAAACTATATTGAAGGATAGTCCAATGTTTTCTATAATTGCTTTGAATTTAATGTAATGAATAGAAATTTTTATGAGGAAAGATTGCTGATGCTTCATGAAAACAAACAAACAAAAAACAAAAGAGTATTTCTGAATGTATCTATCACATAGACAACCACTTTTCAGATTCTTCTCTTTGCTTACACCTCTGTCATCTCCACTGCTCCTTGCTTGGTCAGTTGACTTTCCAGTTGAAGAAATTCAACCCAAAGTTTTCACTACATGCCTTTGCCACACGGTATACGTATGGGAAGGACAGCTGCACTGCAAACAGCTGAAACAGTTCTACTTTCCTGGGGAAGATGTCTCTGTCCTCATGAGTGGAGGTGAGAGACAGAAACATCTGCACAYTCCCCTACGGGTTGCAGTGGTGTACTCACATTTCTGCTTCATTTCCTGCTTCTGGAGAGCATTTGAACTGAGAAAAGCCCAGTATGGGCCATTATTGGTATGTGGACCTCTTCACCTGCTTATTCTCATCAGAAGAGATGGACCGCTAGATCCTGTGCCAGTCCAAGTAGGTCTCTGGAGTGACAGATGTCTCCTTTGCAATGAGTCACTTGTCAGCTCATCACTCACAGCTGCCAGTACATACCAGACTATTTACTGCATCCCAACCATTTCCATTCTAATGGGACACAACAGAAGAGAAAGACACAGTGAAAATACACAGAGCAGTGACAAGTGTTAATAGGGCTGCTATCCTGCTTTAAAGCAATTCTATTAACACATCATACTGCAGCTGAGGGTAATTATTTCCAAGGGAAATGGTTTTTGCGACCATGACCCAGGCTAGGCTCTCATAATGGTGATTAAATTCACATRTGACTAATATACATAAGACATTAACTCAAGTTTGAGGATTTATTAAGATTTGAAGAGCCATCTGTAGGACCATAGAGGAAAGTCTCCTTGGGCTGCAGGGAAAAAAAAATAAAAAAGAGGTAAGAAAAACTCATGTAGGCCTTTGAAAATGAACAAATTAATTTCAGAATTTCAGTAATACATCTTCAAGTAATACCTTTGCAAATCTAATATATTATATTTAGTTTAAAAAATGAAAATAAAAGGGTTGTGACATATCAGAATATATAACAATGTACTACATTTTACCTTCAATTAACCCTACTTTAATCTACCGCTGAAGATCTGGCTAATTCAGAAATTAGCAGCAGGGGTTGATAGGGAAGGGACAAGACTGAGGTGGTGCATTCCATACTTCCCTGACAGGCAAATGAGTAAAGTACAAGGATATAGGATATAGGATACCCCTTATCCCTTGGCAACATCCAGCTGGAAAAGCCACTGCTGGAGATTTATAAAAGCAAATCTCCATCTGTCTCCTCTGACACCATACTCACCATTATATGCTAATCTGTCTGCTTTCAGCATCCATTTACCACAGAGCCAGCTCAGTCCCAGGAAGGACTAGACCAGCACTAACACCAGAATTAATAATACAAGGTATGTAGGGCCACCACATTGCAACATTAGAATACAAAAGCCTTTTCAGCTTTGTAAGAGAAAATCCTTTTAGGGATGCAATGTTCTGATGCAATCTCTGCCATCACAGATGAATGGGGGCAGCATCAGCAAGCCAACAACTCCTTCCCATATGCTGAGGATAGCTCTGTTTGTCAGTAGGGCATCTGGCTGAGCAGCTGGCAAAACTCAAGCCAATGCTTTATGGATAACAGTGCTCTATGCTGCAGCTCCTGTCACTAAGAACTGAGGGCTGCTATAAGGAGCTGCCCTCCACTCTGTGATACTGTAAATGCTCCAGAAGAACCAGAGATGCCATTTCAGAAGGAAGATCTAGAGGGCTCATACTTAAGCCCTTCCATACAACAGCCATGCTGGAGACAAAGGATGAAATACAATGCRGGTGGGCTGAGCAGAGACATAGCTTATCTCATAATACCCCATGGTAGTTTCACCTGGTAATATTTAATRGATGAATTAGTGAGGCTGCTTAAATCTTACATTACTGCAAGGCAGAGAGGGAGCCATGGGCAGCTGGGTTAAAGGAATCCAAACCACTCACACATTATAGCCTCGGACTTGTGCTTTAGAGACAGAATGATTACCCCTAATCTAAATAAAAACTACATATGAAGCAAAGATGACAAATGTACCACATCTTGGAAAACTAACTTTCTTCACACAATGTACCTTCTATCATTTGGAGAGGTCATACCGCATTATTTGTATGCAGGTAAAAAACTAAACAATAAAAAAAAACTATTCTAAGAATAAAACTCTTTGTAACCCCACTTAAAGAGCAAAAATCAGTATCCTGAAGTGACTCCAAGACGTTTTTCACCTGTAGAATAAGTCTGCACACTTAAGGGAATAACGCAACACAGTTGGGAAGGAGATGAAAAGCACAGAATGAATAACATGAAAGATGAGATGCAGTTTTATGGAAATGTCCTATGAATAGTAATGCATCCCAACATTACATTAGAAAATGCATCATTTCTGTGGAAACCAAGACTGGATTGGTTGTCATTCACTGCCAGAAATCAATGCTAACTATCCTTTCCTCATGATACTGTTACTATTCATAAATTATTAAGGTAAGTCTTTTGTAAAAGGCTCCTGTTTACAAGGTTACTCCGTAAGTTAAAATGTTTGTTTCCCCTCAGATCTGTACTGTAAAGCATCTGTGGGTAGATTAACATGATGAAGTTGATGGATTTTTATTTTGACAGTACATCTGTCATCCTTGCTTCATATGTCAAAAGGTCGGGTGTACACTCAGTGCTGTCAGGTGGTTCATTAGTGTCTTGTGGGATGTGCTACCTTGTCTGCTTTGCTTTAAGTGACAAAAAATGTTCTTTTAAGACCTTGATGCAAGAATTAACATCCCCTTTTCAACTGTTGGTATTTTATTACTGTCATAAGATTAGAATGAATGTGTAGCATGTTTATGGAGAAAATATYTGGGGACACAGCACTATGCAAAAATATAGCTCTGCTCCTCCACACACACAGCTGCCAATCTGATACGCTAAYGGTACCAAGTATCCCCAGGGACTTTTCTTTGCAGGAGCTAAAACATGTGYTTAGATGCTCAGAGAGTCATGTTACAACTCAAAATCCCTGTTAAATATATGTTTGCTAACTTGCTAACTAGGTTCAGCAAGTCATCTATCTGCTCACTGCTAACTTCAGTCATCAGATCATCAGACCTGTGTTCTCTGCTCAGGCAAGGCCTAACCCACACATCACAACAGCGGTCTAAAGAAGAGACAGGCAGTTTTCCCATTACTTTCCAAAAACTGTGTATGAAGCGTCAGAATGGGCAGCACCATTCGTACAATTTCCTGCAAAATTCTCCACAGATTTGCTAATGCGTCACGCTATCTGAGGGCACGTCTTCAAACGGCAGGCTACAGAATGTCATTCTGCATTCATCTGGACTTGTGCAAACTCATCGACTCCAGGAGGTTCCTATGAATCTAAGTGAGGGCCAACTTKAGTCCTGGGAATGCCAATGTTGTTTCACAAAGCACCTGTTTTATTTTGTAGGGACTAAGAAAAATTCTTTTTCCATTGATTTTACCACTCTGATAGATTACTTTGAGGACCACTTAATTTAAAGGGTAAGCAACCAGCTGAATGTTTTGCTTTCAAACCACTTGTTCTGGTGAATTTTGATCAGCCATATATAGAAAAATGCTGTTAAAAAAAATCTTGTTTCTATAAATTGGAAAATCATTCAATGCTTGAACCTCTATACAGCAAACAAACAGATTCAGTACCTATTTTTACATTTTCTTTTTGGTTACTTTACCACYGTTGCAATGCTCCTCATCTTTCCCATGGCGACTGATGGACGGCATTGTAGATGCAACATGCATGATAATTATTTTTCCAATTATTGTGGTTCTCCAGTTTCAAGCATACGATGGTTCCATGTAATCAATTGTCCTTGAAGAGCCTATTAAAGTACTTCTACACAAATAATACAAAGTGTCTTGAGGTAAACAACTTAACAGTATCACCTTTTTAACTTCTGGATCCATATAGGATCAAACTCTCCCTTTACTCAGATAAAAGACTGAGCAAGAATCTTTCTGTCTGGAAGGCGTTCGGATGAAAAACATTTCTGAAGGTTTAAAGAACAGAAAAAAAAGATACAAAGAAAGTACATCCACCCACAACCTTAAATTACAGAAAACACGTGTAAGKGCTGTACAGCAAAAAATTGTATCCATGAGATTAAAAAACCTTTAACCAATGTCTCATCAGAAAGAGCTAGTTCTGCAAAATCTCCCATACAAAGATAAAACCCCTTTACACCCTGAATGCAGAAGCATTGCTAGTGCTAAATCATGCCAAGTCCCTAAGCAAACAACTACTTGGCACATACATTACTGGCCAGGGCTGAGGCAGATGACTATGAACGAGAGAGCTAGTGAATCTTAAACAGTTATTGCCTGCCAACTGCAATGGTCATAGTTGTTTAAGCTATAGACCTTCAGTCACTACAGACCACAAGGACGCATATCAGCTGCATTTTACCTGAATAATAGCATCTTTATAAGATGTACTGCTTAAACATTGGTGATCTGACTGTGCCGTTAGATACCTTCCCAAATGAAAAGCTTATATCGGCTAAAGAGGTGTATGAGCTAGAACATTAGTTCTAGGAAGCAGTGAGAAACTGTATACGTAGTGTCTCTCCTTCACTCTATGCGTCCTGCAAGAAGAGGGAAGTAGATGTTGAAGACTTTCCACCCAGTCTCCCTCATGTTTATACCTTCTACAGGGATCTAGTACGCTATATTTCAACAGCCCAGAAAGCCACGTTCACTTCCAGGACTCCTCCCGGGCTGAGTAAAATGTAGCACTGACATTTCAGAGCTGAGCCGCAAGGCTCAGTGTAGCTCGTAGTGATTTTTCTGGCAAAATTTCACTATCATTTTGTGCAAGTGACTGTAATGAGCAATCTTTTTATCTGTGCTACCAAAACTGCTCTTCTTTTGAGTGCACATAATTTCCATTAGTATTAATGGGAATGTCACACACACAGAGGAGGCTACAATGGGCCCTGAAGTGTTCTTACTGTAATATTAATTTCTCCTTGTGGGTGACTTTGTCCTCATGACAATAATAAAGCTGTGGTGATTTACAAAAAGCAAAAGGTCTCTTGAAGGTTGGTAGACATTGTTATTCTAAACCATTAACTTTGTGAATTTCCATTCAAATGCATAAAAGCTGGTAGCTGGTTCATACATGTGCAAGATTCTAAATTACAAGCTGAAAATACTCTCTAGACCTTAAAAAAAAAAAAAAAAAAAAAAAAAAAAAAAAAAAAAAGAAAAACAAAAAAGAAAACCACACCACTTTAACAAGCAAAAGACACAAAACAGTGGGAGATGCACTCTGTAGTTGATGAGCTAAGTACTACATATTCCATACTTTCAGGTACAGCAGTTTAACATCCATGAAGTGAAAATCCCCACAACCATAACCTTAAAAAAAGAAAGTTCATGAATTTAGAGTGGCTCAACATAACCAGCACACTCCAAAGTAAGCAGATGCATTCTGAGTCTGTCTAGAATTATTGCCCAGTTCGGTGCTTTGGGATACCAAAGATAACCTTTTAAATGAGATTACCAAAGTTTATAGGCTTTCATTTATGCTAAATACTTAAAAGTTTCTTACAGGATCATGTATATTCAAGGAAGTACAGAAGCATCCATTGTTATGACAGACACCCCAGCTGTTCTCATAACTCAGTATACTGCTCAGTCTGCAAGCCAACCTCAGAGTTGTTCAATGAAATTTTCCACTGTTTCATGTTTGTTATGCACTAAYCATTTGAGAAAAATTACTGCAGATGTAAGAATTTCACATTTAGCCCAAAATGTAATACAAATCCTGGAAGATAACAGACTTAGAGATAAATTAAAAATGGAATAAAATCTATCATGGATTTAACAGAGCTATAGGATGCAAAGAAAACCTTGCAGGTATTTCTATTAAGATAATTTATTTTCCAGATAAAGAAAATGCAATGAATTTTTTTGATCTACCTTTATTTTGATACACAGAGAATTCCTTATTGAATTGGAGATAAGGACAATGGTAAGAAACTGGTTAAAGTCTGAACAAYCGCAATTTATGTTCTGAAGGAAATAGTCTGGAGACTGGAGTTCTTCATTGACAGTTCTGGGGTCTTTCATTCCTCATCTTGCAGAAGCACATAGAAAACCTCAGCACAGAGGAGAAGCAGAATCTGGTGACCTCAGCCTGGGATAGTAACAGTGGGTGACATYTAGCAGTGCAAACTTCAAGGCTATGCTCTGAGGAAGGATTACTAAGAGCATATGCTATAAACAAGGAGAGCAAGAGCTGAAAAGAAGCCAGCCTTGAACATTTGTCAAATGCTGGCCAACTATGAATTGCTAGCATGACGCAGTTAAGGAAAAGGCAGAAGCATCACAGGCTGTAGGAAGTGAAGCATTTCCAGAAGAGATGGAGAAGTGCTAACGATTTTGCAGGAACCTGGCAACAGCACAGGCCACGTAAAGTGCATAAGAAAGAAGATTCACCTAAGCTGCAATGGATGCAAAGAGGGTTACAGAGATAAGTAGAGAAAGAGATGAAGAGGCCATGGTTATTTTTTGCCTACTGAAATGTCAGCTGAGTGAGGGAAGACTTTTCTCTATAAATACATCAGGGCCATACTAATGAGGGGARAAAAGAACAAAGTTAAGGAAAGATAGGTATAATCAGGACATGAACCAATTCAGCCTTGAAATCAGAATAATATTTCATTGAAAGATTGAGTGCCCGCARGAATCTTATGTTAGAAATAGGATGGTAAAGCCTTGTGATCTTAGAACAGAGAGGTTCACCTTGTGAATCTTTATTATGGATTGTAGCAGGTCCTGTCCTGCCAGAACATGATGACCCAGAAGTTTTAGCTGCATAGAACCCTAACAGTGAGAAAAAAAGTATAATTTCTAAGATATCACCRAAATCCTGCTCTTCTAGAGCAAGCAGTTGTGCATAAACTAAGCTATTTACATAGAGAGCTCACCAAGAATCTAGGACRTGGATCTCTTCTACTAACAGAGCTGCCGGCACAGCCCTCAATATTGTCACGGCTCAGCAGAACAGCAATATTGGTGTCAGATGACAGACAAAGTGGCAAACCTCCAAAGAGAGACAGGCGTGTGTTACAGCATTTGTGCAATAAGTCAGGAAGGCTGTAAATCAACCAGAGATCCTCYGAAATGAAGCTCTTTAGAAATATAAAATCACTGTCATGGGCTGAGGATCTAGGAAGGGAAGTCATTCATCTGGGCTGTATTTCATAATCCGCTGCTATCAAACTTATGTTGTACTTTCCCCCTCTGCTAATTGACAGTGCAAACATACCTTCCAGACGGCTATTGCAAGGCATGTAACATACTGTACCACTTTTATGATACCTGTGGGAGAAAATTAATTAGGTGCAAGAAATTTTTGCCTCAGTTCTCAACTCTGCCTCAATTTCAGTGTGTGGCTACAGGCAAAATAGCTTATTACCTTTATATTTCTTTTCAAAAGAAAAAAAAAAAAAGAGAGGAAAAAGATAACTTTTCTCTAAAATCATTTATATTTTTTGTCAGCCTAGATGAGAACATCTCAGTAAAGGTGTTTTACTATGCCTTTGTACAGTTCATAACAAAATAAATAAATAGATATTAGTTGTGGATCAGCATTTTATAAATACCAAAAATGACCTTCACTGATGATATTGTTGAATATATATGCACAGCAATGGTGGAACTATTTAAGATAATTTTAAAATTTAATCAGAAAATTAAAACAATGGAAAAAATAGGAATGTTGAGCTAATTAGTGCAAGCAGAGTCTATTAGGTAGAATAACTGTTCAGCTGTCCAAACACAGAGCAGAAAATTTCTTGTTTACTTATCACCAAACACAATGACCACTATGATCCCAGCTGCAATCAAATACATAATTGGAAATGAACTAAACCGGAGAAATCAAAAAGAAAACACAGGGCCAGACCTCCTCACCACTGACTTCAATGAAATTAACTGCATGAATACTCCCACTCACTCCAGCAAATCAAAAACTAACAATTATTACTCTGAATAGCCGCATATTGCTGATGGGATTTTTCCCATAAACTAGAAAGCTGTGCACAATGACCTATATTAGTCCAACACACACTCAGGATTTTTGGTATTCTGGGGTATATAAAAATTGGTTGCACACTGTTACCCTCATATTTACATAAAGCATAACAATGAAGTCAGTAGTTGGGTTAGCATCAGTTCATCTGCATGACATCC
This sequence comes from Eudromia elegans, assembly GCA_003342815.1. Taxonomy (NCBI): domain Eukaryota; kingdom Metazoa; phylum Chordata; class Aves; order Tinamiformes; family Tinamidae; genus Eudromia; species Eudromia elegans. The sequence continues at coordinate 3,310,497 of PTEX01000051.1, forward strand.
ATCTGCATCACTGTGTTTTACTCTGTTCCAGTGCATCTTAAGTCACAAAATGATGTTGGCTACAATTTCACCTCTACTTACAGTTCTATTTACGAAGACTGATGGCAAAAAAAAAAAATGTAACAGGAAAAGAAGAAAAACAGTATGAAACGCATGTACAATAATATGGAACAATTATCTGTCACAAAATATAACCACTTGGAAATTCAGACTGTCAAGAAACTGGACATTTAATTATTATAATCATTCTAAACAAGAACTAATTGAAAGTGACGATTCATTTTTATCTTGAATTTTGCTCATGAATTTTAAGTATGTTACCTATTAGGATATAACCAAAGCTATGAAAATCCAAACAAATTATCCCCTCTTCCAGCAAGCCTTCTTTATGCAATGTAAGCATTACTCTCCTTTTTTTGAGRCATCTGAATGAATATTTCTAGCTAATGGCTAAATTCATTTCCATATCTAGATTCAAAGAGGCAAGGAATATGTATATACTTTGCTATTCCCCTAGAGAATAGATTTATTTTAGGACAAGAAAATCTATGTCTACTTTCAAATTTTGTCTTCTCCTCCTGCTTCCCTGCCATCATTTATGAATGTAAAAGTTAAAATACCTAGAACTATCTAAGGAAATAAACATAATTGCACCGATATAAACAAAATATGCCTTATAAATATTGTTACTAATTTATAAGTGCCATCCTTACACCTTCATTGAGCTTTGATATTTACTAAATCTTAGTTGAAAATGCACTAGGACATCATTTACTAATATTATCCCATCGGCATCAGCATTGTGATCAGCTTTCTGTTACTATGTTGCACAGTTTGTGAAAAGTATCTCAGACAAATCCATATTGGTAGCAACACAACCATTTTCTCTTTATGACCTCCTGGGTTACTTCAACAATCTAAACTCATTTAAAGCAATTTTACAGTTCTTAGTGTCACAAACAAAGTTCTATTCTTGATGCACAACAGAAGTCCAGGTGTGTGTTTTCAAGAACTGTTGCCAGGTRTCAGCATCCAATTGGGAATCCAATGTGCATTTCAGGAAGAAACAAATCTCAATGCTTTTCCTTCTGAAATTAAACACGTACCATTCTGTATRCCAAAACCTAGGTTAGACAACTACAGCCACAGTTGGATGTAGAAGGGTGGTCCTTTTTGCTCCCTAATTTTGCAGGTTCAAAGAAATAAGTCTCTGTTATTGTCACAAAAAAGGGTCTCTGTATAATAGCCAAGCAACATGTTTGCACATGCCTCTGTTCCGGTAGTGACCCACAGGTTTATTTTTTGCTAYCGTGTTACCTAAAAAATAAAAAGAAAGAGTTACTTACACAGAAGTGATCAAAGAAGAATGATAGAACATGTTTTGATGCTGTGAAGAAACTGTACGTATGAATACATAATGAACAAAGACACTCTGGTCATAATTATATGCTCCATACAACTCACACAGAAGCAGRATCTATATTGAAAATGTTGACTCTGCTTTTATTCAAATGGAGAGATTAGCAGAGAAAGATATAACATTTTACTATTGAACTGCCATCAGCATCTCATGGTAATCTCCTCCAGCTTTATTTTGCTTAGCACATTTTCAACACCAGGGCCCTCAATCCAAACGTATGACTTACACCCCAAAGGATCATTCATGCAAACTGCTACTCATTCCCAGGGGTCCACTTCACGGGAAGGAGCTAGGAATCAGACAGAGCAGTCAGCAGAGTGGATGAATTGTTCTTGCAACATCAGCCACTCCTGGATATTGCTTCCTCCAGGGAATCCAGTGGTSTGTTCCCATTATAACTATATGCACACCCAGTCAGGTGCTTCAGGGGTATGCAGGTCTTAATGCACATAAATGCTGCTATTTAAACCCAGAGGTGAGAAGGGCTCATGTCAATACCCTGTCCCAGAAATGAATGAAAATAGACAGGTCATAGGGARGAAATTTTTGCCAGCTGTGCTCTGTACTGCCAGGACATGATACAAAGTTAAACAGAGGCTTGGTACAGAAAAATATTTATTCCTCTTCATGAGAGAGCTTGTGTAAGAGAGGAGCTCTTCAGCTTTTCACATGTTTAACTGTCAGCCTCAGTTACTATAACTATTCATCTAAATACTAAGAAATGCAAGGACTCTCTCAAGCTTCATATACTTCAGGTTACTCTAATATTTTCAGAAAATGAAAAGACAGAACCKTTGAAGTGATTAAATGGCAGTCTATTCCCTAGTCCATGAAGCTCATTGTCCAAACTAGCACTGATTCCAAGGGGCTAGGTAAGCCTTACAAAATTGATTAGGAATTTAAGCAGTAAGAAAATCAACTTTGCTACAAAACACACACACAAAAAAAAGGAATGAATCTGAACTCTGGTGGTTTAGGCTCAAGCCAACTGTTGAATCAAAGGAATCTCATGATGGGTACATTTGCTATAATTGTTCACCAGATTTTTTGTTCAATCACATTTTTGCTGTCTTTTTCTCATTTAAGTACCCTAGTACTGAGAAAGACAGGTTGCTGTACTGGTTGGACTACTAGTCATAATCAGATAGGAAAGTTCTATTTGTGCTTAATATGCATTTTGTTGACTGAATTAGACAAATTTTCCACTCATTTTTAATCACAAAATACACTATGTGCTTTATTTTTCTCTATCACAATGTAATTGTTGCAAAATTAACCCATTTTCTTTCCCATTCAATTTTGTACAAGCCACATGCTACTGTTCAGAATATGGAGTTATCATCACTCATTACATTTATGCAACACCCCTATATCTTGATAGACAGAAAAAACACACACAACATAATACATGTAAAGCATCTATAAAAGAAATACAGAGACAGAGACAGATTCTGTGACACAGCATTTACCCTCTAGTAAGACAACATCTGCATGTAAGCTTGTCATATGGGTGTTCCTTAAGCTGTAGAAGATGGAAATTAGCTTTCTCTGGGAACATTTTTTTTTTTTTTTGGACAAGCACAGTCGCACTGTATGATCARCCATTTCTCTCCATGTGACTCTGGAGAATTCTAAACTCAGCATGGGAAGAAAAGTGCCAGCAACTGGTCATAAAGAATGCCACCCACAAACCTTGGATAATTCAAGTCCTTTTACTTGGACTAATAAAGACGACAAACATCATGATTTCAGACTGATTCTCAAGAGGTACAACATTAAAAGCTGGCTACAAGAGTACAAAGATCTGGGCATAATATGAGACAAGTCCTCAGCTTTTGGAAATGTCACTACTACTGAGAAAATAGCTACATTAAATCCCAACCTCTAAATTAACTCTCCTGAGTTAGACAAAGGTAAATGCATAGACAAAGCCATAAAGGGTCAAAAATCAAATCACTTAAAAGCAGAACATGAAAGCACTGACCTGCCAGAAACATCCACATTAAAATACAAACAACAAACAATGGAAGAATTTATAACAAAGACTAAGTAAAAAGTGAAGGGCTGAAACACCTTTTAAAGGGACATTTCCTTTAAGGAAATCTACTACTAGCCTGTTCCTTTCCCTAATATAGTCAGTCACCAGCTAAAGTTTAGGACTTYCTCATGTCATTTCGGTGCAATGTTAAACCATTTTTTCATATTTATATGCAGAACCCCAGGTTGCTGGTCAGGATTAGGATATCCTTGTGCGGATGCTAAGCACAACAAAAGASAGAAAAGATAGCCCAGCCAGAAGGTATAGAAAGGACAAAAGGGTACTGAAAGGAAAACAAAACCATGAGAGAAAAAGCAAGTACTTCCCATACCTGTAATATAGTAAAATGCCTCGTATCCAAGCATGAGTGCTGGTTGTTTTCCTTTCCTGTTAATTAAATGCTGCTCGAAGCAATTCCCTAATCAGTGCAAAATGTGTTTCTCCAGGTCCCAGGAAAGTACAGGAGGAGTTTAATGCAGTAACATTTGCACTAATATTGCTAAACTTTGCCCTCTCCGAGATCCACACAAACTCACTGGACGAAGAGTGTGCACAGGTACAATTGAAGGTAGGATGATGAATTGAAGGTAGGATTGTTCCACTCTTATAAAGACATCCCTGAACTCATCAGAATGTATTATTATTATGTTCTATATTTTGGTGGTTGTATTTTATGTCATGRGTAATAAAATAAATGACCCATGTCAAAATTGCCCTTCTATTAGTAAACTCTCAGTGACTCAGGCTGCTTTTTCGCACTTCTTTATGAGCAAGCCTTGTGAACACTGATAATATGACTCATATGGTCAATTGACCTCAGTGAGCTAAAGGCAACTAACTGATCTTAGGAAGAAATAGACAGCTATATGATGGAGGACTTGACACCTCAGGCCTTCGGTTGTCAACGTCAAAAAAAAGTTCTCAAGTCTTCATCCCTCTAGTGACTATTATTAGGAATATTTAAGCCTTGCTTATTCTTTCCCAATAAAGATATTTTTCTATAAAGCACTACTCTTTTCTGGTACGTCCATAAATGAAATTGTCTTAATCATTACTCCTTTTATACCTGTCCTTTTATACCTGTCTCCTTTTATAGAGCTCCTTTTATACCTGTCTCACCCATGTGTTTGTCATTAYCAATCTGTCTTACCTATACATAAGTAGTTGAAGTCATTGCTCACGGAAAATTTTCAGAGGCTGAGGGCAATCTGTGCTTTGCAATAACTGACTGCCAGTCACTCACACTGATTTTGGAGTAGCACATTCTGTGCAGGTCAACTTTCAGCKGTAGGCACAAGAAGCACAGCTGAGGCACTCTACAGACTACATCTTTAGCATTTGATAAAGTAATGTATTAATTTCTAACAATTCTCCTGATCTTAAAACAGGAATAGGGCTCTTCAGACCCTGGCTTGTTTGGTCAGGTTCCTCCACTGAGCCTATCACCATGTAATATTTGTGTGACTGGTTGCAGACCACCAACATCAAACCAGAGCTGTTCAAATCATCTAATTTTGTAATCTCCTTAGAATACTTATTATTAAACAACATTTGRTGTCAATATTTGCTTATTAACTCAGAAGGTAACCTAGTCAACAACACTCATTCCCAGCTAGCAGAAGTTATATACTGAAAAGCTAAGCATATGTCTTTGATTGCTATTGCATGCTGAAGACTCTTGTTTTATRATATATTTAGATATGCAGTTCACTATGACTTGCTGAACTTTATTGCACTGAGCTCATTTTAAACTGTGAAGCAGACAGAGRATATAATATTTTCTTTCTGCTGACCGTTAATTAAGAAATGGGACTACATAGCAAGTTTCTTTCAAAAACAGGCTGTCCCTAAGATGTTCTGTAATTAGAAATGATCCAAGCCACTGATTTCCAGTGGTGCACAGTGTTCTGTAGTTCCTCCTGACACCAGTTCAGATTCTCAGCAACAAGATGAGTCAGGCTACTACTTTCAATATCTAAAAGGCTTTCCAGCACAGAAATCTAAATTCCAGTGGTCCTGGTAAAGATCTTGGATCCCTGTATTCAGTTTCCAAATTAAGGAAATGAATCCTGGAATACGTTACCTCTACCTCCGATCACAGCAGAAGGTTTCTGTGCTCACTCAAGACTGAAGGAGTGCATTTTAACTGGTTTACYGAGTCCAGTCAACTGAATTTGGTCAGCTCATGACACCGAATCGCTATGGAAGGAGGCACGAGCAAGCAAGCTTGGCAATCTGCGTCTGGGACTCACAGAATTCTCCTTCCTTTCTTCCCAGATACGCGCAACTCAGAAACTTCAGGTTGAAGTTCTAGGAAGCAGGGRTCTGCAATCCAGAAGTGCAAGACCCAAACCCACAAGATAAATTGAGGGCTGAACTAGCCAAGAGATGCTCACTATTGTATCTTATCCCAGCGTAAACATAGAATTGGACAACAAACAGACCCAAACTACCACCTTTGTTTCCTCCTCCTTGACTTCATGACCTGCTAATTTAACCAGGCAGCTACTGAGACAGCATTTTCCTCCCTGAGAACTATTGCACTAATAACTGCTTTCCAAAAGAGTAAGAAGCCCAGTACTGGTGCTCACATCCGCAGATGCAATACAATAAGCAAGGACTGCCAGCAGATCTCTGTACTTGCCTTTGTGGTTTTGACTTTGTTTCCACTGCTGCAAGACCAACCTGAATAGTCTGGTAGCACTTTACAGTCCTCCCCATCCAAACAGGGGTTCATATGACACCACCACTTCTGTAGGACAATGGAAGCTAGAAAGAGAAATAGAAAAGAGAAACAGAATATAATCTTTTATTACAGTTGCTGACTTTAGAAGGGATTTTAGGGCTCTTATAGTATGTTTAGCTGTTTGATTACAAAAGATAAAATCAACAGTTACCATTACAATATTTATTACCTTATGATCATGATTACATGGTTTAGTCTACTGCCCATGATACTGCTCCATGCCACCTTTCTGCCTCAGCATTAAGGCTTTCAATATCTCAGGCATTATGGGCCCATACTTCTGTGTGTGCCTGTGTGCATTTCTTTCCATTTCAAATTTACTTTAACAACATAACTCACATTATCTTTAGTCTGGACAAACATCTTTTTCTTTTCTGTACTCGAGATTAAACTTTATTTTTAGATTAAACTGTATAGGTTTTCAGTACACCATTCTGTTTTAGATTTCCTTTTCTTCTTTGAATAGCAATACAACAATAGCATCTTTTTGAATTCTTGAGTATTCTAAGGTACATTTAAAAACAGTAGGAGGGAAATCTTTTCTGCTATTGCTTCTTTTATCTGTTTATGTACTGATTTGATGTTTTCTTGTTTCCATATTCTCTCTTCACTTCAAACTGGAACCCAGATGGGCTTTCAGCTAAAATTGTTCTTTTACTTCATTACCGTTCTTTGGCCCTATAAAAAAAGATATCCTTAAAAGATCTTATTCCCTGTCTGAAAGCTTTCTCTGTAAATATTCTAAAACTGATAAAAATGCCTGGGTGGAAGATGGTTTGGCTAGTGATAATTTGCTTAGAGATGCATTTGWCACACTTAGCTTGAACAGCTTCACTACAGACAAAACTTACTAATGTCTTTATCTTCTTGGCAATAGTTGCTAGCCAGGCTGGCAGTACTTAGGCAAGGATGCTTGCTTCCATAAACAAAATGGTCAAAAAAAATACAATCTCATAATGATTACTTAAATGTAAATATTTGTTCAGTGCTGACAAAAGATTGAGTTGAYCATTGCTAAGCAGATATTTCTATAGCTGCAGTTGAGTAGTACTAAAGGCAGGCTTTGCAGGCTGTCACTGTGTCTCCTCTACATATTTAAAAACTCCCTTTCAGAGACTCTGTTTTTTTCTGAGTTTAGTGGCTCAATTTATTTACAGCAACATTCTGCAAAGCAGCATCAGGTTGGTCTGTGTCTGGAGGCTCAAAAAAGAAAAAAAAAAAACAACCCAAAACAGGAAAAATCAGGAAAATGAGAAAATGAGACGTGCGTACGTTCAGAGAAATACCTTGCTTTTTTGGTTTGCCAGTACTTGTCAATAGCTTTTAGAACTCAGCTGAAATACAAAAGAAACACAATTTCTTGTTGTCTGCATACAAAATGCAACTGAGTGAGAGGAAATTAATTATTATCCATGCTTGCATGAAAATGCTCTGGAAGAAGCCTGTCTGTAGTAAACTGATTTTCAGTTTCCCATCCTTCTTTTTAAATGAACTCTTTTGACTTCTGCTACTACCAATAATTTAAGTTCCCAGGATGAAAGATACTGTAGAAATATAGAGCGTTCTATAAAAGTTAGTTAAGCCTTACAACACAGTAAGTACTACTGTATAACATGGACAAGGACTGATTCCTGGTATTCAAGGCATTTAAGACTTTCACTTGAGACATTTTCAAGGTTTAACTAGTTTTAATATTTGTTTCTGCAGCACTTTTAACCTTTTCTTTGCAACTTAACTGGACTTCTCTCATCTACCAAATAAAAATACTTAGTTCCCTCCTCATCACAGTAATGAGAAAAAGCTTGCATATTACCAAAACCAGGAACAGATATAAATTTCAAATGAGGAAGGCTTTTTTCTTCAGTTACAATTTACTGAGCAAAAAAAAGAAAATTAAAAAAATAATTACTGGAGCCAAATATTATTGGAGTCAAAAGCTTCAAGAGCAAGTTTCACTCTGTAACAGAATGGCAAATACAGTTTATCTAGACTTTGCCCAAATCTTTAGTGCCTCATACATTCCAAGAGAACCTGTTTCTCGTATCTAGACTCCAGGGCCAGCAATGTGCCTAAGAGAAAGTTAAAATCRGGTCACGGCTTCGTGGTCTGTGAAAGGTAAAACAGAAATCAGACCTTCATTTAAAAAGAACAAGCAGAAGCAGACTTCTATAAAATCATCATGCAGATTTCAACAAAAGTAATTGTAACTTTATAATTATATAGCCACTTTTTGGTCAAGAAGGGAAAACTTAATCACACTCAAAAGTGTTTCAAAGGCAGCCACCTTGCATAAACCACAAAATACTATCCCAGTGCTCTGCTTTGTTGGCCTCTTTGTTGTTCTTCAAAACACCTGAAACATGGRAACTCTGAAAAGTTCACAGGCAATGTAGAAATAGGGGAGAGTGATTTGCTAACTCCCACAGAGTTATTTTCCTTGTGAGAAAACATATAGAAGAGGACACAATGCAAACAGATCACGCCTATAGAATCCTATCTGCTATAAAACCATCAAGGACTAGGCTATATCTAGGCAAGATTTTCAACTGTAAACCTCCACTGTGTCGAAAATCTTTCCATCGCAGCCTGACAGAGGAACCTGAGAGAAGGGGTAGGTGGTAGAAGGGGTAGGTGGTAGTTAGAAAACATGTACCTAATGAGTGCTGCTTGGTTTTCTGMTTTTGGCTTGACAAACTTTTATGACATGGAAACAGTCCAAGGTAGGAATTCCTGGTCCTACCATGTGCGTGACATGCATGATCAGTAGTACAGAGATGATGTGTTGACCTCATGTAAATGAGGCTCTGTTGGATAAGGCCTGAAGTGCAAAGGAAATAGTTTACAAGACCACTCTAAGCCAATTTCTCTGCATAACCTCTTCTTCTGGTTACAATAATAATTCTGTGCTTTTGGCAAGTCCTTCTCTTTATTTTCCAGTTATGAACAAGCAAAACACGGGCAATTTTAATAGGCCTGAATTGAGCAAAAAGCTGCTGGAAAATAAAAATATCTAAATCTGACCGAAATAAGCAATTTAAGACATTTTTTAACAAATTTTCTAGTTTCTGCAGTGAAGAAGCTGACTGAAAGATATGCACAGAGTGGGAGAAAAAACATGTAATCCTGAGGCTGAGGAAAGACAGACACACCAAGGAAAGTCCCAGATGCTTGCAAAAATAAGCAAAGCCTGTTAAAGTGTCATCCTGCGAGGGAAAAGGGATCAAAGACTTCTGCTTTAGAGACCAAAATCTTGCATTTGTAATATTTTGTCGTGCTCAGTTTCAACCATAAATGAAGGAAAAACAGCTATTAGATTCTTTTAGCAACTATTTGCCTTGACAAAATTAATTAGGCTTGTATAGCATCATGAATTTATATGATTCTATCATATAAATGGAATGACAGCATCACCTTTGCAATGTTTAAGCAAGCTTAAAATAACATCTGACTTCTATTATTTATCGTATGTAAAAGTATTACTGTTGCTTGACATGTCCCTTAAAAATACAGAAGATGATTTAGATCTAAAAAGAAAGCTGCTTAACAAATTGCAGTTAAAATTGATTGGGTTCTAAACTATAGGGTGTGAAAAGTTTGAACATCTAGAAAAATAATCTTAAATAATCTTTTGAATTAATTTAGAGATTTATGTCTAGAACAAGGTATCTCTGAAAGCTAGACTAAAAATTGGATTTTGACATTTCTGTTCTTGTGAAGGTCACCATTTTGTGTGAAAGGCAATGACAACAGAAATATCTTATTTATGAATTAACAAAATGGAGGAAYTAGTATCTCCTGCACCAATATTAAAGTAAGCTACTCTATTTTTCTGCTTTGCTTCAATTTAAATGTAAATTTTACAGATTCTTCTGTGTTAATAACTTTATAATGCTTACTTAAAAGTAAGTGAAAGAAGACTTTACTAGACATTTTCTAAGATGGAAAAATAACTGTTAATTCTCTTTACGTGATAGTAGCAGTTCCAGGGCAAAGACTTTGTTGGGGAAAAAAAGAAAGTGACAGTTGGAACAGTTGATAGTCGAGAGGAGAAGCATCGAGCTGAGGTGCAGAGTGAACCTCAGGGAGGAAAGTTTCGTAAATCCTTGGAATGTCTGGTCAACATTGGAATCAAGGTAAGATTTTAGCTTCAGGGTATATACTYCACTTAACTTCACAAGAGTTTTTCTACAAAAACTCTAAAAATGGCAATTTAGAGATCCATGAGAATTTCAGTATCTCCCAAGAAGTCGCTGGACTGGAGCTCCAAATACATCACATTTTTCCCTAACCTGGTGGATGTCTGTCTTGGGCACTGTGTCCCATGCCAACAGCAGGCTACCCCTGCTCTTTTCTCCAAACTTGAGCTYATTTTGGGCTTACAAAATATACAACTGAATAGACAAGGAATGGCATTAACACCCTCAAGTCCAGTGTAAGAGAGCATTATGCACAAAAAATGGTTAAACATCCATTCCAAGGACAAATCTTAAAACCACATTTCTCAGCAGGAGATGCATGCCTGATGTTTGGACTGCCTGGTAAYTTTTTGACCAAGCTACTAAGTCAAGGCAACAGGAATAGTTAATATCATTAGCTTGAATTTCTTGGCTTGTGCCGTTTTCAGGCTAGTTTTAAAGAAGAATTCTTGTGTGGAAAAATTAAGAAGCTTTATTGGCACAGACATGAAATGGATGAGTACATATATTAAGAGGATTAATTACACCCAGATTTATGCACATACTCATTATCATCAACCCACAGAGATGTTTCCAAAATTAACAAAAGGAAGGATTATGCTTTAGAGGCAGTGGGAAGTCAAACAATCAAGGAGACTAAACTTCTCAAACAATCTTAATGAACCATGGCTGAGCAGAAGGCTGCTTACCTTCCACGCAAGAGGGCTGAGCCCTTGTTGTACCAGCCACCTGCCCCGGGAAGCAGGAGCACTTGACTGTTTGCGACCGTTCTTCAATCCGGTTCTTATTGCAGCAACGATGCACTGCCACAACTTCACATGTCCCTTGCTTGACTTGGTGCTGGCCTAAAAATCACAGAGATATGATTAGGAGAGTAAAACAAGGCAACAACAGTACATAAAGAAAAGGCCAGTTGGCTCCGACCTACAGACACTGAGTTTCTTGAACACCCACTAAATTCTAGGAAGATGAACAGACAAAGCACCTGCTAGGACCTGACTTATTCCCTGAATTTATCCTATTCTTTCTTACAGAAGTTTAWTTCATCATAACAAGTCAATTTTTCCACTTATCTTCCCCAGGTCTTATGAAGTCATAGGAGAAAAGGAGACTGGACTAAAACTGGACAAAAATATTTGCAAAAACAAAGCACATTCCTCCTTCCTTTAACTTGCCTTGTATTAGGTTTACTTTCAAGTTCTTTCTCTTCATACACAATAAACAGGATAATATTTTATCCAAGGAAGAGTTAACTTAGGTAACAGGAAAACTTTCTAATATAACAGTAAAATARAGCAAAGCAAGTGTCACAAGCTCAGACGATTATTCTGTTTTCCCTACACACTCCGTGTTTGCCCTGTTACCACTTATTGACTGATGCCAAGGAAGGATTTTGAGACAGAGAACACCTTGGTCAGATACAAAATGGCCAGGCCTGCATGCTTATAGAAGACAATCTTACTGAATGAAGTCTTTGACATTACTGCACTTTCGGAGCAGGAATTTTTACAAGTTTATTAAGTGGGAATTCTCAACCTTCTATAGATTTAGCAAAGCAATTTAGGTTTCTAAGTATTTCAAAACACAGAGATTATTACTACATATATGATTTTTTAAGTGTTGACTTGGGAAGATTCCTTTCTTGCATGTGCTTTGGTTTCAGAAATATTTCAGCTGGAGAGTTGCCTGACTTTTGTTGCCAGGTTTGTACACATAACCACCTCAATGGACAGAAAACTGTGCACATACAATCTTGGAAAGTCTTCCACATCTGCACTCAAAATGTAAAGAGAAATTATATATTCAGAGGTATGTTTTTTCTCTAAGGAAAAGGGCTACACTGTACTTTTAAGAAAAATATGCTGCAACAGGAAAATGCATAATGTATTTTACAGAAARTTGGAAAAATGTTGAAGACAGCATAAAAGTATCTTACCTAGTTGTATTAAGTTTATTGTTACACTGAATTTTCATGCAAGAATCTATTACTCATATCATAATAACATAAAAATTAAAAACAGCAACCAACTTGTAAGACAGCTTCTCTTTAATTTAACATGAAGAATGAATACACAAATATAGAAAAAATAAGGCCATGCTATTTTATTCTAAAGTATTATTTTAGGAAATACCTTTGCATGACTATTTTGATTCTGAGATTCTGAAAAAAAATTAAATTATGTTTTTAGTTTAAGAGAGCATTTGTTTGATTGTGGATCAAAAGTTTAAACAAAGACCCCTTGAAATAAATGGAAAAATCYGTATCTGTTTCCTAAAGTGCTTAGAGTGGTGGTCCTGCACTCAGCTGAATCAACAGCAAAGGTCCTATTGACTTCACTGGAGCAAGGTGACATTCTAGACTATCTCTTCAGGAAAGTATTTTATAATAAAGTGAAGAAAAGGCAAACATTTGGAGCACCATAAGTTCAAACCACAGTTTGCTATGAACCACATATGAAAGCCCAAGCAGTCAGGTCTTACTTTAATTAAAGTCATAATTCACCAGACATTAGATGCCAACATAAGAGTGGTAGACACTTTGTTGAGAGGTATAAATCCGGTTGCGTTTTTACATCATAAGGATGGACTAGGTCCAGTTCAAGCGATCAATATGTAGCTAAACGAATATCTATTACCAAAGCCCAAATCTTGCTGCCTTTAGGTTAAAAAGTCCTGCAAGTCAACACCAATRTAAATCAAGAACAGTTTGGCCATGAGCCTGAAAAACACGTAGTCTGCTTTCAATTGACCTGTTTGAATTTGAAAGCAGAGCTACTGCTGCCCCAAAGTGCCAGGAATCAACAAGCACAGAGATGTTGCAGAAGGCCAGGTTAAGTTACATCTTGGCATGCCCTTTCCTTAGTGCCTTTATGCTACTGTATGCTCATTTGTGCTTCCCGAGGAGGCAAGGGGAGGGGTCCCCTCTCTGCCCGCTGCAAGTATGGGAGTGCTAATACTATACATAGACACTGCTGCAATGGAAGAGGGCTCTCTTCATTCGTCCCCAGTGTGCTAATCCCATGGAYTCTGGAATAACAATGTGGAAGATACTAAAAAGGCAAAGACATCCACRTGCATCCTTTGCATTAATTGACTGCCCTTATTGCAACCTGGCCCCTCCCACACATTCACATCTGTATTTCTATTGCTTATTCGTGCACATCATTGCACATATTCTGTTCATACTCTTCACCTGTAAACCTATTCAGATCTGCAACYCACGGGCTGACAATATTTACAGTTGAAATTCAGTTACACCTTCCTATTTAAATATGAAAATTCTCCAAAGAGAGATACAATTTTATCAGCAACRGTACCAGGGAGAGGTTCCTGTCACAGCACACCCTCTGCACACCTAACAGAGGACATCTCCCAGCCAGACACAGGAGAAGAGAGAAACCTGTGGGTTACTTCTGTTCACAAGTGCTGCACATGTTCCTCTCTCAATATCCCAGTTTATTTACAGCTTAGTGGCCTTACAAATACCACTGCTACTCCAGTCAACTAAGCGCAGTTTTTCTGTCTGAGTCTCTGTATAAAACATAAGACATAGCAGGAGATGGGCTACTAACAGCAGCAACCCACAGGCCACTGTCTRCTATGAATTTTGCTACCTTCCAGCAGGTCAGATGGGCACCTGAGAGTTCTTGTTACTCCTAAGTCCAGAGACTTGCCACAGGAAGGCTCTGCGACCATTTCTTTGTTCTCAGTGGTCCTCCCAGCCCAAAATAAGGTGAAGTAGAGCTTCTAGACACCCTTTATAATTTGATTCTCAGGGAAGGCAGTCATCATTTCTGAAGCATGTGTAAGTACAAGCGAGGAAGCGATTAGGCTTTCACCTTGCAAGTCACTATAAGTGAGTGGGAGTTGCCTCCCCACTGAACYGTTTATTCTCAGTATAATTTTTTAAACAATTTTCAAGAAAAATATTAGACAAGATAGTAGAGAAGTTTCAGATATGCAAATAATAAAATAATACTTGTAAAACTCTTTTGAAATCCTCAAATAAAAAGAGAGAAATACAATTATTGTTAATAAAATATCAGACAGATCACACTGACGTACTTCAAAAATACAAGAAAAATATTAAAGAAAGAGGGAGGCTTTCAGAAGCTTGCAAGCCAGTTCCATCCACAACCATTTCATCTCGATGACTAATTCCAATCACTCCCAAAGAGTAGTCTCTCAAAGCAATATACATACAGGCAGCACGCCTTTATCAGAAARCCTTAATCCTGGATATCTTCCTCTTTTTCTAATTTCTTAGATAAGAAATATATGGAAAACACACAAGTAAAGGGAGTTTTTAATCTGTTTCACAAGCTGCTCTCTTTGATGAAGAAAGCAACTAGCACTGCCGAGAACAGCGTAKCTAGACAGTGGAACAACATGACCCTTGCTCAGCACATTCTTCAATGAATCCCAGAACCAGCAAACTTGGTCTGTGCAAAATCAACTGCATCATTTATTTAAAGKGTAAGAGGATGTCAGTCAATAAAGAGGTGAATGGCTATGGAGGCTAGTATCACACAATGGATGGGAAGCAAGTGAGCTCAGAAGGCGGCTGAGATGCTGCTTGGAAGAACAAAACACTTGAAAAAGGTTTGTGTCAGTTTAGCATCTAATCAGCTTTCATCTCATACTGTCTTTTGCTTGCGCATACATGAGCACACAGAAGCACATGCAAAGAGGCAAATATTCCTAGAAACACATAAAGAAAATAAGAAACACTGTTTTTCACATTTTGCTATCAAATACTTTCACAAAATGAGAACTTTTCACTTTATGGTGTGTAGACTTCTTTGTGAGGATGACAGTGGCTTTCTGCAGAAAGTGCTGAAAGTCACATAGAGATTAAAGTCAATACACAATCTTCTAAGCTGAAAAATTTCTATAACCAGAGAAACAATGCTGAACCGTTTAACTTGTTTTAAGCAAGAAGTGACAACTGGAGGGAAACAACACTCAAACAGCAATCAATCTGAAAGGACCCTAAGTGTATAGAAGATCTTGATGTGTATTTGAAAGGAAGGTGAGTGACCTCAAACCCTCATAATGAGGGACTGAAAGAGTTAACAAAATGAGAAACATAACCTTTCATATGTGCAGGTGGAGGAACATGCTGACACAGCTGGAGTGAATCATGTAATACAGTGAATTCTTTGGCAAGTGTCAAGGGTCACATCCATATGGAGATTAAAGTCCCCTGGAATAAGTAGCATAGGTGACCTTAGATCAGACATAAGCACTGAGACTTCTCTAAGGAACAAAGCATTAAATCTGAGTGGTCAATAAATCAAACTAGCTGAGACAGAAGTAGGTGCTGCAAATGTGGTGGGAGGCGAAAGTTGCTGCAAATGAAAGAGTGGTGGGTGAAAAGTAGAAGCCAAAAAAAAAAAAAAAAAAAAAAAAAAAAAAAGAAAAGAGAGAGAAAAGAAACTGAAAAGATGAGCGTCTCTATCTGCTGAGGTGCCACCCTGAAGTTAATCAATAAGGGCTGCCTTTCGGGCAGGCACTAATATTCACTCTGGTTCAGGCACTTATCACTTGTACAAATGAAATCCAAAAGTGTAATACCTCATAAAGTACCTTGGAGTAAAGTGGTGCTAATCCTTTCCTGTGGGAAACTTTCTACCGTATGGCTATTCTAGGTCACATGGAGAAAAATATAAAGAAAAGACTCTGCTTTCCATCACCTCTTGTAGTAAATGAACTACATTCTGCTCTGTAATATAGGAGAATTTCCCACATGTCCCATTAACATTCACTCCTGCTATTACGTGTAGACAACTTCTTTCCTCTCATTTGTTCTTTCCTTCACAAATTTATCATGAGAAAAAGGGTGGGGGGGGAAAAAAGAAACTATTTCCCTAGAGCGATTTCCACTAACCTGGAGGAAGCAGCTACACATACATCTCTTTAGGCCGGGCTTAAGGTTAATCACCAGTTTGTAAGTCAAAACCAAAATTTGCCTCCTCAGTTGTAAGGGGTGATGATATTGCGTGACAAGGTCCTTCCTGCCATAGGAAGGTGAAAGTAGGATAGGCAGGACTGCAAAATGGGAAGGACTGCCCCAGCCACATCCATAAGTAGTTTCTCTTTTCCAGCAGAAATTATAACAATTAAAACATTTCTAAAGTCAGCATACCTAAAACATACCTAAAGTCAGCACTGCCCTCATAGTGTTTATTAATTCATATTCAATAGAACACAAGGAGTGTCCTTAACATTAGCACAAACTTTAAGAAAGGAAGGGAAAAAAAAATTTTAAAAAGCACTTTTTTTTTTCATACACACAATGATTTCTGAGGATTTAGCCTTGTGTACTTTTGAGCACTTCATCACCTGAAATGTCTAAAGACCAKTTTGGGCTTAGCTGTGTAAAACAGCTGCCTTTAATCTACTTAATTGCAGACGTATCTTCAACTCAGTTGAAGGTCATCCATCAGACATGAAAGATATTTGTTTAGAGTATATGAAACAGCAGTTGTGAGCTAAAACGTTAGCCTCTGTAGATTAAGTAAATAGCACTTATCAGAAAAAAGTGGATGTCTAAGAGAGAAGCATTTCTTTCATTTCAAATAAAAACTAAATTTTATCCYCATGTATAAGAGGTAAAACCAAGAGAACTCACAATCTTTCATTTCAGCACTCAGTGTACATGGTATGAATAGTGCCTTTTTTCTTTTTTTTTGTCACTCTTTTTTATTTTTTTTTTAAACACAAAGGTATGTTTCACTTTTCATTAAAAGACTTTCATAGGACTGCGAAGCAATAGCCCTGTGTCTGAAAAATGGCTAGTTTGCATACCTCTGACTGCCAAATTCATTATTTAACCCTCTTTTGAGAACACGCTMAAGAAAGATCTACATGGTTATTAAACAGTGTGGCTTATGAAAGTTTTTCTTTTATCATTTCCTGTTTGATAGTCTTARTTAAAAAGACTAGTTTTGGCAGTGAATCAGCCTTCCCCTTCAATGCTCCATTTATTACAATCACRTAATGATAGTTGTTGCTACTAGAAGAACAAACTCTTGCAAAAATAGGGCAAGTAGATAAGACCATGAATTTGAATGACACATTTGATTGCTGAAGTAACATGAAATGTTGATGGGACAGGCAAAGCAGGCAATGGAATTTTGAGGACCGTCACAAGCAATCAGACTGGTTAAGGTACTGGGCATCAGGCCATAAGCTTCTCAGCTGGTCTTTAATCTCTGGAAAAGCCACTATCTTCATCACTGATTAATTATTTTCAGAGCTTGTTTCATTCTATATCAGGTTTTATAGAGCTGTAACGATTATCTTGGTTTTATTCGGATGAAATCAACCTGGAAAGCAGTCCAAGAGAGATCCRGCTGCTAGTTAAGCCATAGCAGGTCATAAAACTAAATTGCACAAATGYTTTTTTACTTCTGAGTGGTATGAGGATATTTACATGGTTTCAGGACGTGCAGCCTCTTTCCAACCAGACTGAAAAGCTCAATGAACTTAAGTGATTTTAACCATTACATCCATAAGTGCAAAACATAACTCAGTGCTGTGAGATGTGCTTTTTTTTTWAWT
>PTEX01000051.1:3328467-3534759 GCA_003342815.1 Eudromia elegans
TWWTKRWTTTTTTTTTCTTTTAAGGAAAAAAATAACTCTACAAAGTACCCGCCATTTTATRCCACACTATAGCAGYGAAAAAGAGAGAACCATAGCAGTACMTMTAATAATTACCCAAAGGCCCACATTATAACCCTTGACCCAGACTTATACTCATAACATTAAAATAATAATTAAAAAGAAAGTCAGAACTCAGAAGCTGTGACAGTCTGTAAAATTTACTATTTCATATGGATGACTCTTTTTCAAAGCCTCTCTATTAATACCTTTTCCTTTCCAAGGTTCTGCAGATCTCTCAAGCCTTCAGCTTTCACTGCTTAATCTTCTTTGCCTCTTTGCCTTACAATAAAAGATGCAAATCTTTAAAATTTCATCATTTCAGTTGCAGGCTGGAGGGGAAAGCTTCATGGTGCAGCGAGGAGAGCAAAATCTGGAGATCTGTATTCAACAACCAAGTGCTGGCACAAATGGATGCTGATGTAATACACACTCTATACTGCTCACTTACCTTAATTCTTGTATGGTATTTATATTGCCAAGCATCTGTAGCAAAAGGACTTTCTGTGATCAATGAAAATACAGCCCACTTTACCCCACTTTACTTTTAAATTTGGCCTTCTTCATTCAGTAGCATTTTTTCACTGTTCCATATATCCTCTTGTGATCAACCCAAAACTTAACATCCTGTCTCCATTCTATTAAAATGCACAGTATCTTACAATTATTAGGTAGATCTTCCATTTTAATAAACCCACTTACTTTAACGTGAAAAAAAACAAGAACATAGATTTAAACTGGTACAGCAACTACACTGTCCTGCAACATGAAAAACTTGAACTGACTGGACAGTAATAACAAAAGTTCCCCTTTACTCAAGGTAATCTCTTTACCTGAAAGCCAAGACTGGGAGAAAGTCCTGGAATTTAATCCTTCAATCYTGTTCTAACCTCATTGGTACCACTGAATGGATCAAGAAAGCCACTAATTCTTGCAGATTATTGTATTTASGATATTCACATGGAAATTTGCTCAGTGATAACTAAGCACATTTATTCTGTGAAGCAGCAGATAGAGTAAGGGTACTTCCCTAAGTTTACATGCTGAAGCTGATCACTGGTTCACTCTCATGACACCTGCTAGAAAGATTGGAGGCTCAAAGGAGGCAGAATGGAAGTGGAGAAGGTCTCAGATTCTCAAGGGCATCTTGATATTCAGTTATAATGCTGGCAATGAAATCTACTAGAAATGAGTGGAACTGAGATGCTTAAACAACAGAAAGACACTTGAATACCTTTCTGGAACTGGTCCAAAAACCAAACAAACAAAAAATAGGAGAGCCTGATAAGCAGACCTACTTCATTACAGAAGAGAGGGATTGACCCTTTTAACAGCAACACTTGTCACAAGGAGGCAGGAACAAGGCAGTTAGAGCAAAACTGTCTTTTCAAAGTACCCCAGCTATCKTGTAAGATTTGACAAAGTTTTATTCTTACCAGAAGACAACAGGCCTCTTCACCAGGTGAGTTTTCCCTCAGCCCTAATGAGACTATCAGCAAACACAGAGATGAATTAGAATAGTCATTAAGGAGGCAGAGCATAAAAAATGAGCCACGGGAAAGGTCAGAGCAACAAGGCTGAATGARGAAGAGCATGAGCTCTGTCACAACCACTGCAGATGTGTGGGAAACAACCAGGGGAGAGAAACAGATGTTCCTGTTAAAGCTGTGCATATTTGACGGCTGCTTTCAAGGATAATGGAGCAGCCATAGGAGGCAAGAGAGGGCTCACCATGAACTTAAACAGTGCTGTTTAGACTCCCCCAAGTGCCATTGAGTTTAACAGCAAAGCACTGCCATCTCCCCTGCTTCAATGAGATTAGAGGTGACCTGGAGCAATGCTCATTAGTTCCACTATCTTTCCACAGAGATGGTCCTCTGATTAAAGTGGTTGGGTTGGTTTTTTTTTCCCTTTTGCACTGTGTGCTTTAAAAGGGGGAAATATTCAAACGTTTCTATCTCAAGAATAGAAAAAAAATGCTAAAATCAACAATTGTACTACTTCACTTTCTTATCTTTTTAAATCCATGTTGATTTTAACTTTTTAGAAAACAGATTCTGTTTGTGGTTGATTTGTTGATCTTAAAATATTCATAACTTCGTTTGCAAGACAAGTTGTCAGAATTGTAAATACCTTTGCAAATCCACAGACATCTCCATCATATGTAAAAAGTTCTCCTGGTACTGCTTTTAACTCAATGTACAAGTGAGCAGATGAGGAACTGCTATGGTTCACACAACCTTCCTTTTCTCCACTGCAGGTACAAACCCTGCTCTRCAACACAGGTGTACTTCCTACACGCTCACACAGTGGGCATGGAAAAAGACCATTTCTCTATTCACACCTGCTTAGCTCCTGTTATTTTCAGTGCTTCCTAGGATACTGCACATTGAAAAACCTCTCTCAGACAGCTCTTCAACTAGCCTCCCCTTTAAAAACAGACAACTCTKCTACCTCCTTCTGTTGACATCCCTCAGGTGCACACGCCAGAGGCCTCACGCTTTACAGCATAACTGCTGCTCATCAGGTAATTCCAAGCAGCAGCAAAACTGTCCAGATTTGCGTCAATCTCTCCCATTCAGCCAATACAAGAAAGCAGCAAAACCTTCATCGCCTATCCAGCTGAGCAAGAAAGTCAGGAAGAAAGAAAACCGCAGCCACAGCTATTCTTATTAGAAGGATATCTACTCACTAACAAGCCTGTTATCTCCAACTAATTTCCCACTAACCACCTGTCTGAAAGCACTTCCAATCACTACCAAGCAGATGTGGATTAGAAACAACGACCTTGAGGTGAAAGCCTCTGTATCTCATTACTAATCCGCTGAGGTTTCCTGCACTCTCCTGATTGCATCTTGTAGTTATTTACAAGGGCCTCTTCTGAGCACGAGAATTTACAAGACTTGCTTTAGAGTGACTATGCGCCTTTGGACTATATTAAATCCCATAGTCAATCTCAACCATTTGAGATTAATCAATATAATTAACATATTTGTCACTGCACTTCCACTTCCAGGAGAACTCTCAGATATAGATAAACTGACAGTGTAAGTCAGCCTTGGCAAACAGAAAGTTTAGGAAACATAAGTCAGATACTTATAGTGTCAAGCTGCAACTTTTTATATTGCAATATGTATCAAATTATTTTATTAAAAATAGACTTACATATCTACATTAATAAAAATCAGAGTTTTGCCTTAAAAGCATTACAAAATTTTGTTCTTAGGCAACAGGCATGACAATATTCAGCACAGAAAGGCTGACAAAGAAATGGCTTTAGAAAAGCTTTTTTTATTTGTCACTTCATATGGGATTTATTGCCTTCAAGCTTCCTGTTTAAATACTTCTTACCAAATCATTTACTTTCTATTTATGTATTACATACTAAGTAAGAAGAAATTTTAACTGAGGTCTTCAAGAACTTGCTTCTAAGAATATAAATATGGCATGACGGAAATTTCTCAAAAATTACTTTTTATTTTGAGAAAAAAGTTGAGTTGAGGTAGAGACAAAGGGAAGGAGAGATTTAAGAGATTCTGGAGTAGTATAAAAAATTCATTGGRTTTAAAACAATATATTGAGAGATATACATTCTCCTGTGAATCACAGGCTGTGATAAGGAAAGATACATCTAGGTTGAGTATTTTCCTTCATTCTGAGATCAGTGCCAAATCATCAGATTGCCTGAGGTTATCATAAATATGCAAGCTCTGGAAGTAGCCTTAGCTGGAAAGATACCATTTACTTCAAAAYAGAAGTGGGTTTCCCGCTATCAACAGAGTTTCAAGCATCCTATATTCTGAGAAGCTGAAAAATAATGATTTATCCTTAATTAAGGAGGCCCAAAACTTAATAACAAGCTTGATTCCAATGAGCCAAGTCAAAACGTTCGGAATTTAATCTGATGATGTACCAGGTATTCCTAACTCCTRCTTGTAGAAAGTGTAGTCTAAAAGGTGCAGCACCACAGACACTTAGGCCCTCAGAAATGGCCTTTAAAAACTCTTCACTTGAAATACACTTTCACAGAAAGAAAATTGTCAATATGCATCCACTAAGAAAGTAGGGAAGCACCAGAACCTAGATCCAGTCCTGGAACGTACAGTTGCTAGTCATGGGTGGACGAAATGAGAATCATTTCAGTGTCACCTTTTTCTCAGGGGCTGTTTTAATTCTAATGTGTTCTAGAAACAAGGCCTTAACAACTGAGCCATCACAATAATGCAAGCACAGGTTCCCTCAAGTACCATGACAACTCCACAGACACTGAAGCTCAATGCATTCTTCAAACACTCTGAAATTAAAAGGTGCAGAGTCTCTTAAAATTATAACTTGTTTTTCCTTCTTTTCATTTAAAATCACAGACATTTCTTATCATGTGCTTTGGTAATAGAGAGTTACAAATATATTAAAAAAAAAAACTAAAGAAATTGGGTAAAAGAAGTCTAGATCTGYATTTCTCTAAATGCTTCTGTCAGTTTCCGCCTGAGGGATCTTTTTTAATGAATATGTGTCCAGCGAATTAGATGATCCTAGTAAGAATTCTAGTAGAGAAAAAGACTGTTAATCCAGACCAAATAAAGCATGCGAATACTACAGTGAAAAGGCAGACTTACATAAGAAGTATCTTGTCAAAATGGGGCTATCCTCTTTAAAGGAGTTTCTCACACATCCTTACTAATATTAGCAGCCATGGTGTTAYGACTGATCATGATTCACTGCTCAAAGAACAGCTAAGTTTCAGATGAGAGGTGGATAGCAATTACTGGAATGAATGGAGCCTATATTAGAGATTCAACATTTTGCCAGTCCAACCCATTATCCTTTGTCAGCTTTTAAGTACCTTTAACCATTTGGGTAGAAGTGGATTATTAGACAGTCCGTGTTTCAAGGAACACAATTTATGCAGCCTGGCAGTTAAAAGGAGAAATCATCTTTCCTTGCAGGATTCTGTAAATCACTTGGGCAAATACCTTCACACTACAAAGATGATGCTTTTACTGAAGCTCACACARAACTGTCTCTCTCCACTTCAACTTGAGATAGAAGTTCTGTGTTAAAAAACTTTGGGGAATATMATATAGCAGGCAGTGACCAGCTTACATGATAGAGAGGACTTGTACCTCAGCTTCTTTTCGAAAGCAAGAATTCCTTCGGTGTAAAAGTAAATACAATATGGTCTTATCTCATCTCTTCTCTAGTACTGAGCAAAGTCAGGCGATTAGGCAAAATGACACGAGATTCAGTGAGACAACTTGTTTTCTGTTTATTACTTGGYATGATCTAGTAGAATCTGAACAGGAAAAAAAATCCTCTCCTGGAGGTCGTTGCTTTGCTCGTAACTCATTACCCTGGAGACAAGAGATATCACTGCTGCTGCTCTAATCCAGTAAGCTGCCTTTACCGAGCTCTGTGGCAAGCCTTATAAAACTCTGTTGAGCATAAAGCAAAATCTTCTCTCCTCTGGCAAGGAGACCTTCAATTTGAAGGCTTTAATCTAGAGCAAGTCAGTCTATGGCAAAATGACTAGTAATAACAGCAGYGTAGGATAACGGCTTCTCTTTTCAAAATGTAGTAATTCAAAGTTTTGATACACACTATTAGTGCACGCACAGTCAGCCCCTTGTCACCAATAATTACGATTCCACAGCAACTACACAAAAATACTTGTCAATTAACTAATTTTCTTGTGACAGTTTTGGAAACAGAAGCAGAGAGATACTGACGCCTCCAAACCACAGCCAGCAGCTGACGTGCGTCTCCTTTCTATTTGAACAAGCTGCTGTCAAGTCAATTGCTTAAAAAGGTATTTAAGGAGGTTCTACTGAATACTTCAGGGATGAAGAGCAGATACCTGAAAGAATTCTGCAAGTATTAATTCTTGGGGCATTATTAGGATCTGTGTAAATAAAGTAAAAAATACTCTTCTGGTGAGAAGAATTGATGAGTTGAGAAAACTACTATTTATAGATGACCAGTATTTTAAGACCTAAGAGAATTTTGAGAAAAGCAATTGCCTCTAAAAAAATAAAGTAAATCCTGACTTTTTCAGCAATATGCCCTAAATATTTAATAAGGGATCCTGGAGCTCAGAAAGGTTTAAGAACATACTAGGATATTGAACTAATAAGCTTCTCCAGTAAGCCTCTAAATACATATAGTTAAACACTACCTAGCTTATTTTAATTATTTAACACAGAGACTGAAAGAGGTTAATGTGACCCAGTAGACTTGTTTATTTTGAACACTACTGCCTCTCCTTACTCAAAAATCTGCATGCCGAGCTGCGACACGGCACAGTGTTACAAGGGAGCAATAAGGAATAAAGTTTTACAGCTGCTTGCTAACATCCAAATGATAGCATTTATACCAGGATAGTAAGTGTGTGAAGGTGCAGGCAATAGAAAAGTCAAGCCCATTGACTTTGTTGACACCACTGGAAACACTTAACATGCGTGAGACGAGCACTATGCTAGAGAACATCGTGGATCAGGGAGGGTTTTGCCATTCTCCATAACTGAGTTTCATAGGGATAAGCACTGACTATACATCCTTCTCTCTTCAAAGGGATGGCGTGTCAACTTAATCTTCAGCATCTTCCTCCAGCGAAGACAGTGCCGGAAGCAGCACTCATTAAACAACCCAAGATAATGCAAAAGAAAAACTCTCTTCATAAAACCCAAAGGTTGTTAGAAAARACAACAACAAAAACTGCTCCTGTAATCTTATGCTTCCAACACAAAAGGCAGAAAAGAGGAAAAAGTKAACATTATGGGTCCACATGAGCAAAGAAGTCCAGTTTTAAGCAATGGCATTTGATGTTTAGTATAGTCACTTGGATATGTCTTCCTTAACTGGATCAAAGATTAGCTTTACATAAAGAAAAAAGGGTATGAGGTAATTTTTTTTTTCATCTGTGTAGCTATTTTCTTAGAAGAAACCTACAAAGATAATCATGTCYGGCTGTCTTCAGGAATGCCAGTACAAGAGGAGGTTCATATTCTTTCTCATAAATGGATAACAAAAGTAAAAAGCCTTGTAAATGGCACRATGCACCAGTGAAAAAGGCAGCTTAGCTCTGCACTATTTTTGACCATTTTGGAGAAATAGTCAGAGTCATCATTTCAGTTCTACAAACCAGCATTTAACAGCATGGGTTTTGTGTAAATACAAAGAGAGGCCACTGTAACTCTTAGAAGATCAGTTGACAAAACAAATGCTTTGGCATTCACAGAATTAATGGCATTAGRAGCCTTCTGAAGGTAATAAATAATGGGATTTTGCCATATATACATTTTGKAGAAACAATTCTTGCGCATTACAGCAAACCAGCAGATTCATGTGAGACTGAAGCTTTGCATTGCTCTATCAGTGGAAATTTATTGCTTTAACAGAGCAGGATCCCGCCCAAAGGCCCTACTATTACTTCAGCTTCTGAAGAAAGCCCAAGAGATCATCATTTGAGTCTTTCCCATTCGGGCTCCGTTGGCTGCCACCCTCACCTTCCTCAGACCGTAACCATGATAGTTTTCAACACAGCTCTCCCTGGGAGTGAAGGGGACATCCTTACTGAACACTTTGAGAATAAGGTATCTAAATTTCACAGATATTGGATTTCTAGCATTTGAATGATTTTTTTTTTTTTCTGTTTTGTGGCTTTGCCTTCTAGAAAATCAAAATGTCATGAAAATGACTGATCTCACAGTAAAAAACATTATTTTCAGACAAAGCTGAGGTAAACTGCATCCAAAACCTCCAAACAAAATAAGAACATTCTCAATGTCTAAAAACTCAGTGAGGCAGAAACAGAGAGAACTCATCCATACCAAAAAGTGTTTAAAAATAATTAGCAATTCAACCATTTTATCTGAGAATGAACCTGTGGGTACTGCCATCTTTTTTTCCTCCAGTTCTGAATAAAAATAGCACACTTAAGTCTTAATTTTGTTGGCTRTTTTTCCTTTCCTGCAGGATTTTCGTTACTGCTTTCCTTTAAAGCTCTCCCAAGACTCAGTTATGTGCCCGGAGAGCTTCTGACAGAAAAGAGCTTACTTGCCTGGCATCTTTTTCCAGACTCTCTTAGCTCTAATTACAAGGCAAAGATTAAAAAGACAAATGAGTTTTATCATTGCAGCCTTGGCCTTTTGGAAGGAAAAAACAAAATCAGTGGCACTTMCAACCTTAGGTAAAATGTTGAAGTCAGCAGCTTGTGCTGAGGGGGAAAAAGATGAAATCCAATTTATGGAAAATTTCACTACAAAGCTCACATGCCTTGTGGCAGCTGTGCTTAAATACAAAGTTGTGCAGCATGCAGGTGACATAATTAGGTCACTAGGGGCAAGGCTGCTTAGAACTGTTACATAAAGAAATCTATAAGATATCTTAGAAGAGATTCCTTCCAGGTTTCAATGGCAGACAGTTCCTTTTTGTTGCTATAGCTCAAAACAGTGACTCTGCAAGCAGCACAGAGCAAGTCCTTCTTGGCAATGCATTGCACCGCAGTTACCTGATTTGACTAACTAAATAATGATGCTTTCAATCGTTTTTAAATTCTCAACTTGAAATTATTTATGGGACACTGTTAAATAGATTTGATAACTTTGGCATCGAATATGAAACAGGACTAAAGAGATGCAATAGGCAAGCTGCCATCGGTGTTTCCTTGTCATTTCAGAATGAGGGGTGATATTGCTTGTARTAGACGTGACTAATAAGAGTCAGACTTACCTAAGATTTTCAGAACTGCCTAATGAGTTAGCCAAGAGTGCTGAAATCAATGACCTTTCCAGCCCAGCATGGAAAAACAAGTTGTAGCTACCAGTCAAGCAGATGATATCTAATAATGGAAACTCAGCAGAACAGAATACAAGGGATTTTGTCAGCAGGACACTCACATGTGAGAATAGCAGTGACTCTGCCGGGAAGGACAGATCCCAGGATTGGGATCCAGCCCACATTGCTGCTGGATCACACAAGCTAATGCAATGCCTATTCCTTCCTTTCTGCCACTGCCGGCCAGATGAAACAGCCCCAGAGACAGTCTTCTATCTGGCCCATCCTACAGCTCCAATATCATGAGAGCACCCAAATCATCACTGTCTTTCCCCATCAAAAGAACCCAAATTTTCTGACAMTAAACAAATCAAGTCTCTTCAGGGACGATCTCTTCTTGAAGTGACTGTATGAAACAATCCTTCACTGATGGCACTGTTTCACGGTAACCAAAGTTGCATCCATGACAGCCACACATGGCAACAAGTCTGCTCTCTGTCCCCATCCCATGTCACTCATAGCTTCCATTCTCTTCCTCCTCACAGTGCTCAAGCATCTTCTTTGCTCCCTACCTATAATAATGCTGATTCCAGCACAGGCAGATATTAACAGGCCAGCTGCCAGGACACATCAGACAACTCTCACAAATTCACCACAGCTTTTCTTATAGTGGGGACAATAATTTAAGTCATTACTTTTTTCCTCAAATTCCTAGAAAGGCTAATACTTCTAAGGTCTTCATTTGGTTGGATTCAGCCCAGTAGGCTCAAAAAATTGTCAGGGAATCAGTGATAGTCAGAGAGAATGTTTCACTCCTTAAGGAATTTTATTCCCCYAGGTTTAAAAAGTGTTTGAAATGAAAGACAAATGTGTGCTTCCCCTGCTAGAAAACCCAAAGAATACAGTGTCCCACTGAACACAGCGAGTTTCACTCCTCGCTTTTTCTCTGCAGCAATCCTAGTTCCATTTACTCGGAAGCATTTCATAATTAATTCAGGACATGCCGGACTATTAGATTGACAAGTATCACAATACACAAGAGCAAACTGCAGACTAGATTAAGGGAAGGAAAAAAGAATTTGTACAGGTCAAAACCCAGAGCTTTGTTCTTCCCACTTGCACCTTTTGCACCTAATACCCAAACTTGGAACAAGGCACCAATATAGGGAGCCTATTTTACAGCAGCCCTTTCACATTAACTATCGTTAACTACATATACCATCTCTTGATAATATTGTATCATCTTCTCACGAAAGCCCAGGAGAGAAATTCTGTACACACCTACACTGTGCCCTTAAAACTCCCAAGTTTCCTTTAAACTCCCTATTTCATATGGATTATTGCATGTGTCTGCCAGCTAGAGATGCTCTATCTTTCCAAAGATCTTTCATCATCTGTCACCTGCAGTCTACACAGCACCRTTCCCAAAGGGTCAATCACAGAGCTAGATTAATAACATTAACCAGTTACCATYTCTGAATGACACAGTTAACAATAATTAAGAGACCTCTTTATTCCTAAAAAATCTTCTTTCAAAGAGATTTTTCCTGTGGGTTTTTAAGCTAGCTGGAAGAGTACAAMTGCTCTGACAATCTCATTAACAAAATAGCCTCAATTTCCAACAGTACAGCMTCAATATATTCTGCTAGTGCACATGTCTGTGCGTATGAGTTTAAAACAGGTTTGCATCACTGTATCTGTAAGTTCAGAGAGATGGGAACAAGTTGCCAAACTTTTGTTTTGTTCTCAGACTGAGCGACAAAACAAGGTCATATCTATACCAGCTACAAGTCTGATCCACTCACAACCCCATATTGTCAACACTAGGACCTGTGTCTGGGATTATGTTTCCCCTACCTACCCAGAGGGATCTAATACAGAATCACAGTTAACTCTCCAGTCCCTGATTGTCACTGCTACTACATTTATAAGCCCTGCTACCCTGGGGAAAGCCTGTGGTTTGGACTCTTACTTCCTGCTCCTAATGAACAGCTCTATCTGTACTCTACTAATAACATATAATAACATATCCAGCTTACCTAGTAAAGACAATTACGTCCCCTTAAATCTGAAGCCACCTCCAAAGAAAGGGAGTATTTGCAGAAATATGTATTGCTGTCATTTCAGCCACAACATTTATAAAGTAATCAAGAATAACAAAACATAAAWTTTTTATCAAATCTCAAACTTTATCAGCAAGAGGCCAGAGGGCAAACAATAAGAAAGCCCCTATTCTGGTTAAGTTCAGTTTTTACCCAGATACCCAAAATGTCACCTCCACTAGAGTTTTAGTTTCTCTGGGACTTTCACACTGCAGAGAGAGGCTTGACKGTACAAGCCTCTCTTCTCTCATGGTGCATTCTGCACACCAGCAGCTGGAACACACTGCACCAACAGAGGTAAACTGCTCACACTTTCATTCTAATGGTTTCTTAGCTCAGGGACTAGCTGCACCTCTCAAATGTTGACACACTGTAGGTCCAAACACAGAATAAATCATAACGTTTAGCTAAGAAGCATGTTATATTGTATAGGCACAATGCAACACAAAATTTTGTTACAAATCTTACATGGCTTACATTTTATATAGCCTCAAAGTTCTGGTGTAGCTTCAAGCAGCATGAAGAATGTGGGATTGCTCAAAGTGAAATCTAATTATAAAGGCTGCTAAGAGGAAGATCATTTTTTAAACAGTGGGAAAGCAAATTATTTGTCTAAGTTATMTGGCAGTAAATACTTGCCTGTTTTAACTGCTGTTGATATAGCCTAAACAAAAAYGGAAGGAAAATGTTCATAGCAGTGTCAAGTCAGGTAAAGCTATTCCTGATGTTCAGTGSGTTGGGCTGGTCCTTGTAGTCATCTGACCCTAGCCACATGCACCAGGGTATCACCAATGCACTGGATGACTCAGCCCTCCTGGATCTTTTAAAAGCAAGTACTGAAATCTGCATTCTCAGACATACTGAGAAAGGGAAAATGAAGACCTAGTCATGCCTTCCGTGCATGCAGAGGTGCAAACTTAAGTAAGGAAAAAGTCACATGGAAGCTGGAAGAGCATGCTCTAGCTTGGACAGACCCACTAGTTACTTTGAGACAGAAACATGTGGTTGTGTTCTGCTGCTGCCATCCAGTGGGAAGGTTGGGTAGAAATTTCAAAGATTCATTGCTTAAGAGGGCTGAGTTTGAGTCATGGCCAGTTTGATAATTATTCTGCATCCTGCTTGCAATATGCTCCAAAACAAAAATTTCCAGAAAGTAAAACAAGACAAGTACTGAAAGAGCAACTCTTGTAATGATGCATACCTACTGCAGGAGGACAGAAGAGGCACTCTGCTGCTCTGGCCTGGTCTTAGTGTTGCCTGTAAAATTACTCTTTGGGCTTGCTGTTTTGATCCCATCACTGTTTAGCTATTATCAGATGCTGGAGCTGAGAGAGGCATGGTTGGACAGTATTTTATCACATGCAGAATATTGGTTTTTGCCATCACGACTTTCAAGTCTTCATTATCTACAAAATTCAGCTTCCACAAATGGAAGTTCAGCAACTCTCCTGCTTGCATTCATTTGAAAAATTCTACTGGCTGTTACTCCAGAGCAAGGTATCTAAATATCTTGTTAAATCTGGCCTCAAAAGCTCATCTCTTATTTTTTTCAGTGTTTGGAAGCTCATAATATAGATGAATAGAGCAAAATGAAAGAGTTGGTTTGATACTCTATCTACTTTGCATCCCCTCATAGATAACGGAAGCCTCAGAATTGGTGATAGCTTTACATTTTCATTATCAACATCATTACTTGGGGATAATGAAACAGAGGGAGTGATAACAATTTAAAGTCAACTCAAGTTGTCAAAGTACAGTCTACAAGAGCAATTTATGAAGAAGATAAATTTCTGATACTAATTGGACTTTACAGCAAGACATCAATAGACAAGAAATCCTCCAGCAAATCAAGCAAAATAGGACACACAGTGAACTGATTTGGGACTAAGAGAAAGGGGCGGCTGCAAAAAAACAAACTGAAATCCCCCAGACCTTTCCTCATCAGTTCAGTTGCACAATGACCACTCTGATTTGTGAAATGATTAGGTGCTGCTGACACTTACTGTCTGCTCTTCCGAATCAACATTTTTATCTTCATAGTATTTACTGAAGAACTGTTACCAACAAGCTAAAATCACCACCGGATACCAAACATCTAACTGCATTACACAGAGCTCAGAACACAGAATAGGTATGGGGGAGTGGCCAAAAAACAACGCGATGAAGTGTTGTCCCTTTTGGCATACAGGAGAAAGTGGGTAAACTGTGGCCCAAAGGAAAAAAATGGATCAAGACTATTTATCAGTACTGGCATTCAGCTATACCAGAAGTAATTCTTCGGTTCTCTTGAAATTTCCACAGCAGGAAGAAAGATTGATGCACTGTCCTCCTTGTACAGTTACCTTTCCTAAAAAGCAGGGATACATATAGAAGCCTCCAACTCTCCAGCAAGTTCTGGGTGCTGGATGTAACATTTTCCCAGAGACACAAGCCAACCTTGGAGCTGCACTGTATTTACTCACTTTGGTGCATGAGGTACCAAAACCAGCTTTCTGTAGGGAAACTCCAAGTAAAACAGCCCTTTCCTACCTGTCTAGCTCAATCCTTTGTTAGCAAAACACCAGGCCCAGGATTCCACTCAATGCTTAATTTCAGAAATATTCATACAAAGATAGTTAAGTTTTGTCAGTAAACAGATACCCTTGATTTGACCCTATACAAACCATAAAAATCCCACTTACCTATTAAAGGAGTGAATATGTAACGTTAGTGCCCTGGTAGTGTACTCATCCATATAGACATGACACAAGCAAAAGCAGCATAGCAAGGAACAGATTCTTTAAACTGGCACTTGTTTGGGAACAGGACAGCAGAATTGAGGAAGAGCAATATAAATCTCTGATTCCAGTCAAGAGGGTACGTAATCACTACCACAGACTTATTTATCTCCTTCCATTTCATCACCCAGTAATTTAAATGTGATTTCTGAATTTCGACTAGCTTATCAAGTGCTCAACAACATCATGAGATGCTGTCTCCACTGAAAATGATTTCTGCCTTTCTTCTTCCTTGAAGACTGTCATGTTCTGTTCACTCTATCAATCAGTCTGACATTATCTTCCTTTCACCGAGTGGATAGTTTAAGTCATGAGATTTATGCAAAAAATAACAAGTAGTTCTCATTGCCCCAGAGAGCACTTTGCAATTGTATGCCATTCTTTATACACTTATATTCTTATTGAAGGTCAGTGTTTATCCTCGTTTTATACACCTTCTTTTTTAATTTTAATTAATTCCTTCCTTCATCCATTATTTATAGTATACTATAGTGTTAATGATTCAAAAAAAAAAAAAAAGGTTTACTGTTTACTGACTTGCAATCAGAATCAGATACAGAACAAAGAAGAAAGGGAAAGATGTGATACTTAAGAAATGCATAARCACACAATGCAATAAAGCTCTAAAATGTGCATTCATACAGTAGTACACAGGAATATAACCATAACAGAGTAATCAGACACTTCCAGCCATCAGCTGCTTCTCTTCCTGGTTCTTATGCTGTGCATTATCTCCAGTACAGACAAAAGCATCTTTGCTTCACATTTAAGCCTCACAAAGTGGGACTTGGTGTTAGTCAGGTCTCACACTGACTTTGGGATGAGACAAATGTCACCCAGCGACTGAATTAAGACTCCAGTGGTAGTGTCTGGAAAAGGAAAAGAACTCCATTGCCTTCTCTGGCCCATATGCAGCAGCAAATCAGCCCTTGGTGAATATGTGAATATGAGAGCAGTGACAATTAACAGCATCTATTGTCTCACTGCAACCATCTGCCAAGGCTGCTGCAAAATGTGCATCTTTTCATTGCCTGTCCCCTAACCAAATTCATCATTTCACAACATGCAGTTTTCTTCCTCAGTCAGGAAATGACCTTGCTAATATTATTTATTATTTAACAGATCTCAGTCTGAGAGTCCCTGTGTCATACCCCATAATAAAATACAGTGAGCAAAATGTAACAGACTGCAAAAGTAAAGCAGTTAGCATTCACTGCAAAATGCTAATAATATTTCCTCTCCCCAAATCATTTCTTTTTATGGTCTTTTGACCAACTTAGCTAAGGGACTGAAGCCTAGGAAATACTAGAAATAATTTTGGGAAGGAGCTGGTCACTTGTTAGCTTTGGTATGTGTATAGCTTCACTGTGCTGGCCAGCACAGTGCAATGATGGTATTGAAGCAATGCTCCGTGCTGCTTGCATAAATAGCAGCCCAGCCACCAAGTCTCAGACAGGGGAATCTAAATATCACCTCTGGCTCTGTTCTGCAACTGAGTCCAATTTGTTCCTAAGACCTGGAAATACTCGCCATGCACACGTGTGTTTCAGCCCGCCGTCTGTTAAATGAGAATAATCACACTGCATTTGTAAAGCACGGCATGTTCCCCCAACAAACACCTCGTATTGCTCTGATTTCTGTGACTAGCTGCTAGGGTAGGGTTACTCCAGCACCTTGCTGCTTATTTAGACTGAAGTAGTCAGGGCAAATACCCTTCCCCTTGGTGGAGAGGCAATACAGAAAGGAGACTAGAGCACCTTTATCCCTCTTCTAAACTGATCACACTGCAACCGTAGCTTTTTTAAACGCTCTTTTGATGAGGTTCCTGCCAAAGCTGAAAGAAAAATGAAGATGATTTGGAGGCAGGAGAGGACTGTTCAGGCCTGGGTTCTGATGCAGAATTCAGATAATCTGCACCCCTTGTTACTTGGAAAGGCTCAGGAAAATGCTTCCCACAGTCACTCTTGGGCTAGACTCGCTCTCCCACAAGAGGACATGTTTTTACATTAAACTCTCATTTCTCTCTAGCTTGGCACAAATTACCATGTGATACAGTGATACAAGCCTGCTAAAAGGCCGTTCCTTGACATTAGCATAGCAGACGTATTTGTCAGTAGCAGACTAATTATCCTGACTCCTTGTTTGGGGACTGTGGTAGCTCTCGCACTAAACTGCATTTTGCTGAGGCCAGCAATCTCACTCCCTTTTCAGAGGAGGTTGGCACTAACTGTGCTTTTTATAAAGAAGGGGTGGGAAGAAGGGGGAGCAGAAGCTGAAATCACACACCTGACAGTTTTTTCAAATGAAATGCCACCCCAGTGCTTTTTCCTCTGTCATTTGAATATATCTGGAACACAGGGCTGGCGGTACAAAATGTTATGTTGCTCTCTCCACATTTCAAAAATCTTGGAAATACAAATGCAAAATCTGAACAATCAGCTCAATGCAAGGAAATGAATATATTCCACATGAGAGTGGGTGCTCTCCATAACAGACAGCTTATTTGGACATGTGCTCAAAAAACTGACTGTCCTAATATGAACTTCCAGAAACCTGGTAAGTTTAAATTAAATTCACTTTTGCTAATCAGCCATTAAGCAACAACATGAAACAAAATCAAATACTGACAACAACCTGTGAACACCTGTTAACATTGGCACTGTCTGTTACATACAGACCACAGTTCTTCACTTTGAAAGTGTAACAATCAGCTAGTTCACAACCATTTGTCTCTGTGCAAAAACGAGCAGTAAAAAAGCTGTTCCTTCCAAAATACTCTATCCTAGGATGCTACTTCCCAGAAGCAGAGGTCTAACACAAATCAGGAAAATTGCTGCTGGAAAGATGGACTTGACTAAAGCTCAGAGAAAACCTGCCTCACCTTGATCTGGCCATTATCTTTTAAAATGCTGACAAAGTCAAAAAGTAATGACCATCACTGGACTGCAAGGTGTGTAGATGATGCCCATCAGGGAAACAAAAGTGAAAATAGAAAGGGAGAGGAAAAAAAGAAAAGAGAGAGAAAGGTGGGTCAAACACTAAGCAATAGAAATGTTGATCCTAGAATTTTCTGCTCATAACTTTTGTTATTTGAAGAGGTATTGTTAAAGATTGCCACCCTGGAAGATAATACATGTGAGATGTAGCTTCCGCTCTTGTGCTGATGGATAGCATTTCCAGTCTGATGAGAAGAGATTACCCTGCTGAACCCTACAAGACATCTTAAATCTCCCAATTTAGAATCCATTGTCCTCCACCAGTTGTCACTTTCCTCAAAGAAGGCAAAAATGCTGCCAAACACTGAAAAACAGGCAGCTGCATCATAGCTAGTGGCAGCAATTTGGAGGTGCTCCTCCAGGGGGGGAAAACAAAAACAAAAACAAAACCTTAAATGTTAGAAAAAAAAAATCCATCTGCAAGTTCTTTCACTATTGATTAACCACTTTATGTTTCCCAGTAAAAAATGTTTGTCCAAACATGTCCTTAAAATCAGACATATTAACACTATAGATTTTCAGATTAACAAAATAGTGGCTTTGAATTCAGGCTCTCTGGCAATGGAAAATGCCATTATTTCCACGAAAACAGACATGAGCTCTTCTTCATACATGGACTAGGCACAAGCAAGACCAGGCACGCTATAGCCAAGTCCAATAAATGCTTTCATACTCTTAATTACAGGGTGAATATTTTGTCCCCATCAACACTCACAATCATGGTTGAATAGAGCCAGCATGGAGGGTCAGCAGGAGTTAGCCTTCTTCCAATTTACTCTTCATCTGACAGCATACAGAGAYATAAATACAAAGCATAAATCCAAAAACTAACCAAAACTGCTCTTTTCTTCCACGAACTTTTATTTGAGACTGTGCAGTTGCTCAATTGGAATGAAACTCTCCAATATCACCAGGCCTCACAATTGCATTAAAATTGGACTTTGCAATTGGGACAGGGTCTGTGCTGTTATTACAATTAATGCCATTTTAAGGCTGTGGTCCTGCAGCCCATGCAGTAGGCACAGACMTGTCGATCTGTAAGAGATCAAGCCCGAAAGCAATTTCCATTCCTCAAAATGGCAGTGATTTGCAAAACACTGAAGGATGAATTCTTTAAGAATGACTGGCTCAAGCACTAATAAAATCACAACTAGGAAGTGTAACTTTTCTGCTGGGACCAAAAAACATATGACAAAAAAGTAGCAATCTAGAAACTAAATCACAGAAGAATCAAAAACTTCCCCTTCAGTGGGGAAAGGATTTMAAATTAGGCAGTTCTTTTAACTGTCCTAGAAACCAGGAATCCAGTGAAGGCTCCTACATTCCCATCTAGCCCTTTCATCACTTAAGTATCCGTCTTGACAAGGCCTAGGCATGGTGACCTCTGCATAAACCCAGAGGCAATCTCCCGAGCAGGCCATATTCCACTTTTCATGGTATCAGTTCACTCAGATGAACTCTGTGGATAAGATACTTTCCATTCTATTTGTGGCTTTCCACTTATCCAACTACTTCTTTCTCCTCCACATTAGCACACGGCTATGTATTTGCAATATATGTATATTTATAAATTCAAAGTTTGGGAGAAGCAGATAAAGATGACAAAGAGCAAAGATGGCTTTCTTGGTTAGAGTTTTGGCCAATGGAATGTAAAGATTACCATTTATTGCAGATAGTACCTGTATAAAAAATGATGCTGTCAATGTAAAATGAATAAAATAAAGACAGTGTTTTCACAAGCTTTCCCCTACGGTTTTAAAATAAAGTCACCTTGATATCGCAGGAAAGAGCTTGATTTCAGCCTCGTGCTATACAGATTGATACACTGGACTTGACCATTGTGTGTTAAATGAGTTTCTGYCTTTCAAAAACCTCCCTTCTTTTTGTTATAGAAATTTTTTTTTATTTCTTTGGAACATCATGAAATATGATACACAAAGCCTACACATTAATCAGTTGAATAGTAATTTTTTTCCCCCTAGCTCCCCGGAATACACAAATCTTTTTATATACAATCACATTCCATGCAGCTAAAGTGCACAATCATGGAAAACTATACCAGAGGCTATGTTTTACCTTATAAAAGACTAAATTAACACAGAATTGCTCCCTACTGGTAACATATGTATGCATCCAAATTGAAATCTTTGTCAAAATCTATCCTACATATAAAAAGTTCACATTGCAATTTAAAAAGAATAAAACTAACAGAAAATAAGAACAGGTATTTTTTCCTTTTTTTTTTTCATTTTCAAAAATAAATGTACCAGCAAACTTCATGCAGAGATCTCTGCTCCATTTTGTCTAAAAGGGATCCTATTGTTCAATGAAATTGCTTTCTCTATCTTGTTACTTAGAGATTACAGCCAAGGCTATATATTGTAGCTACCCTATACTTAGAAGCTGGATAATAAAACGCATAAATAACACACTGAATAAAACATTAAGACATAAAAGGAGTTAAGTGGAACAAAGGGCTGAGGCATATTGTGCACTAACAACATCTGACCCTTGGAAATACACAAGACTCATAATTCTAATTAGYAAAATGCACAGTTACGACTTAAATCATTAGACGGCAAGCAAGCATGGTCCCTGTGTGCAGCTGAGCACCCGGAGCCCCTTTCCTGGCCTTGCAGGGCCCTCTGCTGGAACTGGGACCTGTGCCCAAGGCACCCTGAGTGTGCAGCTAGCAAGAACAACTCCAACAGGAAAATAAGAGAAGCATAAGCCTCAGTTTGGGGTTTTTTTCTTGTTTTTCTTTTGCCCTTTTACCTGAAAGCAGCATTATTTCTAATACAGAGCTGCATTTTCAGACGTGCAGCCTTCATTTAAGTAGATGAAGCGCTGGCTCAGTGTAAGGGGAATTTCTCCTCTCATKTGCTTGGGAACAAGATTCCACCTGCAAAATCCTTGGAGAAGGGAAAACCTGCAGCTGATGGGAACAAGGCCATCTGCTGCCAGACCCCTGGACACCAAAGTCAGAGCACAAGGTATCACCTGCCCTCACTGATCTACCAGCTCTAAACTTCAGTCGATAGCGACATTTCACATTCAGAGCAGCAAAACACAACYGGAGGGTGCTGCAGATCATGCCTCGGGACACAAATGGCTCTTTTGTGCACAAAGGAGCAACCTTCTGCCSGAAGGCTCCCAATCTCATTCATGCTCCCACACTCAGCTGGCTAGTCCCGTCCAACAGAATCACTGAAGCCCGTATTTGTCCTTGAGAAGAACCGTGCTGTCCGCTTCTCCGCTTGAAGCCTGCTTTACTCATGGCACAGCCCACCGTGTCAACTCATCAGGATTTTCACTATACTATGCTATTACTTCCCTCACTAACTGCTAGAGCACAATGCAACRTGTCCTTTGCCAGCATTTTACAGATGTTGCTGGGTTTATATTTGGTTTTCTGTTTTCTTTCCAGGAGGAGTGTCTTCTACTCCTCCAGAGTATTGATTTCCTCTACACTTGATAAACATCTGGTTTGACACATAGCCCTTGTGCTGACGCCTTCATCTGGTCTAATTCGTGTTCCATCAGTGGTAGATCTTTGCCCCAAGTCCATGCATGCACAGTGCTTGCCACTTCTAAATGACAGATACATTTCCATGACAAACAAATGACCGTCCACCCCGTCACTGGGMTAAACTAGTGCCTCTTTAGAGAAGAATGTCAGAAGGACAAAAAGGAGGAGACAGACACATTCTTAAAAGACACTTCTTTCCCTAAGCCACAGCGAGAGCAGAACAGGAGCAGCAGCAAGGCCTCTGTTCTCTGTGTCAAGCACATTGCTGTATTATTCACTCAGTTCTCCTGCACAAGCTGAGCCTTTCCACAGAGCTGTCTCCTCCCATTCATGCATCAAACCAAAGAACACAAAGGAGAACACCAGTGGAAGCCCAGAAAATGATCTCAAGTCCCATTGCAGACCCTGCACAGTAGGAAATGACTGGTCCTCTGCAAAGCATTCAGGACAGCAACCTGGTTGCTGGAGAAGATATCTAAGATGTCAGGCAGCAAACTACAGATTTTCTGTCGCATTTCAGTAAGCAAAGAAGCAACAGCTCAGGCTGGTTGTAATTCCCTCTTGAACGCAGTTCCCAGTTTCTACTTTCCATGCATATTTGACTTGCCACTACCATTTTGAATATGACTTTTCCCATTTAACCTGCACTAACCCCATAAATTATATAATCTTCAGTGCAACTAGGAACAAGCTCTGTGAAAAGAAGCTACTACTCATTCTTCCACTTGGCAATAAGACCAAGCAGTCCCAGTACACTCAAACACAGTGATTTATTCCTATGCTCTGCATTATTCTGCAGCTTCAGGAAGCAAGCAGGCCATTACAGCTACCACTGAAGTCTTCATTTGAAATCACAGAGAGCAGAGAAGACATGAACCCAGCAATGAGATTCAGAGAAAAACTGGCCCTACTTTAAGCTACAGACACTTATTAAATGTATGGATTCRGGGCACATTATGCACTCAAAAATCTGGAGCCTTTGGGAAGCTGGAAGCATTGCATGTGAACATCATCACAAAAAAAAAAAAAAAAGCCTTAAAGCCAAGCTGCACAGGTAAATCATGACAGAAGCCGTTCTGTTAGCTATACCAATTAATCGTTACATGAGGTGAGCTGAGGAAATGCGTGCTCAATGCTTCATTATTTGTAGATTGTAAGTCATAACAGAGAGGAAGAAATGAATATTTTCCTAAATAATATGTTGCATCATTCTGCACAGTACAGAATTGATAGTTTTATCAGGTATCAGTTAGGATCTCTGAGAGCCTAAAACACAGAGAATTTTAAATATCTATGGTAGACTCAGTGCTTGTGTTTCTCCTAACTACTGTCAATGTAAAAGACAAACTCTTCCACAGCAGTAATTCAGAGCACCAAAGCTGGATGACTTTCTGAGCTGTCATCCCAACACAGATGTGTTGGAATACACTGAAATAATCTGCGTAAGCAGCATCTTCAGTGATCTAGTGATAGTAACTAGTCACTATATGTAGACACCCTCCTTTGCCAGTGAAGCGATTGAAGCAGTTTATGTAACAGCAAACCTACAAAGTGGCAATAGGAATCAACCTGCAACACTCTACTGACAGGAACCCCTTGATGGGCTGTAGCTGAAACATCTCAGTTGTTACCCTCCAGAATCTCTGACCCTATTTTATTGCAAATGCATTTTACTGCATGGAAAATGCATCTATCAGGGAGTGAAAGAAGCAGCATCCAAGCTTTGGCACTTTGTTATTAACAATATAACATATATTCCTAGCATGTTGTGCATAGCTTTTAGGTGCATTGTTCTGTGAGCACACAGAACAGATGAAGCAGCTGTATACAGGTCACAGCCGTACTTGCTTGACAGGACTGGAGAGATTTTAGTAAGCACAGGAGGATTCTCCAGTTCCTTCTCAGACAGGCATCACAAGCAGCCAGGAAAGGTCACCTCATTTGGAGGATGGAGCTTCTAGTAAGTGCATCCTGACCTTCTAGTGCTCAGCCAAACTGGATGCTAAAACTAGACCCGGAACCATGAGAATCTGGCACACAGATAAGTATTCTAAATGGACTAAGGGCAATAAACCTCATTTAAGAATGAGACTACATCACAAAGAGCAGTACTGAGGAAATCCTCAAGTCAGCATGAAGCTAAATACAGCACAGAGTGGTACAGACATCTCACTGGTGGTACAGCCAGGCTTTTGATTTGGCCCCTAAAAGCAGAGCCAGAATGTGCTAACGTTGTCCGCATAACTCTGCTTTTGCAATCAAAGGTGACACAGGACTAACTCAGCTATGCTATTTTAGGATCTGAACTAGTACCTTCACACTAGCACAACTATATTTCTTTATGGACTCGTGCTAGACCTCTGTGTCGTGCTATCACAGACCCAGTCTGGTATATCTTCATGAAGTCAACTCGCTTGCTCTGAGCTATTTCTGTTGCTTATAACAAGACACCACTACATTGTGGCCAGAACCCACACCCTGCTAGAACAGTGAATCTGCTTAAATTCACTGTCTTTCTGTTTGCCCCACTATTTTGCCTGCAAAAAAAAAGAGAGACATATCGCAAGGCGGAATAAAGCACAGTTCCATATTTGTGTTGCYTCGTGAAAGACTTATCACAAGCAGTCTTAGGACTTTGATCTATTGCCCACCAAGGCCAATGATAGAATTGTAAAGTCTCTCAATAACCAGTGGATTAAAAGGGAGAAGATGAAGATACATTTCAGAGTAACATGGAAAAAGGATAAAGCAAAAGAACACAAACAAATCCCAAAGCCCTAACAATCATGAAGACACTCCAAAAACTGGCTGGCAAGCTTCACTGCATAAAATTACTAGAAAACACCATGACATTTTACAATATCTCTTCTTGTTGTTGTTGCTGTTGCATATTTAACCCATTGTTCTGATTATAACACGCTGTCAACAGCCTCATCAATTATCCACTGCTAAAAAGTGAGCTCTAGCATTCTGCAAGCAGTATTAATTGGTCTCAGTAGCACATAATGAGTTTAAAAGCTCCTACCTGTGTGCCCCCGGGGCTGGTGGCTAGAGGCGGACAACAATTTACAGCAGACCATTAACACATAGACCAGAAAGAGCCAGTCAGATAGAAGCATTGATTTGGCACAGAATCTCATCCTGGAGGCAGAAAAGGAAGCAGTTGAGTGAAGAACAATGTGAGTAGGGAATAACATAAAAATGATGCTGGGAAGGAAAAAGCTGAAGACTAAGATGGCTTATTACAAGGCAAAATTGACAAAAGTGGATTCACAGTTTGCTGGGACAAGTTCCTTGTTTAGCATGTTTTATAACTGGAAGCAATGCAATGGTTATCACACATCATATTGCCCTCACATACATATTCACAAAAGCATCATAGGATTGCAAGGCCTTTCTAGGAATTTGCAGGGGGTATTTTTTAGAAGCGAGAGCCATCCACACTCAAATTTCAGCATACATATTTATAAACTGCGCTCCTATTTTTAAACTGCACCCATCTCAGATTTATACACACATCACAGAAAAGTGTCCTTGTCACCTGCTACATCGCAGGATTGATTTGCTAAAGCTACCAGCCACCATTCAGATGTGTACATGACACGACTAGACCTCCTGGCACACAGCAGCTTTCCTCRAGATCAGTGGGTTTGCTCAGGGTTAAACACTCATGAGGCCCCTGCCTCAGTCAGCCATGCAGGGACTTGCCAGTCTGCCAGGGTGTGAGAAAGCTCATTCCAGAAGAGAGTTATTCTCTGGAAGGCAGATGTTGTTAGTCTTACTCATGTTAGTGTTAGAATTATGACCACAAATCCTCAGTAATTTTGCTGCACGTATCTACAATTAAATCTCTCAATAGCTTATGTTGTGCCATTCATCATACAGAAAGGTAATCCGATCATTTCTTTAAACTCAGTTATGATGATTTATTATTTGTGCAATACATAAATGGGCATTATGCACTTGAACTCTTAGATGTAATGTTCTAGACTTTCAACAAATGCTGTAAGCAGGAATACATCAAATTTAGAGGCAATTTATAGATTTGCATAAATTGAACTAAATGCTGCTTTCGTAGCAGTGACTTTAATCTGCAGTTAATCAGCATGCTGCCATTTGGAAAAGCCAATTGTGAACACACTCATTTGCACCAAAAAGTCCTTTGAGAACTTCTTGTCCCTGTAGATTTCAGTTTTGATTCCTCCATGCATTTGCTAAAGAATTTGTTTATTTGTATATCTTTCATATCTGAGACCATTCAGCTAATCAGATCATTCAAGCAGCCAAACAGCCTGACAGTTAAAAACAGACCATACTCTGCTCAATGCTGTTTTAAATTTGGTAACTATTTAGAAATAAATCAAAACATATCTCATGTTTTCTCATTTAAAAGCACTCTCTTAATTTTCTRTTTTCCACATCACAGAACAATTTTGCCCTCTCTTTGAGTAGTAACAGGAATGCTGCTAAAGCCCAAATAAATTTGAATTGCACTTGGTAATATCAAAAATCAAGAAGCCAAAAAGYCTGCAGAAAATACATTTTAGTAACAAACATTATGCTACATTTGAAGAAAAAATAATATACTGATGAAAAAAGCAGCATCTTCAGTTGTCTTTATTGACTTTACTCAAGCCTAGAGAGGTTTTTTTTTTTTAAAAAAAAAGAAAGCTTCACAAATACTGCTAAAAATAACCCACCATACTGTTGATTTAAGAAAATATATAGATAGATAGCTACATTTTAAGGGTTGATTTAGAAAGAAAAGGGACGTCTCAGTGCTTTAACAAGGTTTTTTGTTTCAAGTCAAACACATTGTAACAGTGAACACAGATCAATCAGTACCAGAATAAATACACTGAGGCTCCTTCATAGCAGTATATAGGAGTTTTCCTCAAACAGGGATCAAGCCCAGGTGATAGAGACTTCACTCATCCTTATCCTACAAATATTCTCCTATGTGGAGTTCCCAGGTTAATTTAGAGCCGCTACACTTCACCTTATAAGCACCAGCCTAATTCACCTCTCACACC
Organism: Eudromia elegans; assembly: GCA_003342815.1. Classification (NCBI taxonomy): domain Eukaryota; kingdom Metazoa; phylum Chordata; class Aves; order Tinamiformes; family Tinamidae; genus Eudromia; species Eudromia elegans. The sequence continues at coordinate 3,353,734 of PTEX01000051.1, forward strand.
CAGCTGAACCATGAAACGCTAGTGCAGCTAATGGGATCGTGTCACTGTGAAATGAGCATAAATGGCATCATTGCTGCGGATCTAATATTAGTCCAAGGAACTGCCCACTTGGCTTTGAAATCAACCTATCATTTTAGGCAAAATCAACCTATCATTTTAGGCAAAATTTCCATCACCCAAACCTTCCTCGTGTTACCCCATTGAACCCCATTTTGTTGAGAGCTGAATTTAACCTTAGTTTTCTTGCCCCATCCCCACACATGGCTAACAGCTCATGCATCAGGTACTATTAAATAGGAAGTCTGCTGGTTTTGCTATGCTGTTCTTGTGTTGCTCTGAATGCAAACATAGCCTCCAAGCCAGTTATCACAGTCATGCAGTGCCATTCTGAATGCACTGAGGACAGGGACCTTTCTTCAGTTTTCAGGGTGTAGGACTGAAAGTAGAATTTGACCCTTGGAACTATTCAGTTTTCAGGGTGTAGGACTGAAAGTAGAATTTGACCCTTGGAACTAATCACCAGAGATCAGATTTTCAGATGGATTGAGCATCCCTTTCTGATGCGAGCTGATAGAAGAAAGAGATACTTTCAAATTGTGCAATACATGTGCTCAGCTATTTCAAGATTTTAAAAGTTTAACTCTCTAAAGTCAAAGCCCTGATTTTAGGTAGGAAATGGAAAAGTAGGTTTAGAAAAAGCATCATGTTTTGCTTTTTCTATTTGTATATATAACACTTTCTGCTTTCAAATGGCTTCAGCTCTAAATATGCTCATACAGGCTCCTTCGTCACGGTCCTGTATGTGCACAAGTTTGTTATTTACTAACAAACTTACACTGAGTCCTTCCTGCACTCTCAGTTACATCAGTTTTACAGACACTCCACAGTCTCTAGTACATTCTAGGCCAGAAATACCTGCATCACAACAAAGTAAGAGCACAGTTATATCCCAAACTGAAAGGCTGCTAAAAGCATTGCCTACCAAAGTCAGGTAGATAAGAATTTAATCTACCTTGAGATAGACAGGACATAGACTTCAGCCCAATAGTATAAATAGAGAGGGATCTTTAAAAAAGAAAAAAAAGAGAAAATAAAAAAGCTTGCACACAAATGCAGGGAGGGGCACCTAGGCATTTCAGTACCAGGGGGCTGCCACTCTCAGAAATGTCAAGCCTTCATTCTCTGTTGGATTCAAGTGGGTATTGTTGCTAACCAGAACAACAACATCTTCAGTGTCGTTCAAAAGATAAAAAGTGCTCTTACCTTGGGGACTTTGCAAGAATTTTGTTCCAGTCAAACACAATTATTTCAGTGTGTTTTTCATAGTTATTCCAGATTCCCATTTGCGACTGCAAATAAGCCTTTCTGCATTTCAGAATTTCTTCCTTTGCTTTGGGGACCTACAAAKAAAGCCATATTACACTGCAATTAAAGTCCTGAATGATGCTGTGAAATAGAGGGTGGTTACCAAAATCATTGTTTCACAGTGCCATCTACAGGGCAATCCGAGGCAAAAGGCAGCCGTCACATTGCTCTTCTCACCTGTTTCACAAGGCAGCGCTGAAACATCACTAGATTAACTGCATGCAGGGTGTGCTGGGCTGCAAATTACTTATACAATGCATGCCCTCTTGACAGGCAACCACTGCGGAAGCAGTTAGGATCTGGAAAAGACATCACCTCAGTGCAAACAGACTCCATATTCTTACCTGAAACCGGTTTGAACCACAGATGATTTAAAGCAGRGGGAAGCCTTTGCACTGCCTTCGTAAGTGCTTGGCAAAGGTCCTTGGAGTCCTTATAGAGGACCCAGGAGAAGAGGGGTTGAATCACTGCATCTGTGGTGCAGTCTTTCACAGCACACTCTGCCACCTTTGGCTCTCCTTGGCCCCAGGCACCACATCGCACGTAAACCTGCCTCTACCCAGAAGCTGCACTTTCAAAAAGTCACTCTATGGAGATACTTTTGCTGCAGTACTGTCATGTTCCACTGAATAATGAGCTCACCACTCCATTACACAGACTTTTGAGTCTCTATGCTTTTTTCGGTTTACATTTGTTCTCACTCCGATCCTTGGTCTCATCTTGACCTTCTGCTATAGAAAACACGACACAGTGCGATTTGTCAGAGAAATAACAACATGGTCTTCACTTACAGTGATCACAATGGCTTTTTCCTTTTTTCTCCCATCACTCCTCTTATTTCACTCTCACTTTGATCAATCAGRAATTTGCTTTCAAGAAATACAAACTTATACTGTCACACTGGAGGCCAAAGTATCTCTGGGGTCATTAGAGCATGGAAGCAGATGCTTTTCAACAGTTTAGCTTAGGAAATCCCCTGGCTCAACATGCTCTACTTTTTTTGTTCTCAACATCACAATAAATTAGAGGCATTTGTAGAATTAAAGAAGCACCAGGCCACCAATACACAATTAATCACTTTTTATCCTGCCTTCACTTTCCAATGTGGAAAGTCTCAGATTAAGCCAGCCACAACTCAGCAGCTTTGGTCAAAACAAAATGTTGGCAGAAAGATATCTTAAGACAGAGCACTAATATCCTTTCTTCCATAAATACATGTAAGATAAGCAGGCCTCAGAAGTTTTATTGAGAAAACCAGCAAGCAAACAGGCTTTTCCATACTGTACTGAATGACTGAGGTGATTATGTAGTACATTTTAACCCATTTCATAACAGTACAGGTAGATAAATATATTCTTACAGTGCACTTGTAGAAATCAATATTGAAATACACTAACTTGGGTTTTATGGCTTATCTATTCTATAATTCTTATTAGAGAGGAAAAACTGCGTAAAATTTATCCACAGGTAAATGCTAATTTCAGCATAGYGTGTTCTGTAAACACAGGCTAGACACAGGGTGAAGATTAGGAAGTATGGATCATTGTAACTCAGTGTACTATATGGATGCRGAGAGGGAGACAGCCAACACAGCCACCAGCACAGCTCAGCTCAGGGCTTTCTCCTGCCCACTGGCCATCCTTTCTTTATAGAATCGGGTTRTGTGAGGAGTGGAAAGCAATTGCTACAGGCAACTAAGAGGCTGAGATCCAGCAGTTTCATTTGAAATAAACAGCTGAAGAGAAAAGAAACGCTCACCTGGCTGATACCATTAAAAGGAACTCCAGGCTTCCGATGACGAAGCCATGTTTTGGGCTGGTTTTGTGGTCCTCGATCTTAACGCTGGCCCCAGGGCGCGGGTGGCTTTGGAAAGCAGAGCCGCTTATTAGYGCATCGCACAAACAAGCAAGTCGCTCGTGACCTCCTGCGCCAAGAGCTCTGCTGGGGCAGCACGGGCTGCGCGGCCGGCGGGTCCCACGAGGAGCCAGCTACCCTCCCATTGGCCACCAGCAAGAACTGGGGCTGCTTTAGAGAGAATAAAACTCCCGCGTCGACTCCCAAGAGGTACGCGGAGGTCTGCAAACGACTGGAACTTGGTGGGTGGGCTCCTTGCCTTCAGTGGAATGGGGTTAATGGGCAGGAGAGGAATTTGAGCAGATGTTTATCCATGGAAGGAAASCCTGTAAAGAAAAGAGACCTTTTCATATGACAGCTCCTAGTCCCAAGACAACTAAATACTCATCTCTATCTGTAGCAGAGCTATACAAAATACAGGACAGAGGGAAAAGAGGGAATAAAAAAGCAGGGGAAAAACGGAAGGCCCCTGCTCTCAGCATTTATGTGCCAGCTTTCTGCTCTGGATGCGAGCTGTTCTGAATTCCACTTCAGGCCCCCCCATTTCTCCCCTTTCAGGGTTCTGACACCAAAAGAAAATTGCTGGTATTTGCCTTGCTCTCATCCCAGCAGTCACTCTCTGAGCCTCTAGACCCTTAATAAAATAAGTAGCATTTCCTCAGCSAGAGAAGTGTTTTAAGAACAGATGTTGCAAAGGTCTTGAGTTATTTGGAAGCTGTAYTGGCAAGATATAATTACTTTAACCAGAATAAGATACCATTTTAAAYTGATATTTCTCCCATTGATATTTACATGTTATAAAATGCCTTTTTTTTTTTTAGGGGTGCTTTCCATAAAAATTTACCAAAGCTCTTTATGCCATCCTTTGTAACAAGCTGTTAAATAATTAAAAAAAAAAAATCTCTGCCTATTAATTATTTAAAAGGCCTAATTTCTCAGTTCTCGGCAATTCCTCCTTTAAAATAAAGACAGCACGGCCCTTAAAGGACTCTTCCTCTGCAAAAATAGCCGTCACCAAGGCAGTACGTCAGCAAGGCCGCTGGTCAGCGTTAGAGTTTACCCGACTACCAGCCCCCTTCAAAGCAGTGAACCGAGAGGAAAAGCAGAGCAACATCTGAAGCTTGGAAATCTGATATATCGCGATACACATACACAGTGAAAAAGCAGCATTATGGAAGTTTGGCTTCAAGCATTAAAGCGGGAATCGACAGCAAAAGCAAATGCCTGCTTGCTGGGCTTTAAGTTAAGTGGGATACAGGGATACAGAGATGGCCTCTTGCAAAAGGAAACACAGGTAACATACGGGTTACCGTGCCCGATGCCCACAGAAATAACCCCAAAGATGCCACAGAACTCCTTCCATGTYCTCACACCTGAGGGCAAGTGGGCGGGCAGCCACCCCACCAGGGCACTCAGCCTGACGCCCCCGCATCCCCCGCAGGGGAATCGCTCTGTGAGCGCGGAGGGACGTTTGTCTCTGCGGGTGCAGCCCCTCGGGCTCGCTCGGTGAGCGCGGGGCCACGTTTACTTCCGCGGGGCGCACACGGGAGGCGGCGGCCGCCGTCTCCGCGGCGCTGCTGCCCCCTCGCGGGCGCGCGGCGGCGCTGCCGGCGCCTCCTCACGCGCCCAACGGCCGCGCTCGCGCCCGCCCAACGGCTTCCGCCCAACGGCTCCCGCCGCCACCCCGGCGGCTCCAGCGCCACGGCTCGCGGCCCCTGCACACCGCTCTGCACCCACAGTTCCCCTCCAGAGCCCTGCGAGGCTCTAGAGAAAGGTCCTTCCCTCCCGACCTGCCGCGCGGCCTCTTGTTTTTGCTTAAGAAAGAGCTGTCGGTGCAAAGCAAGTTTTGTCATTAATCACGTCAACGCGTCGCTGTCACAGCCACCTCCAGCCCCARTCCYCTCCCGGCCTCTGCTCCCCGAGCCRCCACACGCRCTGGCACCCACACAYGCACACTGTATCTCACCCACGCTTGTCATAATTCGGTTTCTGAACGAGTTAAGGGCTAGCTCATGCGAGGAAGGTGGACGGGAGCCAGAGCTGACATCCTGCAAGGTATCAGGCCGTGTTGGTCCTTCTGAGGCTTGTAGGATGCCTCAACTCCGGTCTGCAGGGTCCTTCCTYGCCTGGGGAGCCGGGTGTTAGTAGCTGCAAGAGGCAACACTGAGGTGCCGGGCTCCCCATGCAAGTCATAGCAGAAAYAGACCAGAAATGAACTGCTGCGGGTTGGACTCTCGCTCCAGGCCCTCTAACCTCCCCCAGGTGCGTTGCATCCAGCCACAGTTTCTATGCAAGTCACAGATAACTTCTGCAGGATCTTAAGACTTCAAGTGGCAGAAAATTCACCACAGCTAAGTTATTCCAACAGCTAATTAACCTCACTTTAAACGCCGCACCTTATTTCTAATCTGAATTTGTCCAGCTTCTGCTTCCAGGCATCTGATCTCATTAGGACTTTTTCTGACAGATGAAAGTGCCCTCTATGATCAGCTATCACTGCCCACATTTGGTACTCGCAGCCTGTGATCAAGTTATTGCTGAGCACTGTCTTTGCATAAGCTAGATGGAGCTTCTTTAGCCTCTCCCTAGAAAGTTTTGCGCTGTTAAATCAGTCACGCAGCTCTTTTCTGCATCGTTGCCAGTATCCCAACCTCGGGGTTTTCTAAGTGAACATCAGAACGTGATGTAGTTCCCACAGATGTGCTTACTAACACTATGGAGAGCACAAACCTTCCAGCTTGCACCCAGTCGTCCTTCCTGACACAGCTTGCTTAGTCTTCCTGACCTGATCGCACCRGCCTCGCAGCATAAGGTAAACCCAAGCGAGGAGGCTCTTCGGACATGAGAAATTTACCTAAGCGAGGTGGCACTAAGTGCACTGCCTAACTTTTAAGAAATCCGAGCGTGTTGCCTAAATTCAGCTAACACTGAGTAACTGCAGTAGTGCCCAGCACCTCGACTCTAGTAGACTCACAACAAGCTGCAAGAGCAATTTTTGAAGTGTTGAGACAAAACAAGCCCTCTGAAAGTGCCTTTTTATAACATCACATTTTGGCCTCTTGTGGCCAGTCTATCACAGCCAGTCAGCCCTTTTTCCAGGGGTATTTCTGAGATTTCAGAATCTCATTTAACAGCTACTAGGGGCAGATGGGTAGAGGAGAAAACAAGGTTGATAAGAGCTAGAGGAAATAAACCCCACAGTCTTGTAAAATGTGAGAATTGAGCACTCCACGTAGCATGACATATCTACCACACCAGTATCTGGGCCATACACACAGCGTGTAAGTGACCACTGCACTCTGAAAGCATTATCTCTATGATAGAAATAATCAAAATGAAGTAGAATCTCATTTAGAATTTTGTTTTAAGGAAAACCTTTTAGAATTTGCTTTTTCAACTAAAACTGAGTCTACCTCCTTCCTCCAGGAATAAACCCACCAAGATCAACAGGACTATTCGGAGAGTAAAGTGCTATTCTAGCAGTAAATCTGAGGCAGGGTTGAGGCTTTTCTCCATACAGCATTATTTATTATTCATTGCCATCCTACAAAGAACCTTCCTGCCAAAATACATTCCTGGAGAGGTAACTATTGCTATCAAGATTTCATTTTTATGGTTGCACAACCAGAMTTCTCAACTTGGGCAGCAAACACAGGATTTCTCCTCATTACAGCCCCAGGTTTCAACTCTTTCAACTACATTTATCAGAGAGAATTTTTCATTGTGAATAACCAAGTTCCTCAGTCCCTCACTACAGCCCATGAAACTGCTCAAAACCTTCCCCACCCCCTGGTGCATGGCCTACTTAAGAGGCAGGCAGAGTTGCACACACTGTTCAAGGAAGCACAGGAATTGCTTCGGAGCTGTTCAAAGCGGAGGCAGAGCCCTGCTCCACTCCCAGCTGACCTTTCCTAAGCAGAGCAGTACACATGTAAAGCAGGCAGCACAAAAAAATAAAAAGTAGATAGAAATGCCTTTGAAGGAAATCCTTCACTCTTTGGCAGAATGCATCCAACAAGGCAAATACGCTTTTCCCCCCGCTATAAGCTTTGCCTAACAGATAGCAGGGCAGTAGTCTGGTTGCAAGTTGTGCTGATTTGCTCAAGCAATAAGACACTTTTCTATGCCCTGGGTTGGTGGAGGGCAGTAAAATGAAAAGATAGCTGACCTGTAGCTGTGTAGAAAAATCAGTCTGCTTTCTTCCAGTCACCAGGGACCCAAGTGAGCTGGTATGTGTTTTTCTACAGATTGCCTGGGGGAAGCAGTAAGGAGAAGAAAAGCCCTCACGTCAGTTTTTACCTCCAGGTGATACACAAAGAGGTCCCAGACCTGCCTTTGCCTCTGGTCTGATGTGCAGCCAAGCCAGTGTTTCCTCCACCTTAGCCCACCTGAAAATATGCATCATATTTAAGCTGCAGATGATCACTGACTATGGGTAAGCACTCCTATTAAGGACAAGAGGCAATTCCAAGGAGACAGCATTAAAATTAGATATAAAAGAGCATGCTCAGTAAAGGAAGGCTGAAATAGTTGTATTTGCTTATTTGAAAAAAAGAAAATGTGTTGGAGATATGCCAACTGCCTCCTAGAAGACTGCTCTGAAGAAGGGTGTGATCATTTGCTTTCTGGAGCTACTGTAAATAGCATACGAAAAAAATAAAGTATAGTCTGCTGCAAAGATAACCTGGCATGCACCTGAAGAGACATTTTCTTTATCCTAGTGTGGAACACCAGCACAACAAGCTACTCAGAGAACTCACCCATTGCTGAAGGTTTTTAAAAGCGATTGAAAAGCATCTGTAAGGGATGGTCAAAGCATATTTGTTCCCTTTCCCATGCATGGGTTTGGATTACATGATTGCTTATGGTCTCTTCCAAGACTACATCCTCTTTATTCCTTAGAGAAAGGGAAAGCACTAAAAGCACTAGAACATAAATGTGAGGTAAATGGCTAAAGTTCACAGTATCATATTCAGTACCTTCACCACGGACATTCATCAAGTGCTCAGCTGTCAGAGGTTAGTGGAAGAAAATAGCAGCAGAAAGAGGCTAAGATTACAACCCGCATGCATTGGAGTTTTTTTTCATACAGACAGGGTCAACTTGTGTCATATTTAGATATTTTTATGCTTTTCTGGGGACACCGAGATGGAATTTGCTGCTTTCTGATTCTACTGCATTTGAACTGCATTCTCATTGCCCCCCAAAACACCTCACTCGTGTTAGATAGCAAAGTACAGCGAGTCTACTCAGGTTTCCGTAAGCTACAGCAGGCCATGACTCCAACAGGGTTTGTCCACTTCTGTCTCATCGATGTAAAACAGACTCTGCTTTTGTTTCAGGATCATGATTCTTTCCAAGAAGAACACACAGAATAGCTAGATGTGCTTTTAGAACACAGGCTTTATGAGCTGTGGATGCAGATTAGCTGATGAAGAATCCCAACTGTCTGGGTATGTGGGATAATTGTTCCACTTGGGACTCATTAGCTAATTGTTAAAAGATTTTAATGAAAAGCATTTCATAAATGCTGCATTAAAGTTCCAGAATTGTAATTGTGGGCTGAATGCACATTTTTAGCACCTGTGTTACCAACTATGTGAACCGATAGCAAAACGTCTTCTGGTGGGTTATTCCTGTTCCACCTCTCAGCCACTGGATACTACATTAAGTAGCCACTGGCAAATAAAAGAAAGTAACATTTTTTGTTATTCTCGTTTTTATACAAAGATAGCGCAGTCAACTCGAGATTGATTGAAAATTCTACCTCCAGCATGCAGAATCTCCTGTGGCCAGCATTAAATAATAGAGAAGAACAAAACTTATGCAGGAGGGGAAAGACACAGGCCAGAGAGCTATAACTCAAATTCTATATTTGTTAATGTCAGTTGATTTTGGTGCTATTAGACAACTCTTTTATTTGGTGTTAGAAGACATTATTTGCTTAATGGAACCTGCTCTTCATGTTATTTGAAATAAAATCCTTACTTTATATACTAGATAGGAAAAAARTAGATCCAGATTTTTGAACTGTGTGTTCAGGAACCATTACAAAATTAAGCTTGTTTAATGCCATTCCTCGGCTTCTGTAATTCAATGAGACAGAAGGCCAAACTTTTGAGTTAATTGGAGCACCACCATTACAGGATAGGTGATGAAGAATCCAAGTAGAACTCGTGCTGCTGGTGCAATGAAAAAGAAGGAAAACTCAGAAAGTGCTGAGGGGATGGCAAGAAGAACCGTGCCAGACTCTTTCCTAACAAACACTGCCTATCTGAGGCCAGAGAGTAGCAGCCACATGCTGGCACACCTCTTCAGAAACAATAAAATGCTTTGACATGGTATTTCTACCTCAGGCACATGAAACGACAGAGGAGAAACAGAAGCATGGTCCTCCTTCCGATTCCTATCAGCTTAAGCAACAAGAGATGCACCTGTACACAAGGATCAAACAGTCAAACTGACTGCAGTGAGACCACAGCAAGATTTTAAATGAGTAATAACATGTTCTCTTCAAGGAGAAAGCTAGAAACTTTCCTCTTTAATTGCTAAAAAAGAAAAAAAGAAGTGTTCTGCTTCCCAAACACTTCTCTTTGGGAAGAAGCTCAGAGAATGCTGAATATTACGCAAAGCTTTCAGCTTTGAGGCAGCCTAGGGTGGATTTTTTGCTTCTATATTGCTACTTCGCTCATGCACCAGCCACTTCATGATCACATAACCATGCACATGATTGATAGGAGGAGCTGGGAGGTGGGTAAGTGATATAATTTTGATTATGCTTTGAAATGCTCAGGGTTGGAAATGAAGAATGAGATCCCTTCACTTCCCCAAAATTATGATTGCCTTAAAATGCAAGGTCTGTTAAAAGTAATAAATTGTTGATTGTTGGTCTGTTTTCAGGGTAGACAATAATCAGCTTTTAATCAGCTTTTCATCACAGCTAGAGAGCTATTAAGTCTCTTAAAATAATTAGAAAACAGAATAGAAAAAATCCCCTCTAATTGTTTTTCTCCAGAACTAAGACTTTCTGAATAAAAATTCAAGATTCATAAAAAAAGAAAGTTAGCTTGGTGGCACAGTTAGCTCACTCATTTAACAACGAGGCACACTTTGAAGGAAAAACAAAGTGAGAAAAAATGTACTGTAGCTCTACTTTTCACAAAACCTATCTCATCTAGTCATCCAAGCCCTTCTCTCTGCTGCACACCGATCTAGGCACTTGGTTATGGCCAGCATTGTCCTGCTCTCTCTCTTCCAAATCTCTTTCTGAAGGTTTGATCCACCTTCAGTTTCCTGGACCACTTACCTCTGACCATAGCCTGCACTTGTAGTCCCATGTTGGCAGATGTTTCTCCTCATTCTCCCATGGATGTAATTTGCCTGCAGTCATACTCATAGTGATGAGAAGAAAGACAATATCTGCCATTGTTTTCTGAGCTTGGATGATGTCATGGATATTAGCATCTAAATAATAACCAATATTTCCACATTTCCAGATGGTTTGGAAATTTTTGTTTCTGTGATGGCCTGGTTTCCTTTTCATTTTGTTTTATTTAAAGGGAGGTTGTTAGCTTGTTTGTTTTTTAAAAGATCCAGATAAATTAAGAGCACTTTGCTAGCTCCTGGGACAAGTTTTCAAGAGATATTTGTCTTGGGGTGGAGACCAAACAATATCCAAATGCTTTTCTGGTAAACAAGCTGCATTTGGTAGGAAGACTGGGACATGCTTCTCTTGTTACACTGCCAGAACCTGTCCACAAACCCAAGAAATGATGCCCTTTTTGAAGACAGACATTGTCAAATGTAAGTTACCAGAGGCAATAAGAGGCAAATGAACAAAAATGTAATGGATTATAAAAAGAAACAAGTCAGACTAGATTATGGATTTTGGGGAATGACTAAACTAAAGAGTGTGCAAGAGGCTGTGCTAGTTAGATAGTACCCCACCAGGGCCTTAGTGGCTGTATATTATTTTATTTTTTTCAATTTCCCATTAGAGATGAATTACAATTCTCTTTAAAAAGAAATTCTTCTATTAAATTGATCACTCTTAGACCTCTGTGACCTACTAATGTCTCTTCAAAAATTGATGGACTGGAACTCAAAAGTGAAACTCTCTCACTTTAACTGCTCCCATCTGAGTTTCCTGTGCTATGAGATACATTTTTAAAGAGGCCTATGGAGTGGTTGCATCATCGATTCAAACACTAGAGTTATCAGACAAAGCATTTCCATAGCCTGGCAACAGGTGAGACAGCCACACAAACTGAAAAAGGACCATTGATATGAATACTCACAGTACTGTTTTAGAGGAAAATCTGCTATTAGTGAAAGCTAGTACATCTCAAGGACCATAATATAAGCTGTCAGGCCTTTAATACTGGCCACTAGATAAATAGAAAGTGGCAGTACAAATGGAAAAAAAAAAAAAAAAGGATATGGAAAAATTCTTATTTAGCTTTGTTTTCCCCTCTCTATTTTCTTGCAAGTGACAGACTTCCTGGCCAAGATTAGTGAGAGGCTGTAGGCAAGAAAATCTTCACTCACCAGAGGGTGCCACTGCATCCAAAAAGAAAAATATAGAGGTTTTGTTTACAGTTGAATGCAGCTTTCTCCAACACCTCTAACCTGTGCCTTGCTCTATTTGAGACATTCCTCACCGGCTTTTTCCTGTAGCTAGCTGTTGCCAATTCGGTTAGACTCTTTGCTTTTAAATCAAGAATGAAGTTCTACCCACCTCTGTCCTTCTCTGAAATTCACAAATAAAAAAAAAAAATCTGTATTTTCTGTAACAGATGTTGCTCAGTGAGCAACTGCATGATGTTTTCAGAGACCCATGGATGCATCTATTCACATGAAAGATGGACACAAATAGCTGCTTTCTGCTATTGAAAAGACCCTAACTTTCTGCTACTGCAGTCGGGTCAAAGTCAGGGCCAAACTTAAATGTACACACAGATCCTAGTACAGAAAGTTTACTTTAGACAAGAACAGGAGAAGGTAGATAGGAGAAGAGAGCGAGAAATGAAACAGCCTGATGCTACAGGTCAGTTTTGCAGGAAGGAGTCTCAATGCACCAACTTCTTTGCTGTCGATTTGGTTGTAGGCTACATGTCAAAGGATTAAAAACTAATTAGGAGGTTGCTTTGCAGATTTTTTGTGGAACTCTTCAAGTACTGACAGATCTCTAAAACCAAGCTARTTCAAGCTTACACAATAAGGAAAAATGCCAGAGGGTAGATTCAAAGAAAGGGTGATGGTTTTAAATCAACTCAGCTGGAGGGAAAAGCCGTTGCAAAATCATTTGGTATGGCCATAGCAAGAATGAATTTATCAAGATTTCTTTTTTTGTTCGGGACAATATACAACCCAACGGAATTTGATATCTCTTAATACACTTAAATACTTAAAGCGACTTGAATGTGAGAAATACCACCTATACCTTACTCTGAACACAGGCAAATATTACAAGAGGTGAGGTTATGACAAGAAGTGTAGAACAGGCATCACCTAAGGTTATTAAGGATCCTCTCGAGCTGAGAGCCAGTAGGACCAGGACAGAAAACCAGTTCAAGGCTCTAATCTTTGTAGTACTGGAGGGAGCATAGATAGTGGTGTGGACTGGTGACAAGACCTACAGGTAGAGTAAACTTGACTTTAGATGAGCAGTTTCATGAAGATGTGGAGCTTCTTTTAAATCCCTTATTGCTTCTCCTTTTCTCTACAGAGCATTTAAAAGAAATAAATCTCTATACATCAATGTACACAACCATACAAATCTCACTATTTTCAGTAGATGTCTCATTCTCGCTTACTACCACAAAGAGCAAGGCATGCTTCTACAACTAGCTGAAAGGAGCACAAGATACAACCCTCTAACTTCTGTAATACTACAGACATTTCCTATAAAAAAGTGTCTTAACATAATTCTTCCCCTCTGGAGATTAAGAGCATACAGTATTTAGAGCATTTTTGAAGTACCATCAATTCAGGGGAAAAACAGAACCTGCATTGAGGTTTTCTTGGTTTGTGTTTTATTCTTGAGTTTATGGCTTTGAATAAGTAGGAAAATTACTTGGGTATTTATTTCTGCTTGGCTTCATCCAAATTGTACAATTATTTGTTGTTTTGGTGCTTAAGCCAAAGACCGTACTTCTGTCTTTTTAAATTTGGTTATTCAATTGTATAAGAATTTTCCTAATTAWTTCTCTACTAGCAATAGTATCGTTCATTTTACCACCTGTGAATAGCAGTATCTCATAAATAATCCATGCCTTTTTGAACCTGAAGGTCTTGACACCATATCTTTAAGATTATGAAAAATTTCCAGTTTAATAACGGAATATTCCTGTGATATTCACTCTGTCTGGAAAGTATTAGCACCTGCTTCAGGAACTTCCTCTTCTCCACTCAGGAGGACATGCAGTCAAGCAGATCAGTCAGTGATGGCTCATCCTCTTCCCRCGGAGGTGCAGAAGAGAGGGATCAAGAGCAGTCTGTTGCCTTGAGAGTTAGACTCAGATGCTCATCGTCAACATTAAGGCATGAGCATTTCATGGAGAAGGTGCCAGACCAGGCTTTAGTATTGTCACTGTTGCTGTTTTTAAGCCTATGGGAGGTCACCAGAGCTCTCACAGTGCCCATGCCTTGCCAGAGCTGCAGTACAACAGTGGAAACATAGCTGTGGGGAATCTGGGTCCCCAGAGGCATCTGGCCTTTGGCCTACCTGAGGTTCATGCCCTAAGTGTAGAACTACAGCAATATCCCATCCGTATATCATACAATGTTCAACAAAAATGCTCCATAGCAAAAGCAAAAACCCAGGCCTTGCTTTCTTGTCACAGAAAGATGAGTAACAATCTCTTTGACTGGGTAAGTTTCAGCTGAATTTGCACAATCAGCAGGATTTCAAAAAACATTTCTAGATAAGATCTGCTGAGCGCCATGTAATAAAAATACAGACAGCCCAGACTCAACAGGTTTGCAATTAATTCTCTTCAGCTCTTATTTACATCTTTGATCCTGGCTGTCTTCCTCTTCAGAGCAAGGAACACTGAATCCCATTTGTTTCTCCTAACATAGCAAAATCCATAATGTGGCAGGTGTTTGCTGCTTATTTCATTGACACAAGTATTATGTTTAATCAAAAGCCGAAGTAAGACAAAATGAATAAAACAAGATAAAGCAAAGCCAAGCCCGAAGCACCATTCTATCCATATCCCTTTACATGCTATCAGGGAGTTGTGGGGTGGCAATCTCAAAGAGCAAAATTTGTCTGCCTTGGAACAAACTATACACAGTATTGCCAAACTATCTCAGGGAAGCTCTATAAAAACATCTTAACCTTCTTCTCAGTTCGTGTTCTGTGGACTAATATATTTCCCCAAGATTTTATTAAAGGCACTCTCCAATCCCAATTTAAGCATGACCTGTCTAGAGTAGGCCACTCTCAACCACTCACCCAGCTGAGTTACTTCAAATGGGACAGCTAGAGTTAGAGGAATGGAATGTCTGAAAAGCTTTGTGATCTAGCTGATGTCTTAACCTAGAGAGCCAGSACAGTTGTCTCAAAAAAGTAGAAGGGACTAAACTTCAAAACAACTGCTGGACAATGCAATTGCAAGAGAAAGGCAGTGACCCAAGGACCTGAAGCAGAAGCCCCGCCATGCTTGTCAAATGATATATTTGTAGCTGCACTGAAATTTGAGAAAATGGATTCTGAAAACCAWGATCTTCAAGCTTGAAAATGTCTGTGACTTTGGAGTCATTTAGAATATAACCATGAGAATTGTTCAACTCTTATTCAAGGCACAGCAGTGTGTGCATAATTATTCCCGTTGGGGAATCCACCAAGGGAACTTGCGTGGGGGCTTTCTACATGACATGAAATGGAAAACCAGAGGAGTTTCCAATACAGAGCAGCCCCTCCAACAAAGCCAGTAGTGTCTTCCTTTCGTAAGATCACTCCCTGTTACCCAAGAGAGCAGCAGCTCCTGCTAACAACTCTTCCTCTATCAGCAACGGCACAGTTTTGTCTGGTACATGAAAGCACCTGACCTAYCTGACACACACTCAGAATCCAACACACGCACTTCAGAGCTGAGACTCAGTCCTGCAAACCCATTCTGTGCAGTAGCACCAGGCCAGCTCACTGCAGACAGCTGGACTCTGCCTTGAAGATTGCTATATGGTATCAAAAGCAACTGCAGGGCCACCTCCTTTTTCATCCTGTGCTGCTTTTTGATGTCATCTAAAGTTGCGCAAAAAATAGCAAGCTTTTCAGCATGGGATTTTGCCATCTTTGATATCCATAGTACATGTTATTCTAAAGCAGAACTTGCCAGTCCCTAGTAAAACAATCATACTTGACTTCCACTGCTAGAGACAAGGCCTAGGAACATTTTATCATTGACCAGAGTGGAACTATTTTCAACAGGATGCATTGCACTGCATATCAAATATTTGCAGTTTGCCTATGTAAGCTAAAGTTGGGACAAAGAGTTCAAATAACTGAACATTCCCAATACAAGAACAATTTTCAAAAGAATAAATTACAGCAGACACTCAGAAATCACATCGAAAATTAAAAAAATCAGAAATGGATTTTACGTAATCTTTCAGGTTATGTTACAGTATATTGACATATACAACAAATTAAAACAGCTAATTCAGCTCACTGCCTTCTACTGATAATTTTTTAATTAAGTCACTTATCTTTATCTACATATTTAAGAATTTAGATCTTTCATTATTCATCTCTTAAAGAAAATCAATGTAGTCCTTATTTGCTACAGCTTAAACAAGCAAGCAGTATTAGCTAAGATAAGACAGCTTAATAGAAAAATAATTCATTAACTTTATTAGCAAGTCCTAATAAAATGCTGTTGGGCAGATTTTCSTACTTCTAGAAGTCTGAATTATGAACCAAAAGCTTAATGATGTTCAGTTTGACTAAAATACCTATACTAGATTTTTTTAAAGCAAAAAATGATTGTAAGTGAAAACAGAAATGAGAGAAAAATATTAAAAGTGTTAAATTAAACATTTTAGAGAGTTCATCCCTAATAATGAATTTTGTTATAAATACCACTATCAAAAAGCTTGATAGTACGAATTAAGAGACCAAATAAGATGATGAATTAGGAGACTATGAGTTGATCTATAGCACTACTTAGATGTGAGAGTCTTAGTGTGTATGTACTATACAGTTTTGTAATATTTGCACATCAAAACAGGCTCTGGTTTTACACTTGGGATTCTAAAGCTTTATAAAAAGACACTGTGAAAAGAGTAAACTTTGCATCTCTATTTCTTCAGGAAGCCGACTTTTTCTAGTCATCTTAAGTGTCCTTTTCTTCTCAGGGTGACCTTAACTTTCAGATTTGTAAAATGGTTTCCCCTTGTGTTCAATCCTACTGTGTAATAAATTTTAAAAATGMCTATTTATCTTCTTTAATATATTAGTCATATGTAACAGGAGAAGCCTCTTCGGGATTTTTTGCTATTGAATTTTCTCAAGCTTAAGTCAATGCTGATTTAGAAAAAAATAGCTTACATTTAGTAACAAACAATCATGAATATATTTATTGGAATAACATCTTTCCATTCTCCTTCAGCAACGTGTTATTTTATCTGTTGTACCACTATCGGTGATATAAATTACACTGACCAAGGCAATCTGAAAATGATGCTTTTACACTGCCTATCTTATTACACTTTTACAAGATTTTGTGATATTTGGAAAACAAATAGGTCTGATAGTTCTGGAAAATGTAAATGAAATGCATATTAACCAGGCAGGTATAACTTATGCTTATTTGTGAAAGGTGAGGATTAGTACATTGCTCAAAACTGTGTCTGTTGCAAAGGTTATATTAACTCAAATTTAAATGTTTTTAGATTTTGCCTTGCTAATCATGACCTCAGCTGCTTATACCATGTAATGACAATRATGAATAAACATGCTGTGCTTATGAAGAACTAGAACCTAACAAGCTGATCAATTGTTAATTCTATAAAGTGACTAAAACGTGTCTCTACTATCAATAAGTAAATCAGCTGCTATTTTGTGGGACTAATGCACCTTGTACATATCCTCCAGCTATCCTACTATTCTCTATAAAAATGTAATTATCAGTTTTTCATATTTAAGTACAAACTGAAAGAGATTTTTTTTTTTGTCTTGAGGGTGGGTAAATAGAAAGAAAAATTGATTTGGTATTTAAAGAGAGACACTATACTTGTTTGGAGGATGCAGATTTTCCATTTACCCTCTGATTAGTAATATCCAGGTATTCACTTGAAAATCCATTATTTTATAGTATTATTCTTAAATCTTACAGGCTATTATCAGACAATCATTCCAGTGAGGAARGAAGCCCTTTTATTATTAAGGCCCTCCTGCTCTAAGCCTCTGTAACAAAGAATTTAAACAAAAGACAACAATACTCATTAGCTGTAACATAAGATGATACTACTTCTGTAGAAAAATGCATGCATTTAAAACAAAACCATTTGGSTCTATTCAGTCATTTCTTTTCTTCTTAGAAGAGCAAAACACAGAAGATGTATCAGTTTTTCAGACACAATACAATGATATATAATCCAAATATACTAATTAAAAGTAGCTGCCACTCTCACCACTAAGAGTGATTTCCTAGTAGTAGTTTATTTATCGATGAAAATTCTGCTCACAAAGAATGTGCAACACGTGCAARAACACAGGGAAAAACTAAGAGTTGGGCTGAAAATAGCCAATTTCCTTCTGGTTTCTGCAGCTTTCTGCCAAGAGTGTGAGTAAAGACGGCTACCTGTTCATTCACTTAGCAATACAACTTATCTAGAGATCTAACATAACCYAAAATGCATGATATGTGAATGATGCACACTGACAGAATGAATAATTGTGTTTAATGTTGCGGCACCTTTCTCAGAGTTATAAAGTGCAWTTGTTCTTAGAGGTTTGGGGCTCGTGTGTCTGCTCTATTGTTAAACCCAAGTATATATCACAAAAATACATTAGAAACATCTACAAGAAAAAAATGTTCTGCAGAGCAGTGCTATTAAGTAGGTAGATAAGCTCAGTATTTATTAATTTCCAGCACTTAACAATCCAAATGAACCTATTCTTTTCTCAGATGGAATATCACAGTAATTCTGCTTCCCCTTCACCTCAGATATATCCCTCCATGTCAATTTGATATAGAAATGGAGAGAGAATCTTTTTACCTGATCCTTTCCCAAAATAAGAGGATCAGTGGAGGTTTTTAAAGTAGCTTTTTCCTAATAAAATATTGTTCTTTTAATGGCCCCTTAACTGAAACATCTGTTATTAAATAAARGCTTAAAAAAATCATTTCATAACAAACCAAAAAAAGTGTGAATTCCTTAGTATAGAAATAATTTCTCCACTTTTTCTCCCTTTAGCCCCACTTACTAGTAAGTTAATAAACCCTAACCTGTAAATATTTTCACAGTRAAACTGCTACTCCAATAGTACATTTCAKCTAAACAAGCCAACGTCAAATATTCTCTTATGTTCTTCCAAATAATGGGTATTAATTCAAAGGTTCAGAAGCACTGATATAACAGGAATACACATGACACTCCTTCTATCTTCCGCAGAATTATTAATCCTTTACAGATTCAATGAGCTATTTTATGTGCAAGTCCATTCACTGGTGTAGACATGTGCTTGGGGAAAATTTTACAGCACTTGACTTCTAACCATGGTGCTCCACAGTCATTAAACTGACACTACTCAGTRCAGATGCTGATGCAGTCAACATAAGCCCACCAAATAATCAGGATCAGTCTTTTGCAGCTACTTCTATTCATGTTGCACCAATTCCAGTGAAATCAGTAAAAAACTCGCCAAGTGCAAAGAGGACAACGAGGTCTAACCTGATAGTAACAACATCCGTTGACCACTGCCATTTCCCAATATTATGTTCACTGACTCACAAAATCCCAGTATTCCTTAGGCATTACCTTGTTTTCTCTTCCACACTGAAGATGAAATGAGCTTATGAACCTCCTTCCCCATAGGCTTGTCGAGCGCCCATCCAGGGAGCAATTCATCTGAGCCGCATGATGGAACGCTCAGGCAACTTCCCTCAAGAGGTGACACAGGTGGTGTGTGGACGGCAGTGGAACAAGGCATCACTAAGATTTCCCTCACAACCATATTTCCTAGAAATGGGGCAACCAGATACCCCCAATACAACCCTGATGGTGTCACCATCCATAGCAAGAGCAATGAAAGGACATAACAGCAACCGAGAAGACTTCTTTGTCCCTCCTTGCAAATACATCTGGGGCATTTGTCAGGAAACATCCAATGAGTCAAGAGCTTGTGGGCTGCCTAACTGCCCAGGAAGAGCAGGATCATCAGCAATTACAGCTTCTCTATTTCCTTTTTAGAATCGAAAGGATGTAGGAGCCCCAAAGACAAATTAAACTAGGGTGTATCTGTCTCCAAAGCTTTTGTCCAAAAGTATGCTTTTGTTGAAGATCTCTACCACAACTGCTTTACAGTTTAAATAAAACAAGAAGTTTCATTTAGGACTCTTAAGTTAAATGAATTTTGCTAGGAAATTATAGCACTGATGCGTTATATTCATTTCTGAAGTAAGACATTCCTCTTCCTCTCTCTGATGTTATTAGCATGTTACAGTGGCTTAAATTAAAAAGGAAACATTTATTTTATCACTCTGATATCAGCTCACTGCAATATAACATTTCTGAAACAGGAAAATATCACAGTTTAATATCGTAAATTCAATCTTGCAATAAGATAAATCCTTCCTATTAATGTAAACCACKGTACTTCACAATATATCTGCATCTGCAGTGTACTTCTATTTGCTGATCAAACTATCACAAACACACATAATTCTCATTGAATAATAGAAGCAGCAAAGATATCCAAGGATAACTATATCCTCCAGACTGAAAACAGCCCCAGCCTAGTCCTTCATGCAGCCTAGCCATGCTCCTGCTTAAGGATGACAACAGCGAATACTGCAACCTACACAACTGGAGTGGAGATAACACAGCAGAATGTGTCGAAATATAGTCACTCCTTAACTACACATGCACAAAACACACACTGGAAATCTCTATTAAAACATATAAATTCCAGAGGTCATGTCCTCCATCAATTAGGAATTTTCAAAATTTTCACTGAATATCTGAAATCACATTGATGACTCAGGGAAGAGCAATTCATTTAATTTTGTTGTTCTCTGCCACCCTCCAAAAATATATAAAAACTCAATGCTGTTGTGTCTTCCTACAGCAAATAAATTTTCTCCTTTCTCCCTTTACACTCAGATTAACACTCCAAAWCTTGTGCCAAATGGGAATTTGGAAAAATGTGAGCACATGAATTAACAACCTGAATTACGCAACTATGAACCTGAGATTGGGAATTTGTTTTTAAAAACTAAACAACTTGTGTTAACTGATCGATCCATACCCAGGCCTCACTCAGGTCTAGTTTAGTTAGATTTTTCTCTTCCATGTTTCAAGCTACAAAAAGACCTAGGAATGCTTTAAGAACTAAAATACAAAAGTCTGTCTCTCTCCTTTTGAAGGGTTAATCGCTTCCAGAATCAGCAGGTCCAGGCTGACTCCAGATGAAGCCATATCCTTCAGCTCAGAATTATAATGAATCATCGAGACATGTCTTGAAGGTGGCAGCTTGGAAAAGAGAAAGGGACAAGGGCTTTCCACTGAAGATAATGGGACTAATTTCTTTAATGAAACATTTACTATCATGTAGCACAGAGGCTTAAGGTGCTTCTGTTTAATATGCTTATCCTACYTGCAATATCCCACAGCACCTGACTTGTATCACACCTGTCATCTCAAAGGTAGCAGAGAGAGAACTTGTACTGACATTGTGTGGAGGGAAATACCCTCCAAGGAAGAAGGCCGGACCCGACAAGAGCTTCTATGTCACAGATGTTTCCTGTAAAGTGTAACTGAAATTACAGCACAACAGAAGGGACAATAAAATAACAGGTCACCTTTGAGGTGACTCAGATCTGATGCTACTTTCATTCATTTGAGTATTTTTCTGGCATAGCTGTGCCAACTCAAAGAGAATCAGCCCTTCAGCTCACCACATTTTCAAAATAATCACTAGCAAATAAAATAAAGGAAATCTGGTAAAACCCACAGTCCTTGTTTCCTCCCTAGAAGTTTTTTTGGGCTAGCAAAGAAGCCAGGCTTCTTTGTGACACAGCCCAGTAGAAATCCCCATAGTTTGCAAGTACTGGGGGGATCATGCAACTGGCAGGTAGCATCTGATGTTCAGGATTGGCAATGGCTTCAAAAGAGCCACTCGCCTCATAGATACCAAAGTTTTAGAAAGGAAAACGAGATGCTGAGAGTGTTCCTCCTAGACCTTGAGAGGAAGCAACGAGYCCCAGGGCCATAAACTGTGAGAATAAGAYGTGGAAAATCCCTTACCTTGAATGSAARGCATACACATAGGACAGGTCTTCACCCTCAATACTCTTCAAAAAACCAGGATAAAACAGCAGCCTCAGGACAGTGGAGGCTCAGCACTCCAAGGCATCCRGCTGCTCCGTCTTAGCGTTCATATAGATAGCAAGTTAAAAAGAAAAAAATATGTGTCTTGGAGCGTCCAAGTATTATTAGAGACATTCATACCAAATAAAACTACTTATTCCGCTCACCAAATCAATGAAATTAAATTTAGTTCTAGATTAAGAACTTGGTTTCACACCAGTCAACAGAACTAAGTGGTATTGCAAGAAGGCAGAATTTTCAAGGCTTTATTAGAAAGGTTTATTGTCGAAGAACCTGAGTATTAACCACTTTCCACCAAACATCTTAGTGTTTGCCTCATAAATATACATTACTTATAATGCTTGAGCAATGCTAGCCAAATTCTGACCTTTTCACTCAAAGCCTCATCAATGCCTAAATCAGGCAGTTTGCCTTGGAGAGGAGAGCAGGTGCTGGCCTTAGATTAATAAAAGATTGGCATGAGGAGACCAAAAGCTGCTTCAAACAAATACCACTGGTTGCCATTCAGATCTAACACAGACCAGTCTGGAAAGCAATATTGAGTAGTGCTGGCATACAGAGGTGCATGACCAGAAGAACTGGTGATCTTAATCCAGTTCTTACCAATTGATATAAATGTTAGGGAAGCCAAATCTCAGTGAAGTGCAGATTAATTTTTTTCCCAGAAATACTGGAGCTGAGGCAACCTTTTAGGCAGCTGAGCAAAGGGGCCACGGACTAAGCAGACATGGTCCTAGACTGTCTCTGTCTCCCAGCAAGGCAGAAAGCGCTTCATTATTGTGCTGAAATCTATCAATCAACCTTTTGCATCAYTTTTCTTCTGCTTTTGACCAATAATTAGGAGCTTTCAGCTCTCAGAGTATATCAAGTTTGTACCTTCCAAAAAGAACAGTGAAACTAGTRTGAAACTAGAGCAAAAAGAATCTCCTGCAGCATTATCTAAACATAAGGTAGTAAGTAATAGCATTAAAAAAAAAATCTATTTCACACAGATGAAAATCATTACAGGTCTCTAGAGACTCTGTCTCTCTGCAGTAACCCGTGTCATTTCCTAGCTGTTAAAAATATGCCACAGGATATCAAAAGACGGTAACATTCTTCTAATTTTAATATTCCTCTAATCCAATAACGAGTTGTTTACTGCTTTCTAATTTAAAGGTAATTCATTAGATGTATCCTGTCACGTCTTGTTGGCATCCAAGGCGTAAGAATCACACACACCTCGGAGGGGAGTCAGGTGCACTGCTAATATTTTACGTGGTTCCCTCAATATAAATTTTATGCGGTTCCCTTAATATAAATGGCTATCGAAGCAAATAGCAGTGATAACGCTGTCATGTGCATCTGTGTGGATGTGTGCCCGTGTGTGAGTGTATATACACATACAAACTGCAAACCAAACGTTAAACACCCTGGGGACTGAACTGTGGACCCCAAGAATTGTGCTCAAGAATAAGCACTTTGGCRAACATGGAAAAAATATTTAAGGTAAGGCCGTTTGTGTGCAAAGGATATTTGGAACATTGACTGAAAGGTTCATGTGCAGCCTGTGCCCGTCTCCTCATTGATCTATTTGAAAGAATCTATCGCAAAATGATGAAGTTTAAGGACACATTAGACAGGAGAGCAGCCTGAACGTAGACCTGACTGTTGGAGGAGCTGGTCCCTGTTGGGACGTGCCTGCCATGACTCCGCACAAGCCACYAGCACCCCCTGAGCAGAAACTGAGCCTGAAGGCATCGAACCTGCTAGACCTCGGTAAGATGGAGGTTTGGAGCACCCCCAGGAGCACGCGGTGGGGATCACCTGCGCTCCGCTCCTTCATCACCGACTCCAGCAGCATCCTCCTGGCTGCACCACTTCCCTCCCTGCTCCATGGACGCAGTCTGTGTCCACCGCCACTTCAGCACCTCTGCTCTAAGCAAGAAGGYGACAGAGGCAATTTCCCACAGGTGATTCCATAACACTCTGACACTTGCCTGAAACAAAAGCTGAAAACTCCTCGGCTGTTTATATCCCGCCAGCAACAAGCTCAGTCACGTTATATCTGCCTGTGTCAAGGAGCTAATACATCCGTTCTCAATAATCTCTTGCCAATAAAGGAAATGTTTGATCAGCCGGACTGCCCCAATGCATGTGGCTGTGAGTGCACCACGCTTGTCTCACAGAAGTGGGAAGAAGCCACGGGACCGAGACACACAGCGAAACTGCGTTAGGAATCCACCCCATCTGCCCAAACTCGGGCTGTTCCTCAGGAGCAGGCAGGATCCCCATGCCAGTTTGGAAGATACTTTGGGTCAGTATGCGCCCCAAACCATCRCCTCATTGGCTGTTGATGATGTCATGCCCATGCATTAATCCCCAGCGAGTGCAGGTTTAACATCACTCACAGCACCACATCATCCACATAAAGACGATGAACRTCAGTCTTAGAGGAAATTGCCAGAGCAGAGAATAAAACAACCTGTTGAAACAGGGAGAGTAACACCTCTGAAATCATTATTTCCAGCCTCTGTTTTCAAAGTGAACTTGGCAGAGTCTGGAAATAAAATATGCCTGTCTAAAAGGAGTAGGCATTGCTATAGCTCTGCATTAAAGAAAGTATATCTTCAAGATCTCCCACTCCAAAAAGCTAGGAATTCTCCCACCAGTGAGAAAGTGATCTAGGACATAAAAGTATTTCAGGAGCTACATAACTGGTAGGTGAGATTAAAACATTTWAAAAAAAAAAAGATTGAAAAAGCAAGAATGATACATGTAGAAAAAGCTTATCCAGTTGTTAGTGACTTCTTTATCACTAGACTCGCTAGAATAACTGAGAGCAGATTAACTCTGCCTACAATGTACATAACACACACGCTTGCAGCGGTGCAGACCGGCACGCTCACGCTTGCACTCACACTGCCAGAGCTTGCCCACCCTCAGGCATCCCTAAAGATGGACTTAGGAGCACAAAATCCCAGAGGTTCCCAGCAAGGGGGACCGGCAGGTGCCTGGCTGCTCGGCAATGACCGGCTGCTCCGCACAGGGCAGAGCCGGGCGGATGCTCTGGGAACGGAGGGGTCGCTACTCCGCACCGCGCTCCTAAGCACGAGTTACCTGGCGGGTTGAGCGGTGCTTTTCCCCGCACACGTTGCCGCTGCAGCCAGCCCGGGACGGTGGAGCCCGGCGGGGACGCGCAGCCCACGCGGCGGCTGGGGGGCCGCATCSCACTCTGCACCCGCAGCCCGCGCCTCCCGTCCCCAATGTGCTCCCTGGGTAACACGTACCTGGCTGCCGTCTTGCCCGAGCGAGCGCGACGGAGGCAGAGCCGCGGGGCAGCCACTTGCTTCAGCGCTGGGCAGGAAGGAGGGGATCATCCACAGGACTGCAGGGAGCACGCCTGGATGTCAAGCTGGGAGGCGGATGCTCCGCACAGACTCCCGCCCGGAGCGGCGCATCGCCCAAAGTAGCTCTGGAGATCCCCTGCCGCTCCTCTTTGGAGACAGGAGGAGGAAGCCCCGTGTTACAGCTTTTATTTCTCTTCCACCTCCGTGGAGCTCCTCACTCCCTCCCTGCGCTTCTCCCCTAGTGCCCGTGTCCGCGGCGCGCGCTAAGTGCAGAGCTCCGACTGTTTCTGCCAAGTGCCCTCCCTGCACTCCGCGACGTCCCCAGAGTCCTGCGGAGCGAGGATGCTGCGGGGGAGACCGCTCTGCCTGCCGGAGCGGAGCCGCGCGCGCCGCTCAGCCCTGACCTTATTTTAGTGCTAGAGAGTGGTCGCTGCCGAGGCAGGAGCAGAGAGAGGAGATGTGTCCCCAGCACGCAGCCCGTCCGTGATTCACAGCGTCTTTTAGGGACAGCAGCAACCTACAAAAAGGGTGCAGAGGATCAAGGCCACCACCTCCCACCCCTCTTCTCGTCATATGTCTGGTCGCTACAGCAGCATATACCTCAGCCCTGCACATTATCAATAAATTATCACATGCKGAAGTGTAATTGAAATGGAAAAAAAGTGAGATCCTCTTTCACTGACCACAGACCTAGGGTCATGAGGATAGGCTTTCCAGCAGCCCCTGGGAAATAGATTTTGTTTCTCACTCCRTCACTGACCATCTGCACAACCTCTGTCCACTCACTTGACACCTTCACTTTCCCCTGCAGCTCTGTCGCCTGCTTGGGGAGCGGYGCCCGGGTATCTGCTTCAGAGGGACTCGGGCACCTCAACATCTATAGATCCGAGGGGATCATCTCACAGTCAGTGACTATAGAGCTCTGACAATGTAATCGCAGCCTGATCTTGGCTGCGCTCCCTAAGTGTTGCTGCAACACAAATTGTCATCACTGTCTAAAACAAACATCCCTTGAATAGGTAGAAGCACTGAAAATACTCTGTGCAGAAGAGGACGGGGTAATTTTTTTATCACAGGGAAGCACTTTCCTTCTTATCTGGGATTTCACGTTCTCTTTCAAATTGGCCATGTGCAACTTTCCTAGTGTGTGTGTGAAAAATGGGGGAAAAAAAAAAAAAAAAAAGGAANAAAAAAAAAAAAAAAAGGAAAAAAAAAGAAAAAAAAAAAAGAAATCACAGTAGCTTTTATACCAAAGGTCGTTGAGAATTAATAATACAGTAGCAGACTCTTAGATCTTAACAAGAGAACAAGGTCCAAAACCCCCATCATTGCTCTCCCCTATACTCAGCCATGCTGCTTTAGTCAGCAGATACTTCAGCACAGATGGAAATAGAGGAGRATAAGCCCACAGCATCAGGCCACGTATCTCCAGTTCAGTCCTTACATACGGAGCTATCGGCCTCTCACSTAGTGCCCCAGACCCCTCTGAAGCCTAGAAAAGGGAGCTTCTGGGGAGCGCTTTTTGGCTTGGTGTTGTCTGAAGTCTAGTTTAACAGAAGCAAGCTGGGCATCATGTGTCTCAAGTAAAACCAGGGTTGGGCAATGTCCCACACTGAAGGTTTTTAACCTCATTTTCTCCAAAGGGGAGACTTAGAGGCCGCTCTCTTTCTATCTCCCTTCTAGTAACTTTTGAGTGGAAAASGAAAAGATTTAGGGCACCGGAGCCACAAATCAGCAAGAGAAAGGTCTGCCTTTGCTACTGGGGAGCAGTTTGTTGAAAACAGCCTAGACAAGGCCACGGAGTTAGGGTCGACGCTGCCCCGGCACCCGTGGCCAGAGCGGTTTTCTTGCTGTGGTGATGCTACGGCCGGGCTATTGAGCCATCAGGACATGAGCTCAGTGCTCACCCCAATCCGGGGCTGCTGTGTGCTCACATTTCCCTCCACAACCGCCTCCATCTCGGGCCTCGACTCAGTTTTCCCACCCGGGCAATGGGGAGGGCCACATTGCCTGCACAGGGATGCTGTCAAAGTGAATTAAGTGATGCCCAAAGAGCRCTTTGAAATGCAGATGCTATGCTCACTAGTTCTAATGCCTCCAAAGCGGTCTCTAGATATCTCTAAATCCTCAAGATATGCCCTGATCAATCCTTGTTTTACAGATGAGGAAGCAAAGCTCCGAATGCTTTAGTTCCYCTCTCTCATTTCTGCTTCTGGGGGTTTCCCTGACCTTGCCGTGGCTCGGGCGCCGGGTCGCATCCAAAGACACATTCTGCTGGTGCTTTGGGATGAGCGTTGCACGCAGAGCTCATATCCATGTCTCTCTTCATCCCCTGCTTAAAGCTATTTCCTTTGAAGAGTGAGCGCCTGGATTTGGCTCCAATTCCCCCCTGTGTCTCCGGTCTCTGTTGCTGCCTTGCAGGGTGGTCCCAGCAAAACGTGGGAAACGCAGCCCGTGGGGGTTCGATCATTCCCCCTGTACTAAGAAGGAGCAGGACACAAGAGTCACAGTCCCCAGGCCTGTGATCAAATTATCTCTCCCTCTGTCACACGTCCTAATCGTCACAGCTGGCGGTCATGCCAGCAATATTAATGCTGCTGAGTAGCTTTCAGTCTTGCAATTAGCGGGGTTTTCTGCTTCTCTCAAATGAAAAATAGGCTTGTAGTACTTAGCCCTGCATACATGATATGGCTGCACTCGGGCCCGTGTTCCTGCCTTGGTGAGACAAACCAACATTTTACAGTGCTGTAGATATTTTAAATCTTTTAAAGATTAGAGCAGTTACAAAGCTCATTATTTCTAAATGTGTTTATCCTTTCTCTTTTTGTTTGCAAAATCAGGCAATGCACAGTTTAAATAAACAGCTATTGTACAATTAAACATTGATTAAAGAAAGGAGTTCCATTTAAATTATTAAGTGCTGAGATAAAAAGCATCCCTTCTCTTTTGTACGCTACTTTATTCAGAAGTCAAACTTCTGTAGTCTCACCGAATGCTAATGAATAGCATAATAATGCACAAGGGCAAGAGGGGGCTGAGTAATTAAAAACAGAGGCCAGAAATCAAAGGGCTTGAAATATACTTACCAAAATAATTCAATTATACATGAGAAACCCGGGATAATCAAGACACGTCCCCCAGTGTCATTCATCATCACGCCCCCAGTTGAATATCTATACTGGTTTGCTGCATGCAGGAAGCAGCAAGTGGGACTCTCGTGTGYGACGCTTTGGATGAGGAGACAAAAGCAACGTGCACGCAGGCCCCATCCTCATCATGCTGCCCTTTGGAAATGGCTACACTTCAATGAGTATATTCCCAGTTAAACTGATTTATGGAACTATTTTTAGGCACAAGCTATTTCTGCAGGGGTTGTATATTCCTCTTCTCTGTAGCTTTACGATTAATTAATAAAAATTTCTGCAACCACCATTTTAGCTTCTTCATCAACCCATCTCCCATCACTCTCCTTGGCTTTGTTTCTTCGCACGGCTTCGCACGGTTCCCCCTGGAAAGCCTGGTTAGCCATCGAAAAACAACAAAAACACCACTTCACGAAGCAATGCAGTAAGTAGGTTCATTAAGAAACCAATCCACTTAGCTGGGATGTGACCACAAACCTCGGATGTCTTACCCCAGGATGGAAAGCGAGACAGGAACTCCTGACGTCGCACAGCAACGTCTGCCCTTGTTCCTGCACCAGTCCTGGTCCCCGCAGCAGCACAGGGCGACTGCATGTTCCAAGCCCATTCCAGACCAAGGAAAAGAGCAATCCTGACCCCGTTTGGTGCTTCTGGAGGTCAAAGGAGGACCCTCGTGGTTTTGCCTTGTGCCATCTCAATGCAATAAGC
Organism: Eudromia elegans; assembly: GCA_003342815.1. NCBI lineage: Eukaryota > Metazoa > Chordata > Aves > Tinamiformes > Tinamidae > Eudromia > Eudromia elegans. The sequence continues at coordinate 3,382,694 of PTEX01000051.1, forward strand.
CATGATACAACACAGTCCCGCAGGACGCTGGTAGTCGCTTCACTGTTAATAAGAATGGGAGAGGTGAGAACAAGATCCCATCTCCGAAAGGACAGCAAGGATGCTCAGAAAGTTTGCAGGTGCACAGGCTGTTCCCTCCTTTGGGCGCATAATTAGGGCAACAATGAATAAAAATTAACATCCAAGGGCAGGAATTTCAGCCAAACCTATACTGAATTTTGTATCAGGTTCCTGAAACATCAGTCTGATTCACTTACGAGAATTTTTAAAGGTTTAAGCACAGAGACTAAGATTTGTCTCTAATGAGCACAGAAGCCAAACAAATACTGCTGTATTTCACGGGCAAAGAGGAGCCTGGAGGTTGACACAGGTCAAAACATTAAACAATAAAAAAAGAGGAAGAGTCATCTCAGGTCAAGTTCCCTCAACTAGAGGCTTTAATTAAAAGGAAGGTTATGACTTCAGCTGATGGCTACCGTTTAGTAAAGTCCCAGCTATTAGTGAGATTTGCTGCATCTTTAATTTAAAACTGCACTTTTTTGGTTTCGATCCATTGACACTGATGTAACACRTTTCTGGGGCTTCCAGAGGAACTGAGTGAAAGAGGGGAGCTCTATCCCAAGGCAGAGCCTGAGCTGCACGGCAGCCCCTGTTCAGTATTCAGCCCCAAGGTGCGCTATGAAATACTCTATTAGATGCCTTCGTGGTGTCCTTTGGAGACACAGGCCTGGGCGGTAATTCTAACAGGCCAAGTCAGCTGTAATGAATATCTTGCCCAGCGCAGATGGGGCTCCCTTCGCTCGCATGCGAAGCCGCTTCGCTTCCTGCGGGCTGCGCGGAGACGAGACGAGCAGCTCCGGCCTCTCATATTTACCTGCCTTAAACAATCCACCGGCCATCAAGAAATGAACTTCATTTCCTTAAAGATGCAGTTACATGGAATAGATTGCAGAAGCGACAAAAAAGAGAGCAGCTCCACAAACGCGCTGGTTTCCAGCAGTATCAGATCAAAGTGGTACAGCTGCTCATTTACAGCTCAAAGACGTGTTGTTTTCCCTCACGCCGGCTGCATCAGCTGAACTCTGCAACACAAAAGTGTCACACCGTCCTGATATTCCTTCTGCAATAAATAGAGATTTACAAAACAGGGGGAAAAACCTCCCTTTCTCCCCATCTTTCAATTCATTAAGTTCAACTGTGAGAGCCAGGGAGGCATACAGGAAAGGGTTAGGTATCTCTGCCTCTGAATATTTAATTCGGGTCTAAACATAATGCACAGCATCCTTATACCCCTGGGAGTTCAGTAGCCAATATGCCAACAAATATAACCTGACAATAGTGATATTTTCTGCACTTTGGAGGCATGAGTGACATTTGCTCACCACATATGTTGCATCGGATGCTGAGGTCTACACTTGTGAGAAATTAATCAGAATCCATCTGTTTCCTTCTCATCTGGACAATTTCATTACAACTTAACCGAAGATTATGGGATTCTCATGTCTGTGCTGCCAGCCCCCACCCCAGTTTGGGGACTTCCATACTAAATGATTAAAGCTGCTTAGTTTAAGTGAGGTCAGAAACAATCTTTCTTCCTGTAGGGAAAAGCATAATTCTCCTGAGCCGGCTCCAAAATCTGCTCTAAATTACAAATAGGTAAATCCAAACTATCTCTACTGAAACAAATGGAGTTTAGAATTTTTAGGAAGTAGAATCAGGGCCTCAGTCATTCAACGATGTKTCCTGTGGTTAATTTTGGTTTCCCGTAGGCTCAAGCAGGGACAAAGATGACCACTCTGGGTCCCCTGTTACATTTTCATTTACCTGCGCAAGAGGTGAGCAAAGAGACAGCACAGCATTTCTCCAGGACTAGGAGATAATATGCTACRATAGAGAAAAGAAATAACACTCTTTCTTGAAAAGATCCCTATTCTTACACATGCCGCTTAGCCAATTCTTTGCTTATTTTCTCACTTACTGCTACTGCTTTTATTTGATGTAATAGCAAGGGACAACTGGACACAAAGATTGCCTGGACTCATCTGATTTATAATACTGAGTATTGCACAGTGATGAGTGTATTTGCTGAAGAGAAGGCTTTTCTAAGCGCTCTTTGGTTGAGGCACAAATGGCACGAAAACAGAAAAACAACAACAAAAGTGGAAATATCAGTGGGAATCTGGTACCCAATTGCTAGGGAGCACTTGTAGCCAAACCTGCTAGTGTGCTGGTACCCGATGGTTGTTTTTGACACAGATGTGCATTTGGATCCGGCCACCCCTGCCTGTCCTTTCAACCACGAGCCACTGGATCAGGCGCTTTGTTGCTGGAGCACAAGCCCATGACACGAGGGCTGCGAGCGGCACCCCCATCCGCCCGCCGCAGAGCTATCGACACGCGGCAGAGAGCTGCAAGAGAAGAGAAAGATCTCGCATAAATTAGCTCGCACTATTTATAGACATGGAGAGCAGTCTATCCATGGGACCATCTGCTAATCTATGTCCCATGGCAATTAAAGTCAACATTTCATGGTATCTTCTCCATCAAGAGCTGAGATTATGCATTGTGCTCGTTTTCCCAAATAAGAAAGACCCTGCTTAGCCTCTCTCCGCTCTTTCATAACACTCCCTCTTGCTGGTCTCTGAGAGCTGCAAGAAAGGGAAAACTCAAGCTCCCATCACCATGAGGTTGCAGAAGCAGTAGGTAACAGGGCTTTGCTGTTCAATAAAGGATAAAAAATACATACATGATGCATTACAGTCATTAATGCATAGATCTGATGCGGAGTAAAGCTCATGCACTTAARCCTGCCCATTGCCCCTTGTTCTTAGCATGCTTCCTGCCACCTCCATTTTCAGTAGTGATTTATCTACTATCTATTTATCTGCTTTTGAGGATCCGAGTCAAGATGCTCTGCTAAATTATCAAAGAGCTTTGAGCATTCTCAAACTCGAACCCTCCACCTCATTTTCTTCAAGGGGGGAGCCTAAAAATTATGGCATCCAAGCATGTTGCTTTGGAAAACACAAAGGCAAACACAGCAAATGTTTCTCATGGGGAGCTTGTCCGTATTATAGATTTCAGAGAAATTTCTGGAGTAACTTAAATGCTCGAGTCCAATTTCCCCATCCTGTACATTTTTCTTTTTTTTTTCCTTTCTTTTTTTTTTTACACAATACATTTTTATTACTCTACGTAATTTTAATAATTTACAGTGGCACCATCATTTTAGAGACTGCATTCACTGCATTTAGCAACAGTAATTACTATAAAAGCAAGGAGGAAAATACAGAAGATTCGATTAGCAGAAAGATTTGCCAGAAAGGCAGCATTATAGCAAGATCTAAGAGCGAAGAACTTTTACTCAGCTAAAAGAGAGCATTTTCCAGAAATGGAACCCAAAGATATACGTTGCATGGAGACTAATACATCTGGTTAATTATAAAAATTCAAGAGGCTCTCAAACAATGCTCCATCCCTGTCACTTCTGATATTACAAAAGGCTGCTTTTTTCCACTTGTGTGTGAGAGAGAGAAGGAAATGGAAACATTAAGCAGCACCACGGCCAAATATTTTCCATTTTAACCTGCAGCTTTGTGCAGCCTGGGCCGCTCAGCGTGGGACCGATGCTCTCCCAAGTGTCCCTTCCCCTTGCAACTTCCCAACACGCTCCCAGCTCCCGTTCCCTGGCATTGCAAACCCTGGAGCATCCAAGAGCAAAGGCGCCGAGCACGGACAGCCACAAGCCCGACTTCCCGGCAGGTCTCATCGGCTGCCTGGAGACCTAAAGGTTGTTATGCCAAGTCCTGAAGGAGAAAAACGGTCTTAATAACTTCCCTCAGCATCGAGAAAGATATAGCGGACCATTACTGGCTGCGGATATAACATATACAACGTGTAGCATTGCAGAGGTCACCGTGCTCGTGGAGAGGCTTTAAAGCCGTTGTTGTCCATTTTTGCACATTAAAACCCACTAAGAGATTTATTTACAACATTAAATCATTTCTTTTCTCTCTGGCTAGATTTTTAACTATTAAAATATTCATCATGCACTCCAAGAATCCCTATGCCAAGTACTCCTTTTTTTTTTTTAATAACCTTTTAAGGGAATAGCTTCCTTAAAATACTGCATAGTGTCCAAAGCACTCTTAAAAATGCTGAAAATAAGAGAGCTCCTCGTAAATCACCAAGGAGAGAAACGAGATATCAGTCACAGCTCCATGCACTGACATGGGCTGGATTCCACCAAATCAGGCACTTGGCACAAAGAGGACCCATATTTTTGTCTAAAACACTAAGCGTAGTTGAACATCACACAAGAAGATTCAACTTTCTATTGCCAAGAATCCAGGGGAAAAAGTGGCTACTGTAATGGGGGCGGTGGAATCCTCTTSTCAGAACTTCCCATTAAATCTCCCTTCTCATAAACAGTGTTTCTAGCAAGTGGATATTTGGCACTGAGAAAAAGTGACTATTTGTGACTATTTTTTGTTTGAAAAATCAGCTGGGTGCCGGACACAGGCCCGGCAGGGATGTTCTCCCTCCCTGCACCATGATCTCAAATAAAATAATAACAATAATGGAAATCTGTGCCCCTTTCCGGCCTGCGAGGCAGCAGAGAGGCGCCCGAGCTCCTCGGTACCCACCGCAGTTGTCAGCGCCGATTACGGAGCRGCCGCCTCCAACACGAGCATCATCTGGTGTCACATAAGGTGCCGTCCCGGCAGCCRACCAGCCCCATGCGGTGGGCAAACAGGGGCAGGAGGGGCGACCTCCCGCTCCCRGCGTGGTGGGAGCAGCGAGCACGGATGCTGCAGAAGCTGCGTGGGCAGCGCTAGCTTGGGCCGTAGCTCACGAGCTCATCCCAGCACCGGGTTTCTGGCCACAACAGCCAACAGTGCAATGAAAGTGGCTGCTTTGGTGTCCCAAGGACAGGACCTGGTGGGTGATGGCAAAGCAAGGGTGTTCCAAGGGAGGCAGCAGGCACAAAGTCAACCCACATCCATCCGTGTGGCCATGGAGGAGCTCGCTGGACATCGTGACATCTACAAAGAGAGCATTAGGTCGCGGCTGCAGCAATTTCRTACAAAACTACATAACATTGTCTTGTCAGCCTTCTCCATCCAAAGGGGTTTCATTCTGCATCTATACCCTGCAGAAGACAGGAGAGCCTGCTTATTATTTACAGTGAGGGATGAATTTTTACATGATTCTCCCTGTTGAGTTTTCTCTCCCAGTCACCAAGTTTAGTGAAAAAGAGACAAGTAGAACTACATTTGTAGACACTGACTGCATTATTACTGAACCCAGAACTTAACAGCAAATGTCTGGGTCACTTAAAAGGTGACATGCATTTGTGAGAAAATGCATTTAGTTTATTTATGGGCAATAGAGAGCCACGCTAGGTTCCTTACATCACAGCTTTCCTGAGCCAAATGCTCCAGTCAAGGCAGAGCAGGCGAAGACATCCTGCTGGCTGGAGAGGAAACTTATCCCTTTCACCGTCTTGTTTATTATACAGACTCTTAGTTATCATTAAGAGGCTTCACAATCTTGACTGAAACATAACCTGCTATTTCCAGTGTCTCTTCCCTTTACCACATTTATTTCCTACAAACTATTTGATTTTCATTTAGTGTTTATCTAAACCCAAAGATGAAGACCCAGGCACTCCACTCAAGTGCACTGACATTATCTTTTAATTAGTAGAGGTCACTTAATGCTTTTAGTACAATCAAATGTTGTTTTCTTACCAGGATCAACCAAAAGTGCGCGGCTGTTAACACAGACTAATTAAAACTTGAAAATCTCTTAGCATAAAAGTATCTCAGGACAAATATAATCAAGCCATTGCGTGTAGCTCATTTTCACTCGCAGCTGTGACTGTCACTGCATTTAGTGTGTGGTTTTGACTACTCCTGTGCCATCATTTTCTAAAAAACACCCTAATCTGTGCAGCCCTGGGAAGAGCACAACACTGTACAGGTGCATAACTCACACCTAAGGGCTCAGCCTCTTCTTCACTGGAGTCTTCTCACAYGGTAGCAACAACCAGTGAACATCATTTTGCAGAAAAAGTGTTTTAACTCATGTCTCATACCACAACTTCCATCCTGCAAATCAGTAGACATGTGAACATCTACTCTGCAGGTAGGAGGTCTCAGTATCTCCAATAACATAAGTTTGATGCCCTTGAAGTCCTTCCAAAATCTTGCCTCGAGAGACACAAAACAGAAACCAGAGTTCATAAGGCATTTGTAAGTGATAAATAAAGCTCACTCTGGAGACATACACAGCTCGCTGATCTGCATTGCAGCTGGATGCACATAAAAAAASCGGGGGCAAACTTATATTGTCTTGCAAGAACAAAGCATTTTCGTCAAACAGGGGGAACGTAAGATCCTCAAACTGACATCAGTAGGGGAAAAAGAAATCAATCAGGTCACTGGTGGTCAAAAATTTGCTTAAATCCAAAGTGAAGTTTTTGGGGAATAGGGATCATGTTCAATTTAAAAGAGCAGCAGAGCTTCTCACCTCAGAGCCACTTGTCCTTTTAAGAGACCGATTTTATAAGGTAAAGGTAAACAGCCTGGTCTATTGTCTCCAATTCCTAATAGTTTTGTTAATCCTTATCCTTTTGACCCATGCACAAAGACAATTATTCCCAGAAATGGATAGTAGGAACTCCTTCATAATCCCTCCGTTATAGCATATCCGCATCTGAGTTTGCAGAGACAGCAACATGAGAGGAGCTCGTAACCTGCCTCTGACAAATTAAAGAAGGCTTCTTATTCTTGGTTTCTTTTTAGTACTAGGCAAGGAGAACACGTCAGGAAACATACAACAAACAAAAAAATCAGAATGAACCAAAAATTCAGGAATTTCTGCTACCTCAAGGGTTGTGACATCTTCAGCTCTGTCTGTCACGTGTGATTCCCCAAGGGCCCTTATGGGAACGTCTGCCCAGGTGCTCACAGAGAAAARGAAAAAGCCGGTTTGGGGAAGGTACAAGCTGCAGGCAGTCAAACGTGGGGCCTCAGGGATGGTTTTGTGTGGGTGCTGCTTGTTGAAGGGTACAAAAAACTGGAGAGTCACCACCTTAGCTGAAAAGAGGGGGGGAAAACAGCAAGATTTTGTGCACGAAGGGCATTAAAATGAAAGCTGAGAAGGTGAAAGCTGAGAAGGTGAAGAGGGACGTAGGTCAGGCAGGAAGCACTGGGCATGGAAGCCATGCCTGGAGGTCTCATGGGGAAAGGTTGGGACAAGAGCGAGAGCTGCTCTGAGGAAACAGCAGTTTGGGATCCAAAATCCCTTTCGAAAGCCCAACAGYTCAGCCCACAACAAAGCTCAGTAAGAGCAGGCCAGAGGGAGGAGGACACACGACGCAAAAACACACTTGTTCACCAGAGCATCCCGCAAGGAGTGGGATGGCACACACCTAGGTGAACAACATGTTTCTGTAGAGGAAAACTTCACCTCTTTTTKCAAGTTAATATGAAAAATAACAGGAAAACACAGCTATAAAACATAAAATCCTTGAAAAGGTCTTGGGCAAAGTAACTAGCAAGAATCTATTGATGACATTAAACATTGCAGAGAGATGGAGCATTGCTGTGGCTCAAACACCAGAGAGAGATGGACATGGTTGGTTTGCAAGAGACCTGCTTCACTATTCAGATTTAATTAACTGGTGAGCTAGGAAAGTGCACAAACAATAAATGCTGAATGCTAGAGAGAAGCTAGAAAAACTCCAGAGAGGTTCAGGAAATTTGCAWGAGCAGACATACAGAATCAAAAAARAGAAGCACACCCAGGGAGCGAYACAGCTCTGCTCACTGGGAGGCAGGAGTTTGTTAATGCACTGAAAACTATTTCCAATAATAATATACAGTGAGAAAGGACAAAAAGAGCTGGAGCTGCGTGGAGTGATCCTGGCCAAAACCTTTTGCTGCAAAGTATCAGCCAGGAAAAGAGTGGATAAGAACAGTGTCTTTGTAGAAAACTATGCCCCCCTGCACCTACCTCTCTGCAAGATGCCAAAGCCTAAAGCAGGACAACACCGAAAGGAAAGGGCCAGGTCTGGCTGGCTCCAAGAGGAGATGAGAGATGAGCAACAGTGAGCAGACATGGTCACCTTCCTAAGGAGGAGAAACCTGGTCATCGCTTCTCAAGGAGGGACAAGGAGGCCTGTGGTGACCACCCGGCATTGACCCCATGAGGGGTCTGTGCGCACGACAGGGTTTGCACAAGAACTCCACGAGATCCACGATTTCAGGGGTCTTACTCTTTGCCCCCAGAGCGGTGCCTGAAGAGCCCTCTGGGGAGCCGAGTGCACGTTACCTTTGTCACTGCCTAGAYGCTGCAGCGCAGCCCCTGCCTCCCTGCCAAAGGTGCTTTAACAAACTGCTCTATTAGGTGAAGAATAAATGAATCAACTATCAGAAGACAAATAAACATGGTCTTATCAGGAGGGGACTAACCACGGAAAGCTTAAAAACTAGCGAAACTGATATCCTTGCACAAAGCTGATACTAACAAAAGAACCACATTAAATGAGCAGAAAGCTGACAATCCTAGTCTTTCTCATGAGTCCCTTAACATTAGGGGAAAATATTATGGCTATTAAGCATTAAACATTTTCTTTGCAGCATTCATGGCAAGGGCTAAAAACCTCCAATTTTTCCTTAGGCCTGGGTGCTGAAACCATTGCATAGATGACATCCAAGGCACTTCAGCACACAAGGTCACCAGGAGAAGGTCTGCGGCATCCGAACTCCTCTTGATTTATTTTAATTACAGAGACCTTTTGTCATAGCAAAGCAGCACCACAACAGCTGCGATCCCTTCTGGGGTCACYATTCCCCAATGCAAACGTGTCCCAAGGAGACACGTCCCAGGAAAGGAACATTTCCGAGCCGGGAGCACAGCCAGGCTGTGAGGATGAAGCCAAGGCTGCCTAAATAATGAATCGAGAGGCATCGAAACCCACGTACGCAACAGGACGGAGGGGAAAGCCTGCTGCTTTAGACTACGTGGGGCCACAATAAATAAAGTATGAGGAAAGGCTGAATATTTTACCAGGTGTAAGGATGTCTAGCTGAAGAAAATGTCCTCYGCTTCCCACTCCAAGCTGGAAAGAGCCAAGGGCTCCAGCAGCCCCTGCGCATTTTTGTTCTCGTTTACACCTGGAATGGGGCCTCTTGCATGCTTAAGCTGTATCCCACCTTGGGGAGCCACATCCTTCTGTGGGAGMAAGGAAGCTGCTTACCTGCATTAACTTGCAAAATTTACTATTTTCCACAAGTGCTGAAACCAGGGGATCACACAACAGGCAGGGAAATCGACTCTTTAAGCTCCTTCCAACAACCGTATCCCTCCTGGGGCAGCCGAGGCCATGGGTCGGCTCAGAGGTTTTCAAAGCTGCAAAGGAAAAAGGTAAATCACCCGCTTCACTTTTAAAGCAGCTTCTTCACTGCCTTTGGRGTAAGGTTGGCATAGGGTTAATCTGCAAAGCTAATGCACTCTAAAAAAATAGAGGCATTTACAATGTTTTTTAAAACAAAAGATACTGTTCTCCAGTATTTTCGTAGTATTTCCTAAATGTCAGTGGTCGGCATTTCCAACGACACCAGATGTGCCTGCGCACGCACAGTCTCCCCAGCGAGCTAAATGGGAGAAGTAATTAGGTAGTGGAAGGCGTCTAATGCACCGCGTGACTGGGGAAGATTGTTGCATTAACGAAAATCAGGCCTTTGCAGCAGAGCATGAATTATTTTCACTGCAAAAGAAGGAACGGCTCCGCTCAAGGTGTTCCTTCACAAGGAAATGAGAAGCAGCATTTTGCTACAAATGATGGACATTTGAAATTGAAGCTATTTGCCTGCACCAAGGAAGCTGCTGAACTAAAAGCTACTCAGAAAATATTCTGATGTTACAGCATGAGTTACCTTCCACTAAAATCTAAAGTTTTCCTGGGTTAACTTTTTGCTGGGCATTTCCTGGGCATTGCTGGACAGGAAGGGGGAAAAGGATAAAAATCGTCAGCTACAGGAGCCATCGCTTTACTGGGCTCCTCTGCAAGCCGGTTCTTTGCACCTGAAGYTAGATTTGCCTGGAGTAGCCAAGGGACGATATTTGACAGGACACTAGTGCCACCTACTGCACCCTAGTGAAATAGGAGGAAACACTTTCCAGCAAGGCCGAAACTAAACCTATTGTACAGCTAGATTAATGAATATGAAAATCCCCAGGAAACTCTAAACTCAACTTCTAAAGCAAAACAGTGAGATTCAGCTGATCGTGTTCCCATCCTCTCCTCTGCATCCTGCTCAGACCTGGAGGAATAGGGTCCCATTCCCCACCTCTGCCTGGTCGACTCTTCCTTGCCATTGATGACGGCGTCACTTTCTTTGCCTTCAGCTTTGGCTTTATTCCCATTAGATTTCAACATAAGTCACTGTATTATAGAAACAACCAGTTCTTTAGACACAAAGCAGCCCATTCTGTGAGAAAGGTGTGTTCAAAGGAATAAGAGCTCAACCTCACACTGACACCGCAAATTGGAACAATTCTTCAGGGTTGAAATCAAACAAAATGATCCCCTCACACTTTGCCCCTCTGAGCAGGCAGAAAGCTCTCAAGGAGAAGTTTCCTTCACTTTCTCTCCTGCTTAAAAATAAAGAAAAGATTAAGAGACATTCTAAACCCTCAGTTATCTCATTAATAGTATAACCAGTAAGATTAACAGCAAGAATTAAACAACTTCATTATTATTTAATTGGCTTTAAAAATGTATTGCCTTAATATTTATAATAGTGCTCTTAAGATGAACTACTGTGATTTGCCACCTCCCCTACCACRAACCATTTTTCACTGACTCAATTTCCTCAGAACAGCATGAACAAAAATTTAAAATGCATCTYTGGACACTTTGGAAGTAAAAAGGAAAGAGGCAGTGCATGTCCACGTGTTATTTCTTTTATTTCAAAACCAGGTTTCAGTACATGAAGCACGAGCAATCCTGGAAGTACTCAGACCTGGCAACACTCATCAAGTGCCAGAGCTAAACTTATCGTGCTGAAGTCAATGCGCCACTTGAACACAGACTCTAAACTTAAGCTAGGGAGAAGGAACCACCACAACACTGGAGAGATAAAAAATCAAAAGTAGTAARGAACAAAATTCCCACAGTCTGGTAGGAAAATATAATCCAAGGCTCTACCCTACCTAAAGCAGCAGTGGCCTGGAATGCCTCATAGATTCCATCAAACTCTGATTGAGATGACCCAGRCCCTCTTGAAAAAGGTCATGTGAACTAAGTCTTTGCTGCTGCCAATTCCTCTCTGGGGATTTGGGGCAAAATTCCTTCAGTCCAGCTAATCTCTTCCTACTGCCAAGATACTCGTATAACTATTTGTAAAGTTAATCAGCCAAAATACTATTTTCATCCCAGTAACTCTTCAGTCTTTGTGGGTTAGTATATGTTAGTTATCAAATATTGACATTGTACTTGAGTATGCTGAAATGGGAAATTGTTGGCAGGATATTTTGCCCCTGGATGAAGTCCCCATAGCCCAGGTATTCAGACACCTGTCCTAATACAGTCTGAAACAGAAACTCATCAGGAGGAGATGCTCCTTCTATAAAGACTCAAGCATGTGCTTGCATTCATCCTGGCTTCAGCAGCATCACCTGCAGTGCCGACACATAAATACACAGACTCAAACAGCCTCAAAACTCAATAGATTTTAAAACACCAGGTAATAGCCTTCAGTGCAAGATGACAGCATGATCCACGAATGATTCCCAAATAAATTAATTTGAACGTCAGTTTGGACAGCTGAACATCACATTGTCATGGCAGAAAAAGACAGACGTGACACTATACAATTAAGAGTATATAAAATATTTGCCTCTAAAACCCGGCAAATGACGATCAAAAATTCTACAATACATTTTGTCTTAAAAAGTTCTTTATCAAATATATCTGTGTGCAATTCGTAATTGTCTTCTTTATTTGGAGTTATTTCTTTCAAATTCAGACACTCTACTGACTTAAGTTTATACATTTTTCATTAAAAATCCCACAAGATAAAAAAAAAGCACACACACACACCAACAAGTACAGGAAACTGCAATTTTCAAAGAAAGCATTTGTTTCATGTCAAGAAGTGCAATTTTGCTTCCATGATTCTTTAAAGTAAAACAGTTTTACCATCAGTTACACAACACACTAAGATAAAAATTGCACCAAATACCTTAATAGATCCTGTGTGTCAGCTAAATTCAACTTTTCCTATGCACTGCTTAAGGTCATGAGAGATCTATATGGAAGCTGCACTTACAATAACTCATCTTTACCAGTGTAGGCAGGTCAGTAAATATACCTACAATCTGTGAAATTGCCTATGACTGTTAGAGAATGGAAGTCAATAATATCTACAATTATACCAGTGAAGTGTTTATGTTTACTGTAATGCTATCTTGCTTTTGCATACAAACATAGGCTTTGCTTCAAGCCATTGAAACTGAGTATGATTATGCTGCAATTGTCAGGGGAATAAATTGCCAAAAAATCTATAGCATAACACAGAATTCTTGCTTTTTATCTCATTGAACTTGATTTTTCCATACATCCTTCTGGCCCCATTAAAGACAACAGAACTACTCCTATTTGTTTCACCATCACTAAGATGTCGGCTCTATGGGGAAATTTCATAGAGAACTCAGCTTTGGCTTAATACTATCTTTATTGATGACAGTGAGCTATGCTACTGGTTTCAGAAAGATTTTCAGAAGGTCATTAATGAGATTAGGCTTTTAATGATCCTAAGAATAAAGCTCCTCAGGACTTCAACCCCTTCAGCCGCAGGTGAAAAAACAAACAAAAAAAGAAACTCTCACACACATCACATTCCTTATCATTTGCCATAAAAAAAAGGGTAGTGCATTCCTTTGTATCCTCAAAAAAAAATCTCAAATTTTATTCCAATTTTCTCAGTTTTTCCACTGCTGAAATATTCTTTTATGAGAAAAAGTAGGAAATACCTGGATTACCATAAGTTTGTAAACAGTCACTTAGAAAAAGCCTTGCATGCTTTGGGAGGACGCTGACTAAACTCACGGAGCCTGTTACATTTAAAAAAACTTTTAAAATGAGAAGAGGGAAAGAGTCATAAGTTTCCTTTTCATGCCGCGCTCTACCTCAAAAATGCTTTTAAGTTTGAAATAAGAGTTTGTAGTTATTTCCTCACCTTGCATAAAAGGTGCAAGTCACTACAAGATAAATACCTACCCCCAAATAAACATTACATGAAATGTATGGACTATTTTTATATAAAGCAGTAGTTCAGAATTTGGGATGCAAAAATTCAGTGCAGTAAAAAAATCCTGATAGCTTTTACATATGGAAAACTCCTAAAATTAAAGGGAAGGAATATAAAGATACAGTACGACATTAAGAACTGGTTTGACAAGTTAAAAACAGATTGTTTCCCTCCTAGAGGTTTACATGTTTCACATCAGCATTTTGCTTTATGTTGTTACAATATTTTTTATGTAGCATTATTTAAAATAATATTTCAGCCTAAAGTCTAATCTAGAATTCATCATGTTTTACCCTAAATGGCCACTTGGAATGCTGTGAAACATGATTTGCAGCCAGAAGCACCAAGTACATAAATTCTTCCACATCAAAGGAGTAGTTCGTAAATTTTGGATGTTCTCCCAGCGTTGGGTGGTGTCCCTAAAACAAAAACAAAGCCAACAAAAAATAAAAACGCATTAAAAGCATTTAGACACCAAAAATTCAGTACATCTTCCATAAAAAGTGGTGACCTTTATGTAATTCTATCTTATCCAATGATGTGCCCTGAAGCAAGAAAAGTAAAGAAGCTGCACAATGATGCTAGGGAGAGCTTGGATTAGCAGCCTATTAATTACTTTTCTCTTCTTCTCTTGGCCACTAATATCCAAAGATTTCTTAATCTAACAAGGAAGTTAACTTCAACTAAAGACAGAAAATCATATTTCAAAGAGCAGAACATACGTAAAACAAGCCAACCTTTAAATAAATGAAGTTAGAATACGAAAATCATCCCCACCCTTCCACCAACGTGGCTATCATTACCTGATCTTGAGGGAATACTTTATTCTTTTTTTGCCAAGTGATGTAGTGAATGCCTCTTAGCCTTGCTAAATCCAGGTAACAACGTTCATCTTCACAATTATATCTAGGAACAGGCAGAAGATCATATTTAACCACAGAAATTATGCTGAAGTCCATCAGGCAGAAAGARGGGAGGAGGAAGGTAGGAAAAACAAAATTTAAAAATGCAATTAGACCTTTGTTATCTAGTTCTAAGGCAGTGGAACCATTGACCAGGTTCTGCTCCACTGAAAGACAAGAATCAGGGCTGTCTGTTCTTAAACTGTGGTCTAACAGCAATTTGGTCTGTCACACCCCTGTTCAGCTGCAGCAGCTTGTGGGCACATAGTAAATYCCTCAGTTTCCAGGCAGGTCCCACTTGGAGACTGGAGGAAAAGCTCTCGGAAAAGCCTCTAAAGAGCCAGCTCCACAGCCTTGACCCCCTGCAAGGGTTTTAAGCAAAACTGCCCACAGTGGGGGAGATTCAGTCCACTCTGACAAGTGCAAGGCATTTTTGTTCAGTTCTATAGAACTAGAGTATCTATGAGTAACACTTCACAACAACATACGTTAAAATGAAGCTACTGGAGAAGTTTAGGCAAGGTAGAAAACRCCCAGCTAAGCTTGGCTGGGAAGCTGCTGCTTGTGTCCTGACTACAGGAAAGAGGATATAAATAACCTTTCAGGAGAATCTTTAACAGCCTAGACAAACATTTGTTGTAATCAATTCACCTAGATCACCAGAGTACCATTAATGGAGGTCAGTGCCCCCAAGCAGAATGAGTCTCTTTCTATCATCTTCCTCAAGCAATTASTTGCCAGGCTGCCTCTTGCTTATACCACAACATCATACGAAACCAAAGGCCAAGGCTGCGCAATAATCACATTTTGTATGTTATGATGAAAGCTGCCTTACTTTGCCCAAAAATGAAGCCTAGAGGAGAATGCTACAGAAATGGTCACAGTCAAATACCAGCAAAGGAGAATGCTTTATTGGCACACATGAACAGACACTGGCAGTTATGTTTATAATAAGGAGGGGAAGAGAGAAAAGCAGACTTACAGTTCAAAAACAACAGCCCAATCCGGTAGAAAAAGCAAATGGGTTAGTCCAGCTCCATGCATCCCAATGAATATATCAGAATTGTGCGTAATTCTCAGTTGCTCTGAAAATTCAAGTTCCCTGCAGACGACAGAATGCAGAGGGGTGATCTGGCATGCCTATCCATCTCAGTACAAATTAGTTACATGTAGAAAGCGCAAAATTAACTTAAGGGAATTCTGAAAGAGGGAATTGATTTTTAAAGGAACCATACTAAAAAATCAAAAATGCTGCAACCAGCAATAACTCAGCATGGAATTAAATGAAATGAAGACAGATTTCAGAACTTCACATTAACATGAGTTTGCTCCAAAAATTTAATTTTCTTTGGTTAAGTCATTTCAAGGTTTTGTAAATGTTTCTCACTTGCTATTTTTTAAAACGACATCCTTTAAAAATGCAAAGAAACCTAAAGCATTTTGAATTAATTGTAGAAATTACAGTTCCCTCATAAAGGTGCAGATACCCAATTTGAACTTATACACAGGGAATCAAGCAGAAATGAGGAGACCAGACTTCATTTCAGCTCCTGAAACTTCTTAAGCTTCAGCTTCTCCTTGTCACTTCTCTCCTAACCTTTAACTGCAAGTCCCACATCAAGTGTTTTTAAATCTAAAGGCATTCTCTGAGCGCATGATGAAAGCATGGACTGGGAGGGGAAGAAAGTGAAATTACAGCAGGTTTCAATCTTCTAAAAATGGTTCATAACAATATAAAGACAGAGTAACTTTCTGACCACTCCAAAAGAAAAAAAAAATCAACCAGCTTAAATGGCAACAAGAAAGCTTAGAGTGTTTAAGCTGCAGTAAGGGCAGACCAGGAGAGCTGAGGCAATCTCCAGTGCTGAATGATACTACAAATGGTTTGGACAAGCATCAATAATTGCAGAGTACCACGGCTCCTGCTTTCAAGCAGTGGGATGGTCCTCTCATGAGTATCCAGCTTCTTTGCTAATGGCTCCTTAAGCGCTATCTTAAGTGCTGGAAGCAGGAACACCACTTGACACTCATCCTGTCTCAGCTTTGGTCAACACTGAGCTCTCAGCACTACTTCAGCTCCCTGCTCTTCCTGCATCACGGTCCATGACAGAGACAGAGAAGGGAAACTGCTGCCATGGACACAGTCACATACCACTCGGGAGCTTTTTTCTTCAAGCATTTTCATATTGGCACAGTGCCTACCTCAACTGGATATCATAAAYTGACCTCAGTGGTGTCTTCAGGGACAAGTTATGAATAAGTCATAAAGTAAGATATCAGCATCACACAACAGAAATTCTTGTTGACTCACTAGAGAACACTAGCAAATCCATGAAAGTCATGGGAACAAGCTGTGTCTGAAAGGAGGAAATAGCCAAAGGAAAGAAATTTCAAAACTTTCTCATAGAGTAGTTTTAACATGAGTCTAACTCTAGAAATTCATTTTGACGTAATCATTGGATGGGAATCCTTAACTAGCTCACCCACTATTTCAGAAATATTCTTCCTTGCCTTAGCAGTTCTTGCACTTCACAAAGGTTGAACACTGAGGTGCATGTAGCTTCATCTGCCAGTGGCATGCTGATGGCATGTAGCTTCATCTGCACCAGCCAGAGGCAGCATGAAACTGTACCAGCTTCCTTTACCAAAATACCTACTTGTACTTGTAGTCTACCACTTGGACCTCCAACGTAGATACTGTTTTCAAAGCATTCACAAGCTAAGGAGGAAAATAAAAAGGACTATCATTTAATGTTTTGCTTCAGTCAGTTCCTCCCCACACTCCTGACTATTTTATATACTCCCCTTCCTCATCAGGGAATTACACTGAGGAGAAAATAACAGACTGTCACTGCCACATAAGGACTATTTCCCCAGTCTTTCTACCCTAATCCCGGCATGCTGGATGACTTCTGGGTTAAACCTGTTTTCTAATACTGAGATCCTTTCAAACTTTTCCATACCTTAACTCCTGACGGAGCAGCCACAGGAGACGGGGCTTGGTTCTCCTGCACCATCACAGACCATACTGTTACCTTTTATATTGCCTAGGGCATAAACCTAAACCATCAAAAACTAGCAGGAATTTTGCTCCCAAAGAAAGGAGTACATGACATTTCAAGCTTGTTTTCAAAAGAATATTCAAATATCTAAAAAAAAAAAAAAATAAAAAATTGGCAGCTAGAATAATTTTCAAAAACACTTTATCAGGTCAGATTCCAACTCATGTGAGAAGTGAAACCAACACTTCTCATGCGGGCTTCTGCCAGAAAGGGCTTTTTGCAAGACTCTTATCCACAGCTGGCAGGAGARGGGAAGAAATCCAAGTATTTTCCTCTACAAAAGCCTTGTCAAGAGCAAATTAACTTCTCACTTCCTGTCATGTGCTTGTTATCCGAAAACACACTACACGTAGCAGTGCAGGCAGGCTCTGTGGACTGTCTAGCAGATAAGGCACAGCACTGGTGATCTCGACTCWATCTATTCTGCCACTGAGCTGCTGCATCAAACAAGCCTCAGTTCCCCCTACATAAAATGGGAATAATAACGCCTATCTGTTTTTTGTCAGAAACTAACAACTGGGAATGAAGAGAGGTATAAAAATATTAGATGTTAGCATTTTATCACAAAGGTTGCTTCATGGAGAGACCACTAAGTTGTATGATTTGAAAATGCGAATCAGCATGAAAATTCATTAAGTTTTGAACGCTCATACTCAGATTCTACTGCCTATGTATTTTGTTCTCCAAGCATGACAAAGCTTTCCATTAGAGCTTTCAACAATGGACCTTCTAGAAATCAAAGAGAATAATATAAAGGCAAAATAATTTAATTTTATCAGAAGGTTCTACAATATCTTTTTGTTAAGAGGAAATACTTTTAGTATTACATCTGTAGTCTGCCACTGAGTATTTACAAAAGGCAGCCAGGTTCAGAGCTTGGTGTACAGAAACAGAGACTGCCCACATGACATATTGGAAAAAATTGAGTACTGCACATATTCACCCCAAATTTTTCAGTGAGCAGATGTCTTGGCTGTGCCTGAAAACCAATTCAATGAGCAAAATTCAGCTTCTGGTTAATTTACTTCTTTTTAAAATATGAAGGACCACACCTCATTCTGGTTTAATATTTTCCGATAATCTGTACTGCGTGCAAGTATCGTGACTCGAATTTTCCCATCCTAAGAAAAGGAAAGAAACAGCAATAAATTAGCTGTGAGACAGACTTTACTAMAAGAAAAAAAAAACCTTTCATGTTTATTTTAGCAATTATCTGAGCAACTAAGTATGTTCCCTCCCCATATAACAGATGATGTAACCACCTTAAAATTCATACTGGATTTCCCAACAGACTAAATTGTCAAAAACTTTGTGAAAGTCCTGCTATTAACAAAGAATAGAATGTTTTCTGAATGATTTATTTTTATGCAGTACAAACGAGTCTTTCTATTGCACATTATATGGCAGCTCTTGAATGCAAGGAAGCCACTTTCAGGATGGTTTGTGCACAAAATCCTTGGGAAGAAAAAAAAAATCACCTCAGTTCCTCCTTTTACCTCTTCAAATTAATTGGATTCACAGAGGTAAATGCTCCAAGTGAAATAAAAAGATTTAACTGCATGACTCCCATTAGTGTCAGCAGGAGAAGTTAACTAAATGCCTGTGCAGTGTGTGTCCCTCACTGATAATATGTAGACTACTCTCTAGCAAACACTTCAAGAGGCCCCAAACTGCTGCATCCATCAATGCAGACATCACAACAGTTTGCAAAAACCACCAGTGTGTGCAACAAAGCAACCCAGGGTCAAACAGATTGCACCAGGAAGGGACTGGGAAGACCAGCTCCAATCATTCCAATGATTCCAGCTCCAATTGGCAGTAGCTATGAGGATTGGTAAAGAGGATGATGCAGAGAGGAAGCCCACTGCATTGTAAGATCCTCTCTCTAGCCATCTCTAAGGGCAGCACATTGTCAGCAGAGACCAGAACAGACAACATATTGTGTGTTCAGCTTAACTAGAAAGAATCCAAAAGCCTTGGGAACACAGGAGGGGATGTGGAAGAGTAGCTCCCTAGGGTTCAAAAGAGAACGTGCTGAAGTCTGTCCTACAGAGATTACATGTGGGGTCAACTTTTACAAACATACATAAAATCTGCAGAAGGCCCTTATGGAACTGTTGGGCTTATTGGAAGAAAATCTTGAGCACCGTAGTAAAGGACAAGAAATGTAATATTTGTTCTTATTTTTCATTAGGTCCAGTTAGTCGCAGTTTCTTTTTATCCAGGTAAGAATCACAAAACCCACACCACAGTTTTATCTTTCTTTTAGTATACCTTAGGTCCTTCTTGTGTGATATTTAATCTGTGTAATACATGCTGAGAGAATGCTCTAAATAGTCCTGTACCATGACAGCCGGAGATCTGAAATTAGAAAGGCAATTAATAATACAAAAGTTTTTTTCCTCAGCAAACCTCACTTYGTGATCAGTCTCTTACCGTTCTTGCAGAACAAAACCCACTATCATGCACTGCATTAAGCACGTCACTATTCACTGTAACCCAAGCAGCACTTTCATTTGGAAGGAAATATGACTCTGCAGCGTTACAGCCTGAATGCACAAGCCAACACCCCTGGAATGAAAGCTTTTGCAGGAAGGCGGTGTCCAGCAGCAAAAACACTCTCACAAAGCTTCTTAGTGATTCCAGAACRTGCAATACTGCCTTTCAGGAGAGTGCCTCCATCCCCACAAGCCATAATCCCAAGATCAAGATTCTCAACTTCTCATCTGCAGAGTGTCTTCCCTAAACCTAGGCTCCTTCCCTTCCCAGACTCCCATTACACACCCTCAGTCGGGAGACTCTGCTCCATCAGTCCCAGGGAAATGCCACAAAGGAAGTAAATTAAGGAAGTATGGTCCAAGTTATCACATGAATGCAGGGCAGTAATCACCCACATTCAGAACTTACTCTCCATGGAATATGCAAAGTGASAGCCCCAAGATAAAAGCCCACATAAAAGCTGCTTCCTTGGCTTCCGGCAACACTGCCAATTTACAAGCTTTTGTTCTCTCCAAGTATACCAGTAAATTCACACCACCTCCCATTAAAGAGGAATAATCTGCGTCTCATGAACTGCAAAGTAGAAGCCTGAACGCAAGCATTTACCACCAACTAGTTTAAGTACAATGATCAAGTGCCCTTTGAAACCCTAAAATAATTTAATTTGGAATTGCACAGTGGTTCAATATAGAATACTTCACAATAACTCAGCTCATTGCTTGAAAGATTTATTAGTTAAGATTTTATACTGTCATACACATTCTCCCCCCACCAGTGAACACATTGGATGGAKAAAAAGCACTCACCAAGGGAGTGTTATAGAATAAGCCATATCGCATTCGAGGCAGTAATGAGAAGACTGCTTCTTTAAAGCACACCTGCAAAGGAAGATCACAAGGAGTTACACTGCACTGCTACCTTCTCACATCCCCTGCTCATTCCGTGCAATCAGTGCGTATAATGAGGTAGCAATTAGGTGCTCCTGTCAACCTCACTTCCCTACCAACTGTGCAAATGAAGAGAACAAAGACAATTCCGGTCCCAAAAGAGTTCTCAAGATGCTACATATACAAAAGAGGAAAGTGGGGACACCAAAAAAACAGCAGAGCAGACATTACCTAAGTAGGAGAAAAAGCAGGTAAATAGAGAGCATTTAAGAGAGGATTTAAAGGATTCAAGACACTTAAGTGAGCTCTGAATGAATGCATACCTAATATAAATATCACAGTTTATCACATAAATAAAACATGCACTTAAAATATGAATGCCTTCCTCTGGAACACCTATATCMAAAAGTTGCTTGAGAAGCAGTTAAATCCACTAGGTAGTCTTTATATATACAAATTGCAAAATACACAATTCCATACCCTTTTAGAGTCAAAAGTTTTCAAATGTATTATTTCATAGTCAGTGAATGCCTTCCATGTCTCACTGAACAAGTCACCATAGCCATACAAGCTCTAGGAGAGGAAAAAAAAAAATTGCATAATGATTACAGAAGTGCATATAAAAGTTTGCCTAATTAGTTACAAGCCTGTAAGACTTTTAACAYACATCTTACATGCATATCAGTTTTAAACTTCCATAGAAGGCAGCCATTACAGAATGTCTAACCTACTGTTTACAAGGGTGATTAACTCAAATTACCTGACACGCAATTAATTTTCAAGAAAACAGTTCTACAAAACAGCCATCTAGACAAATTCTTCAGCAACAAATAACAGTCTGAGAGCTTGGGAGCAAGGAGTATCTGCTACTTATGTCAGAGACAACAGAACATAAGTTAAATTCGAAGTAATCAAAGGTGAGGAGAGGAGATGGCATGAACTTGGACTCCTGAAACTAATAAACACCTTGGCACCTAAAGTAACATTTAAAAATAAAATCTCAGAATCAGCCTGTTTCATGCTTGCCTCTATTTTGGGACACTTACTTGCATACAGCATGTATCACAGACTGAAGATAAATTTCCCTGTTAATTCTTTTATCAGATCATTATGTTTGGTATTACTTGCAGTTTCTCTAAAGGATAGAATATGAAAATCCCCTATAGCAGCAAGGATCTGTGGAACCTTTCGGCTTTTCAATCATTCCTGCCTTTAGGTCCGTAACAGTTCCTGCACATCCAAGGGCTAAGGAATAACCACATTTACTCTATGAATGCAGTTAAATATGATCTCACTAACTCCAGTGCAGATTTCTGTTAAAAGGTTCCTTTCAGTTTGGATCTGCATCATCCTCGCTGGAAAGTTATGTGGAAACATTTTCAAAAATACATCTCTAAATGACCACAGAAGAGAGCAGACAGATAGTGAATCTAAAGGTTGCCAGATTTCCTTAAGATCAAGTGGTACTTTCTCCCCCTCTTTTGCCATTAAGTTTTAATGAATTTCACAATCCATACTACTTTCTGGCAGCCTGCATTATGAGAACGCTCTTCCAGGTTWGAAGTAGAGAACTGATCTTCAAAGCTGGAAATACTGCTCTCTAACCCTGTCTCCTCTCCTTAAAAGTGCTTTACAAACATTATTTTCTTGCATTCACAGAGGCAGTCTGCAAATCAACGCCCAGTGGATTTCCTACTCATTTTCTGCTTTGTTTAACCTACATCTGAGGGCATTACTGTTTAATAAGAACAGTGCACCAATTTTATAGTAGCTAGAGAATATGCCAAAATCCAATTACATCAGAGAAAAAAAAAAAGAAAGAAAGAAAGAGACAGAGAGAATGAATAATAAATTCAAGTCTATCTTTGATAACCGTGGAGACAGCTTATCAGTAGTTACTTGGTGCCATCATCTGGCTGTACATGGTAACAAATTTGAGCAGAAGGAGCAGTTGGATACTTTCAAGGCTGCAGAATTAAAGTACTCCTCCTGATTACAACACTTGAGAGAGCTGATTTGATGATGTCACATAAGGAGTTGCTTTTCAAAGTAATTTATAATGATATTTAACACATGTTTTTTTCAGAAAGCCATCAGAGCTGGATTAACAGGTCATTACATAACATCMGGGAGCTTGTTTATCTGGCAAGAGATTTATTCCAGCTTTCAAAATACAAGGGAACTAGAAAAAAAGTTTTCTTCTAGCCATAGGGTTGGTTTCTCATTAAATAGCAAGGAGTGAATATTGGCAGTTCCCTGGTAAGTATTAGCTGTTGGAGTAGTGAATACACAAAGTATTACAAAGCAAGCTACAGAACAGATTAATAGGCAGAATTGGGACAATACCATAGACAAAAGCCATGTTACTTTCAGACTGGGTTTTAAGTTTTACGTGACCTGCTGCAAACTGTTAAATTAAAAAATGAAATCAGCACCCCGCAGGAAAATTTAAATTACATATTGAAAGCTTAGAGGGCTCTATAAATTTGAACTATCACCCATTACAAAGTATGACAAATGCACGACAGACTTACTGTATCCCACATGACTATGTTGACATCAGTACTRAAGGAATTATTGATATGCTGCGTAATATAAAGATTGACAAAGTCACAGAAGTGATGATACATATTAACACCTGAGAAAGAGAAAGAATGGTTAGCAGGATATTCATTCAMCCATTCATTTACCCATTTCTCACTCCATTTACTCCACTTTATCGATTTTTCCTTAGCCATGAATAAATTCTGTCTAAATATATAAACAAACACATACTTATAAAAATAAAACACATATTTATATAAACATACATACATATATGCATAAATAAAGTCTGCATTTCTCATTAACTTTCCCTTGCTTCTAATTGAAAGTTTCTCATATACTCCAGAAAGCAAAGCCTTTAAAACAGACTGCATCCAGGTAAGAAATCTGAAGGAAAGCACATTTCAAGAAAAGTTGAGAGAAACCAGTGGCCATAAAGGTAGAAGAAAAAAATAAAAGTTTTACTTGCCACTTCTTATTACAGTGTGCAACAGCTTTCTGAAGTGTATAAAAGTAACTGCTGCACTAACAGTAACTACTTAGACATACAGGAAACATCAAAAAGGCCTTTGGCAGTGCTCTTCATTTTGTTTTGTTTTTGTAAGTGTTCAGAGAAGCTCTSTCTGGGGGACTTCAAGACAGAACTTGTACTTGCACTCGAGCCAAAGCTCAAGTAATTCATCAGGTTCTCTCTCAGAGCACTCTTGCTGATTCCTAGTTTCTCAAGTTAATACCTAAGATCAGGGCACACAGAAAGCTACAACGACTAACGGAAGTAAAGGAATCCAGTTTCTTTGCTAGTGCAGATTTGACACTAGTTTCTAAACTTCTCCTGAACAGCAGTTTCCTTCCCTTCTGTAAATCAAGTAGATGGAGGGGGACAGTTCTGTCTCCTGGGACACAGCTACYATCCTGCTCCAAGGTACAAGTTGACAGCAGGGTAAAATGCTCAGGTGCCTGCACCAGCCTTGCTTCAAACACAAGACATTGGCCCACAGGTGAAGAAGGATAATCCAGCTGCAACGTGCCATGGAGCAAATACCTTGTTTAAACTATAGCTTACCCCACCACAGCTTGTTTTTAATGTCTACATCCTGAAAACACTTTYGCTTGGATTTGGCTTCAAAACACACCACATGAACAAAACAGCTTATGAATTTCAAGAATGTCAAAAACCACACTTGGGTGCTTCACCTTCCCAAAGGTCTTTTGRTGCTACGCCTCGCATGATTTTGGTATACTAGCAATTTGGTAGCCTAGCAATCACCACAGCTCTCTGTAATAAAATATCTATTTTCTCCCTGCATTGACTTTTCACCCGAATTTGAAGCTCTATGATTAAAATAGCATTATCAGTTTTTTTAATCTACTAACATTTTGTCTTTGAACATCACTTCCTTTTCATATCATACGTGTAGAAACCTCATTCACCTAACACACACTGCAAGACATGTATATGCACATACCTAGTGTTTATGCAACAGACATGAAAATTGAGAGCTATCATCCAGAAATAGAGTCAAAAAACAAAAACTCTGTTAACAACTGTCTTTGACTTCATGCCAAAGACTCTGTCAAAACACAGTTAAGAGTCAAAGACTCTGTGCAGACATGTGGCAGGAAATTTCTCTGATTTTAAGTATCTGTGAGAAAATGTAAGRCTTTAAAATTAAATTTGTGAGATTRTTAATAGAACTACAGAAAAACAGGAATAGAACTGTCACATCTTTTTTCAAAAGAAAAAAATACAAGTAAATCTGACAGTCACAAAGGCATGACACAGTTGAGTACAATGGATATGGGCTCTCTTCACTGCAGTATCACTGGACAAGTGTACACTAAAAACACTAGTTACCTGCATCTAATTTCATGAAGTATGTTGGCTTCTCAATAACGATATCACATTTGCCATCTTCCAGGGGCCTGAAGTTTAATGGGGTAAACGTCTGGAGTTCTGCAAACCTGGGATTATTCAACCACAGAGAAGATGCTTTGTTTTAACATACTTAAGACCATGTACCTCCTATCTAAGATGTAACAAATGTTCATCCAGTGYGTTTGATTTAACAAGGTTGCTTAAGTCTGATAAAGTCTGACAACTAAAATTGTTTGTAATTGTAATGGAAAGTTCTCAGGTTATGAGCAACAAGAGGTTAAACATTGCCTTTGATCTCAGCAGGGAAGAGCATCTTTGATCTACAAATCCAAGTAGTTGAGATGTAACAAAGAGCCTTAGAGCCTAAATCTGCAGGTCTATCCAACTTGATCTGCACTGCCAGAGATGTTTCAGCAAGATCTTCATATTTTGGTCAGAATAATGAATTCAGATGAGATATTTATTATACCKAGAACTAAGCAGGGATGAGCATCTGAGAAGACAACAATGGGTAGGGAAGAAATAAGCCTTGTCTTCCTCTTAAGTTATTCTTAACTTAAAGTGACCATTGATGCAAAATGAAAAGAATAATTGGAAACATGAGAAAAGTATAAAAGGGACCAAAAAAAAAGAAAAAAAAAAAGAAAAAGACTTCATATAAGAAACTTCACAGCCTCAGTTCCTCTGTGCTTCATCCGTTAGCCAGCAATGCTACTTTGAAGTACTAACTTTCAACCCTGAGAATGCACCAACTGCCCCAAAGCACCCTCTGCCGTTCCTGCTCAGACTGTGGATTGCTGCCTGCTCCACACCCCAAACACTGGCTCCCCAGGCAGAGTGCATGAATACACAGTCGGCTCTGCACTGGTCCCAACACCAYGAGCACGGTATCCACTAGGGCACAAACACAAACTTCAGAGCATTTAATAAAAAAGGGAATGTCTCAGTCTACAGATAGGGCAGGCACAGAGTCAATGCTGTCTCCAGAAAACGTCTCAATGTCAGATTTTCAGGTGACAAGACACATTCAAATCTTTTGCTGCTGCAAATTTGTCAGGAATTATACAATTACACTTAGCATAGTTCAGAACAGCACTCTGAATAGCTCTAATTACTAGCGGAATCTCTTAAGAACTCTTAAATTGACCTTAGAGCCTCCCTGGCCYAAACTAAAAGAACTGGGAAACAGCCACAGCAAGTGACTCTTACCAAGACTGCAGAGGGCTCTTGCGTTGACCTTCAGCCAAAAACGCTTGAACATCAAGGGTGCAATGACCTCCAATTTCTCCTTTCTGGAAAAAGTCTTCTTTGAATCTAATATAAATTAATAAAAACCTATCAGATTTTGTGCAATAGTATTGGAAGTGCTTARCAATCCAGATTACAGACTCAAACCAGTGCTAGCTTGTCTTAATTCAGCAAAATACTTCATGCATACTTAAAATCTGAATATTTTCTTCAGTATAATTGCAACATTTTCCACTACTTCCCAAATAAAGATAATGGTGCCCTCAGAGCTTGAAATATTAACCAGGAAGATAACATGACTCTGCCAGAATGTTTTAAGTACCATTTTCATGTATCCAAATGAATAATTTAATGAGATTTTGCTTCATGATTACTTATAGGAGTATCTATTTTTTTCAGCAACAATTTCCAGGGGATTTCACCTCAGATTTTATAAACCATTTAGTCACCCAATAATTCTA
Source organism: Eudromia elegans (assembly GCA_003342815.1). Lineage (NCBI taxonomy): Eukaryota > Metazoa > Chordata > Aves > Tinamiformes > Tinamidae > Eudromia > Eudromia elegans. The sequence continues at coordinate 3,409,498 of PTEX01000051.1, forward strand.
TAAATATTGGAAGAACAAGATCTAAGAACAGGTTTCACAAAGTTAGTTTAACAACCAAACCTGCTGTCTAAATTAGCTCTTAGGATAGGCTGAGGAGATGACAACCCATTCTGAGGCATATTGCTGTCACAGTCATGAAATACCTTTTTCAAGGCAGATTCCCTCACGTTAACTTCAAAGATAAGGCAGAATGAAAGAGGGACAATAGCCAGTAGTCCACTGCATAGCATTTTAACCTGGGATACAAGAGGTGTAACTTTAGTCTTCTTCAGACTTACTGCATCTGAGAATGCCATTCCTATTTCCTGTATCAAGGCATACTAACCAGCCCTCTAAAACCAGAGGGAAGGTCTTCTCAGTTACTCTTACTTAAAAAAAAGACACTATTCCACTATTTTGTATATCATTCCTCATTCCTACCTCTCTACTCTCCACTCAGAAGAGGGAAAAATCACTGCAAGAAACTGAGAGCTCAGCATGCCAAAAACCCTGTAGCGACTTCAGTGATGAGCCTTTGATCAACTTCAAATACCATGGCAAAAAGCACACCAGCTGTATGTACAGATTTTTTAAACAAATTTGGAAGTGTTTCTCCCTGCCATATTTTGGTTTTACTGTAACATAAGCAAATCAGAGACCTGTCATGGCTTCTCTTTGCAGTTCTTAAGTCAATGTACAAGTTTGTTGCTCTGCAGTGCTGAAGGTACTGAGAACAGCTCAGAGAAGAATCTCCCTGTTAACAGAAGAGCAAGCAGGACTTGATCAATARCAAGAATGATGGTTAGAAGCAAGTGAAAGCTGTATTACCTATCAAAAACACCCACCATTGCTGCAGGCTTGCAATGGGTTTTCATTTCATTCAGCCTCTCTCGAACGTAACCAAAATCAGCTTGTTTCCAGAATATTTGTTGGGCTGTCTCAATGTCACTTGCCCTGGTACATGAAGGAAAGAGGAAAATTRAGGGTTTTTGCTCAGTTCTAATAATAACTTAAACACACTATTTTTGTTCCACTAGAACAAAAAAGCCAGCCAGTTACTTTATTGGCATTTTGCATACAAAACAGGAAGCAACTTATCAGCTACATGTAAGTAAAGACTTCAGTGACAGTTTAAAGCTAYTCTCCCCTAAAAGGGTATAAAAATCTTTCCTAACATTTTTTCCTCTGTTTTTAAAGCTAAGAAAGGAACTCCAGAGTTATTTTAGGAGTTTGAACTCAAGACTACATCCGAATAATAAAAAAACCCTGATGCATTTCAGACAGTTTTCCTTCCTTAAATGCTTAATTTTTATAATGTTGAAAGAAATATGCATACACACAAGCACATTACACCACCACGAATCATAACTATCCTTTAGACTCCAAATATCACAGTAATGGTAACTGCAAAKTTAAAAGTGAGCGAGCACTATACATTTTATGACATAATGTACATTTTAGACAGAACTTACCATCCACTTTCAACATAATCACACACGGGGTAACTGAACCTGTAATCCGATTTGCACGACTTCTCATAACCCCAGCAGGATTTTAGTTTCTTCAAGTATTTCTGTAACACAGAACTCATTGAGTATAGCTCCTGATCAGCAAAACTTAAAATTATTTCAATTAATTGTTAGCTTATATACTACATTTTGGTAGATCCATTGAATAAAAGGCTTTCCGTTTGGTGTCTTTTCAGATCATTTCAGAAAGAAGGCTTGAATTTGTTAGGCAGAGGCATATATCCAAAATAGGACATACATGCACAGAAATACTACTCTTGTCTTTAATATATCTCTTCTTCAATTTTCCTGACCCAGCGTGTAGCATCCCCAAATTTTCACACAGTCGAGAGCTGTGTGAAATCAACACACTGGCCAGGAAACCAGCTCATTACCATMTTTAATTACTAAGACTCCATGTATAAATCACCCTCAAACTATTTTTGAACAAGAACATAAAAAAAAGGAAAAACAAAAAGCAAACCTACTTTGTACGGGCAATGAGGGTCCCGCTTACAGGCGCTGGCGACGTGCTGATTGTTGTGCAGGAAGTAAGGAACGTGCTCATCTGGCAAGTTGATGTTTTTGTAGCTATACAAAGGCTCCTCCACGACGTTTTTGAACTCGGCAAGATTTTCATCTTGGGAACCAGCCAGGATTTCTTGCAGCAGCAATCCAAAAGCAAGCAGCATTAACATGGCAACCTACAAATTCTATAGTAATTGGAAAAAAAAAGCCAAGAGAGGGAAAGAAAAACGAAAAAGCTTATCCTATATGCGACGTAGCACGTTTCAGGCATAGCAGGCAACATTCAGTCAAGTCACGTCACGTACTCAAAGAATTCACATCYGATTTTTATTTTTCCCAGTGCAGGATAAACTTCCGCCGGGAGCGCGGCCTCGGGTCTATCCGAGCGCTGTCAGCCAGCGCGGGAATCACGCACTGCCCGCTCGCAGCCAGGCCCACGGGGTGTGTTTACTCTAACTGGATCCCCCGGGATGCCTGGGAGGCTAAATCCGGAATCCAAGCAGACAGTACGTAACGGGCAGAGGGCAGGAGGAACGACCAGAAGTATTCAGCCGGGAGGGAACCAGGAGTATTTTTGAAGCATTCAGCTGGGAAAGAGTAAGAAATTTGACTTCTATATAGAGACATGTGTAGATGTGCATGCATTTTAATTTATACTATTCCATATAATACATAAATGTTAACATATAAAACACACATAAACATACAAAAAGGCRGATAAGAAGAAAACCTTCTCCACGTTAGAAGGAATTCAGAAGAAATTAACCATTAGCTGGGGAGAAAACTGTGCAATTATGAATAAACAGCCAGAGAGAGATGTGCCAGCGCGTCAGTAGCGAGCGCTGCRTTAAAGAAAAGTTTGACTACTGAGTTACCTGCAGTAAGTTAACCGCACGCATCTCTATATGTGCTGTATACACGTATACACACACATATACATACGTATACACACATGCACCACATAGGAACACATAAACACCATATATAGATATATGAAGACGCACATGACATGCACACCGCCCTCCCCACGCAGTCGCACATCCCACACCCCGCGCACACAGCAGCCCCTCGCCGCAGCCCGGCCGTACCTGCGCGGCGGCTCCGCGGGACCYCCGAGCGGCACCTGCGCCGCGGGCCGGGCGCGGCAGTCCCGGCCCCGCCGCCTCAGGGGCGCAGGCCGCGGGGCGCCCAGCCGCGCATGGCAGCGGCGGCGGCTCCGACCGTTAACGGGGCGGCGCGCGGCGGAGGCGGCCGCACCGCGAGGAGGGAGGCAGGCAAGGCGGCGCCGCAGGCACCTGAAGGCGGCGGGGAGCCGGCGCGGGAGGAGGCGACGGCCGGAAGCCCCGCGGCGCTGAGGGAGCGGGACGGCGGCGGCGGCGCCTCCTCCCGCCTCCCTGGTGAGGAGGAGGMGGCGGCGGCGGCTGCCGCGCGCCCGCCGCRGCGCTGCCAGGATGCGCGGGGGGGATAAACAGCGGAAAAGGCGAAGGGAGGCCTGTTCCTGGCGGCGGCGGCGGCAGGAAGCGGCGCCGCGGAGCGCCATTGTGCGCTCGCCTCGGCCCCCGCCGCCCCTCACGTCCTGCTACCCCGGGGAGGAGGATGCCCGGGGCGGGAACGCGGCGGCGCCCGCAGGAAAGAGGGCAAGGAAGCGAGAGCAGCGCAGGGATAGGGCTGCAGGCACCGGCCTTCGCCCCACCACCCTGGCCTACGGTAACAGATGCAGCTAGTTTAGACAAATAAGGCCAGTTGCTTGAGTGTCATTGCTGCAGTCAACTTGCAACTCAGCCGAGCCCTTGACCCTGTACACCCACAAAATATCCCATCTAACTGCAGCCAAATCCCAAGTATATCGATACATCCAACAGCCTTAAGTCCATACATCCCTACAGAAACACAACAAAACGCCCTCCCCTGAGCTCCAGCTCGGTGTTCCAAGAAAACCAGAGCACACTGTTAGCATAAAATTTTATTCTACCCTGCCCCATGCTTTATACAGTTTATACACATTTTACAACTAGAAACACCAAGGGTTCCCTGTTCACGGTGCAATAATCCATTTTGTTACGTATTCGACTAGTTAAAGCCCTTAGCAAAACATACACAAATTGTAACAAACTTGTCTAACAGGACAAAAAAAATAATAAAATCTATTCCYTTCACGTGCAGGTATGTGGGATTGTGAGCTTTGGCTCCATTGTTCATATAGGAGCCAACCAGATTCCCAAACAAGTGAACGTGCAAGTAGTCCCACTCATTCAAAACCCATTGACATCAATGGCAGATTTCCCACTATTTCCCTAGACTACGGAATATGCCCCATTTGAGCAGCATACTTGGAGGAAGCCTTAAAATGAAATTTCTTCCTATTTTTCCTCCTATTTGCATTTGCATTGAAAATAACGTATAAATTCAGTGCTTGAATGAGGGAGTATTTCAAAATAATAAATTTAAGTGGAAGTGGGCATCACTTTTCTGAGTTAAATCCTTCCCTTCTGCACATATTACTTTTCTAGGCCATTTCAGTAATAGCAAAGAACTTAAGGTGTCTTGGCAGATGTTAATGTTTCTTCAAAACAAGCATATCAGAAGTATGATGAAAGATAATCAAAACAGAGAATAATCAGAAGTTTAGGCTACCTTCCAACAGCTTACTTTGTTTTCTAAGGCTTTGATTATTAATGTGCAACAAGTCACTTGATTCCAAAGGACTACTGTAAAAAGGCTGCACTGAAAGGGAATAGAGAATCCAAAAATAGTCAATTTATATATTTACATCTTCCTCTTCAGTATTTAAAAATCTAATATGTCCAAGAAGTTTTTTTATATATCTAAAAGAGTTAATGCTGCCTGCATGTTAAAAGTTGCTAAGCTCTTCCTGAAAATTAAATACATTTGCAGAAATCAAATACTGTACCTCTATCAGCCTTTCACATACATGACACCTGAAATGTTATCTTCAGAAACCATTGGCAGTATTACATTTAAATAAGTTAAATCCTTAATTTCAGATCTTCCATTTTTCTTTCAAAATTGTGGAAAAAATACAAACCAACAAAAAAAAMCCCAAAAAACTCAGTGAAGAACAGCAATTTATTGATTCACTGCAATAGAAAACTGCTTAATTTTAAACATTTAACTTTCTTCCAAAAAAATTAACTATTTGACACCCTAAGATTTAACCTTCCTAAACAGTTGCTTTATTAAAAATTAATTTCTACCACCTGCATGTCATAATCTACCTTAATTTAATTCAAAACAAYTGAGGAAGTTCCAACACGTGGAACTTACTTTGATTTGCACGTATGTTTTAAACTTAAAGCAATCAAGAAAACTTCAATATGAACATGTTAGTTTTTAGTCTTTGAGAAAAAAAGTTTCAACTTAGTTTCCAAAATGAAACTAAGATTCCTTCCCATCTTCCAAGGAGAAGAAAAAAAAAAAGAGAGAGAAGGGAAAGAAAAAAAAGCTTATTTTAATATTTTAATAAAGCAATTAAAATTTCTAATACAGACTGAGTTTTTAGTGTTCTTATTCTATTGCTTTACTGAAATACTCAGAGTGTTTACCTGAACCTGACATTACCTTGCCTGTGAAACTCCAGACATTGACCGTTCTCACAAGCAGAGATAAATCCCTCACATACACAGAACCGTGGTACTGGGTTTTCCTGTGTTCACATTCTTTGTCTCTTYCAATCCACTGAACACCCAGGCAGGAATAGAGTTCTCTAAAACAAACTACAACGCACAGAGATGCAAAAGAAATCTCTCTCAACAGAGATAATGGTACGATAAGCAAAGAATTTCAACTGCAGAATATTTCACATATCTACCAGTCAACCGCTGCTAGAATTCGGAGACGTAGTGAAATCTTTGCTGTCTGGAATGCTGAGAGGAAGAAGCAAGCTACTTCCTCTGATTCTCAGCATTCCCAAGGGTCCAATTCAAAAGCTTCCTCTAACATGACCCAAAATGTCAAGCTAAGTGGATGATCTTTGACCAATACCTTACTTTAGGAACGGCATGAGAAATACATAGCAGCCACTGGAGACCAGCTTGGAGCTATATTAAGTCACAGTATACTTTTAAGAAGTTTAAATCTTGTTCTTTACAAGAAATKGCTTACATGACAGCAGCAGCAATTATTTAATTTCAAAAAATTTGCATTTTCTGCATTCTTTTCAGCTACTGCTTTAATTACCCAACCCTAGAACACATGTTGAAGAGTTCAGATTTCCAGTGTTAAACACATTTAGTGTTACAAGTAGGCCTTCTGTTTCCAGACAACTCATGAGACACAGCATGCAAGATGAAGCTGTAATTTTAAAGTTTCAGCTCACAGTCTAACACTGCTTTGAGGACCTGGTGTAAAACAGTCACTATATTAATGTAAAATGAGAGAATTACTATCCTACCATGTTCAGAACTTGAAAATACAAATCTGAGGTTTTCCCTTCATAAAAAGATATACTGCACAAGCTTCAGACAGAAAGCTACTGCTATTTTCTGCTACTGCAAACTATTTGATGAGATTTTAGAAAAAAATATACTCAGAACATTTTAAAAAATACTTCTGATATCATTTTTATGAATAAAGAAATTGTGAATCAAGGGCTGCTTTAATAAAACTCATGCCTTCCAATGTTGTTTCATATGGTAACATTCAATGATCCRCTCTGCTGCTGTTTACAAATAGTATGGTCCACTGTTTAGTAAAAACTTAAACAACTGGATGACTTTAAAAGAAAAAGGTTTAAATATTGCACAAATAATTTAACCGCAGACAGTACAAGACACTGTAAAGCATTGATTTTTTCAACATACGAACTCTATAATATATAGTCACATTTCCTATAATACAATCATCATCTTTACAAGATATTTAAATTCAGCATTTACATAAACAACTATCTTTACAGTTTATCACATAATGATGTTAAGAGTTCCAGCAGGGGTTAATTTTGCCTTTGTTTTAAAAGTTCATCTATCTGCGTCTTGTACATGTTTTTCACATCTTCAAGATCTAGTCGGAGTTCTTCAGCCTCCTCTGCTTTCTCTCCATACATCTGAAGAATTGTATTGTACCTTTGATCCAAATCCTGCAACAACATGCAGTCTGTTATTTGACTGCTATTTTCAATTTAGGACAGCATTTTACACCACTAAGGAAAATAAGCAGAGCATTATTTAATCAAAGTAAAATATTCCATAAGAAAATACACAGAAATTCCAAGACTTTATGCTTTGATTCTCTGAATATGGCTAATTTATGAACTAGCTACAACAGSAAGAGACTCCAAAGGCAAAGATCCTTGACTAAACTAGTGCTCCCTTCAAAGGGCCTGATGAAGTGCCTTGCAGTTCAGCTGCAACAGCCATTAAGAAATGTGTTAGCAAATTGCACTGAGTTTTACTACAGGAAGAAACACAGTTTGTGAAATGTTTAACACTCTCTATTTATAGAGCAATGATAATTTCCAATATTATTTCCAGTATTTTTTTTTTTGTAACTTAGGCATTCAGAGAATTAAAACTTCTTTGTCCTATTATCTTTACTACACTTGCATACACACCCAGCTTCTGTGAGCTCTCAATAAATCCGTGATGTTTATCAAGACATCTGCTTTACTCAACAGACAAGCCTTCCAGCCCATTCTTATAGTTAATTTATGGTACACTTACCTTTAATTGTGCACGTAATTTTGGTATTTCTTTCACTTTGTCTTCAAGTTCATCATTTTGATTTGTTAATTTAACAAGCTCTTCTGCCATTATCGATCGTGTTTTTTCAAGGTTTCCAATTTCCAGCTAAGGTAAACACATAAAATAATTAAAGGAGTGGAAAAGAAACTACCACACTTGTAAACTAAAGATCAACATATTTTGATACACTACTTAAAGGCAAAAGCCTTTCACAGACCAGACTACAAGAAAGCATCCACTTTCTTCTCAACCCTGATCAGTGTTTTTTAGATAAGCAAGTTAAACTTGCTATTCCCAACACACAGTTCCAGCAACTATCTTAATTAGCAGAACTGTCACAGAAGGGGAAGAGTGAATGCATAGCATTGTGAAGAAAGGGGATCAAACAGGGATCAGGCTTTTAAGATTAAAAAAAAGATAAAGAAAACCAGATTGCATTAATCATTCTACTGTCAGGTCTTTCATCCAGTTACATCTGMRTKACTACAGTACCTGCAGATGTGAAATCTCTCCTTCTCTTAGTTTTAACTGTGACTGAAGATTTTCAATTATACTTGAACCCGCTCCCATCCTTATAGCATCATAAAGATTGCTCCCACTAGTAGATATTGGTCCAAATGAGTGATCATGAGGATCATCCTATAAAAGTTAAAGAACCTTAAAATTAGACAAAATACAACAGTGTACACTTTGAAATCTTTTCTCTCCAAGTATTACTTTATTTAAAGTTAGACTGTTACTAGGCAAGTATTTCATTGCTTAAAACATTTTAAGCATTTCAAAGCTAAAGAAGAAAAAAGCTTAAGATGTTTACGGCTATAAACTGAGATAACTCCTTACCAGCAAGTTCTCTCATCATATACACAACTAACACTTACTTTAGACACTTATAAGCCTGCCTACAAGGAAAGCAGAAGCAAAAGACTTTGAACAGACCACAACAGTCAGTGGYACCGCCTAGGGAGTGGGGATGTGCCCCAAACCAAGAATCCTGATTAAAAAAAAGTCAAGCTGATTTGATTCCCTCTGATCCATCAATGTTTCTTCATTCTGCTAGTTAAAATTAGTCATATGAATTTAGCAGTTATAYTTATACATATTATTATGCAGTAAACACTGTATGCTTATGCTATCTTACACTGATGCTCTATAATCACAGACATCTTGTAAGCTTTGGAAGTCTCTGCATAGGAATTAACTAGTCTAAAACCAATATGCTTTGAAAGGGTTTTGCTTTCTAACTGAAGAAACCTTCTTGAAGAGAAAGACTATCAAAAAAGTCAAAATACCTGTGAGAGGAAGGATGTCTGAAGACCTGCCATGTCAACTCCGCTTATGGAACTGGAGCGTGACATACTTGGAGTACTCGCAACAGTTTCAACTGTAAATGATTTMCGATCCTTCAAGAAAAACATCACAAATTAGAGCAGTAAAGAAAAAGGTTTATTGTAGATGGTGAAGAAAAAGACAATGTCCTTCACAACCACCAAGTATAGAACGTAGTCTTAAAAATACAAATTTTTCCTCCTTAGATTAGATACAAGTTCATACAATAAAGAATTACTTACACTACTAACAACCTAGCTAGCCTATATTGAACGCAGTAGATCTATCAGGAAACAAAGATAAAGAAGTTGCCAACTATGCCAAAAGAAATCCTCTTTCAATAAAGAAGAGAGATGCATACACAACGCCTTATGCCTGCATGTTAGGAAGGATGTCCTAATGGAAGGATGCCTCTTTCTGAGGGCATGTTAATTAAATTTTTTTTTTAAAAAAAAAGTGTTATGAATTCAGCTTCAAAATTTCTTGCAATTTACTGAAAGTAGAAAGCAGTCACAGTAAAGAAAAAGGAAAAGCCCAACACCTAGGTTATACAGATGTATCTACTGTACTGTTCCAAGTCTGTTTTATTACTTGCGAGTGTCAGGTTCTAAGTATCTATGAGAATCACTATAGCACCAATAAGATTAAACAGAAACATCAGGTTTTGGTACCTTCTCCTTTGCTGCTTCTTGCACAAGAACTGCCTTCTTTCTTTCCTGTTCCACTTTCATTTTCTCCATTTCTAACTGAGTAGCTAACAGCATCTACAGGAACAAACACARTTTGTTAACTATGTGCCAGCCCTGCAATGATAACATAGTTTAGAGGTGAAGCAGAAAATACCTTTTCCCTCCTTGCTTCTTCAAGAGTTTTTGCATACTCATCTTTGAGACCTTCTAGTTCAACCTCATATCTATATCGAGGAAAAAAAGAAATAGAAAAAGTCAACACGTAGCTTTCATTATTTTAGGTTCAGGTTTTAAAATAAASTGAGCTGCAATATATGAAAATGATATGAAAATAACATGCTTCAGACAATCTAGAGTATGAAACAAAGTTTTGTCAAGTTGAGCAGTTATATGAACAGTTGTCAACATTTTGAATGTTGATACTACTGCATAAAACCTCAAATCTTCCAACCTAAGCCAAAGAAACTTGCTGACATGGGTTAAGTGAGATGGCATACTCATTTTACTACAATTCTAGAGAAACACCATTAACCAAGAACCTAACTCACCTACTGTTCTCATTTTCCATTTTCTTCAGTCTGCTTCTCTCTGCTTCTAGTTGAGCCTGAAGACGAGCATTTTCCTGCCTTAAAAGGCTATTCTGAGATTCAGTAGAAGACATTTGAACCTTATTAGAACGAAGCTCTTCTGTTGCAGCCCGTTCTCTTTCTGCAGCTGCTGCCAGAAGGGCTTGAGATTCACCTAAAATCAAGTAAGGAAAACCACAAACTTTGCTTTTTGACCAAACATGTTTCACATGTTTCAAGGAAATTAAATATTTTCCACCACATAGTTAGAGGTAGAAAGCAATGCAGAATGAGGCGTCTTCGTACTCTTATAATGTGATATACAACAACAGAGAACCTCCAGAGAAAATTTACCCTCTTTGGCTCCACTTTTTTAATTATCTTTCTATTCATTTATATTAATAGATTGGTACAAAATCATTACGTTTAATTGCCTATAAAATTACAAGCAATCACACTTCCACCTTTACAATAAAGCATCTAAGCACCAAGTTTGACAACAGAAAGTGCTGATTTGTTATCACCATCTCAGGCACCATTCTTTTAAATACTGTAAGGACACATGAGCTTTACCACTTTGTGTTTTAAAGAGAATCAGTGAATTATCTGTTCAAAAACCTTGGCAGAATACCCAAAGTACAATGTTTCCTCCAGCACAAAAACATTTTGGGATCATCTCTCTTGACTGCCAGCTCTACACTTSGGGCAAATAACTACCACTATCTCGCATACTAAAATAAGAGTCTCACAGTTTGGTAAAAGGTAAATATATTAATAAAACCTTACCAAGTCTGTCGGAAAGATTCTTTTCCAATTTTTCCCACGAGGAGGTTTGCGCTCCCAGTGTGGCTTGCAAATTTTCTATCTGCCGGAGAAGTGGCCGTGTAGCAGATGTAACACTTTGACTCAGTTCTTGGTTTCGACTCTCTTCTTCTTGCAGTCTCTGAAAACACAAATGAAATATGATTAAACTTTAAAACCATATGATGGATTAAAACTTAGCCTTTTACATTATATTTTAAAAATCCGTGTGTTCAAACTAGTAGTAAAGTATAAAATAAGTAAGTATAACATTTTTAGATATACTCTAGAACAGATGAAAATGTTTTATTTTGGAAGAAGGAGGGCAATTTATCTAATATTACTTCTGAGTGTTCGTAAAGTTTTCCAGATTAAGTAAATTTAACACTGAATTTGGAAGTTATCAGTTCATAGCTAATAGTTCACTAAAGATTACAATAAGATTAATGTCCCTAAACTGGGGGACTTCTCTTAGTGTTTTTTTTTCCTCCCAAAACAACATTAAAGCATTATCATCTTCATTTCCAACCCCACACAAAYTCTTCTGTGCTCTAAAATGTTTTGTTATTCAGCTTACTTTTCCTTCTGGACACTAGGTGAAGCATTTTGCCAAAGGTCTACTCTCTGGACTCTAATATCAAAAAAAACTAAAAGCTAAGGAAACATTCAAACCAAAGAAATTTTAAAGGATTATCACAATACCAATGGCTTCACTTTTTCTCACACTAGAAGGACAGCAATAAATTTAAAAAGCATCACGAAAATTCTCATTTTAAATATGTAATAAAAAAAAAAAACCACATCAAACACATGTCAAAGGTAACAAGGTAACAAGTAGATAAAAGGAAAAAAAACTTTATCTTTGGGACTATTAAATTCAAGATCRTATTTTATAACATTTTTTGACATTCTCCTTGCAGTTACAAGCTGATATGGTTTGCTGCAGTACCTGTTGTAGTTCACTGATTTCCTGACGTAAGTAATCCTCTCTTCTTGCCGCCTGTTGCTCTGCACGTTGCAGCGCTAGCCTCAGATCTGCCACCTAAATAAGACAGATTGATGCTTATCTCTTGCCAAAAATTATAGTACCATTAACAGATGGTACTTTTCAAGAGATCCATACCATTTTTCCACTTCATTAGACAGGACAGACTTGTTAAAAGGTAAAGGGTTGAGTTTTGCATGCACACAGGAATTTATCCATCATTGGACAACACTTTCCAACTTCATTTCTTTCAAAATATGCATGATAGCATTATTAATCTAATATACAGTCCGACAGAGTCATTTTAATCAGACAACTCAAAATTTTTAAAATTTTGATTCAAAATAAATTTTTAATATTTTAATACAACTACCACTAGAGAAAAACTAATTCACAGAAAAAAAAAAGTCCACTCAATATTGCTAACTACACAAAAACAAGTTTTATTTTAAGTTGCATTTGATTCATTAAGACAGATGSTCAAACCATCCAAGCAGATTCATCTGTTCAAACAGAAAGCTTTTTTCACCACATTTAAGACCCACCTGAATCGCCAAAGCTTCTTGTTGCTGCCGTGCCTCATCCTGGGCCTTCTCCAAAGCTAAACCAAGTTCTTCCTTTGCCTTCATTTCCCGACTTAGGGCTGCTTCTTGTGCTTCACTGTCCTTTGTGGCATTAGCTTTATGAAGATCTGCAAGTTCCCTAGGAAGAAAAAAAACACAATGCTTCTTACAGTTTATACAGCATTAATAACAACTTGGTGACATCTTGCAAGCACTGCACAAGGAATAGAGACAGTAGCTGAAAGTACACTTGAAGACACAGACATCTTCTTACTTGTAAGCACTGTCAAGTGCTGCCTGGACACTTCTGTTCCTTTCTTCAAGATCTTCCACTTCTGCCTGAAGCTTAGTAAGATCCTTCTCCTGTCGCTCTACAAYACTGTTCAGTTGTTTAATGCTGTCTCGATGCTGCTTCTCAAGATCCTCCTTGCCGTCAAGTACCTATTGGAGTATAAAAAAGAAGTGTCAAACTAACCAAAGTACATGAGGAAGCCAACACCATCTGAGCAAGGACAATGCTAACTGTGATAGTTGATTCAGTATGATGACACAGAAAAATGACTAAACTGATTTTACACTTTCCCATACAGTAAGGTTTTGCTCCTCCATCTTTCTCCGAGGAGGATCAACAGCTGAATTCACATACTTCCTCATGCGGGTGTTGCTCCTTGCAAGATCTTGATTCAATTTACTAAGCCAGCAAAAAATTTGTCCGAAATTTGCTGGAATCAATCTTGCTGATTTGAGTCAGTGAACTGAACTGAATTTGGTGAGCCCATTACCTAACATAAGTACAAGTGAACACCAGTGCAAGTGCAAATAAGCAGCAGGAATAAGACGGGATTGCAGTTCTGGAAAGAGTAAGGTGAGAGCTTGGAACAGTCAACTCTAGGTCTAATGTAACCTAAAAATTAGCCTAAACTGCTTTGAAATTGCTCTCTGGGAAGAGGCACCTGGGAATCATATCCCAAAATTCTGAGAATCTCTATTTGAAGTCTCCAAATAACAACAAAGAGAAGTTATGCTATCTAAAAACAGCATAGCTCCCCCCAAAAAATGTCCTGCAGCTAATCTACAATGTCTTTTTAAGAACACTTTCTCACCTGTTTTAAATGCTGCAATTCCTCTTCTAGTTCCTTAATCTTTTTGTTCTGTTTTGTGTTAGTATTATCTCTCTCTTTCTCCTTCGCTCTTAGTTTCTTAATAATGTTGGAATTGTGCAGCTGCTGTTTAGAAAGCTTTTCTCCTGTAAAGAAAATGCACATTAAGTTARCGCATCCTGACTATCACTGTACAATCCAGCTAACCTTGAAATTATCTCACTACATTAACTTACACTATTACAGAGTAGGCCATGAAAGGCTTTGAAAGTTAAAAAAAACTTAGCTCACCGTAACATCAGAAAAAGCATGTTATGTCAATTCATTTAGTAACTACATTTTTCTTCCAAAATTAAACAGCAGTAAAGGAGATATTGTAGAAGTGCCCTGAAAAATACTCTTGACAAACTTCATCTAAATGGTGCATGGATAACTGCATTGCATCCTTGTTTTAATTTACAGCAGGTTTAATAAATGCTGCAGAAAGTACACCTACAGCCATCTATATTTGASTAATCTTTCCTGATGGTCTTTGCTGTTAATTAAATGGTTTAGAAATTTAGACATTATATAATGTCTCAACTAATACATTTTTCCCCATTTAAAGAAGGTTCATATGTGAATAAAGTGATTTTCAAACTTACTCTACAAACTTTTTTCTATTAAAATACTTAATTCCCACCTTCTTCCATTAATCCTTTGATTTGCTCATCTTTTTCTTTCAGTAATTCAGCTGTTTCATTACAATTAAGTCTAGTAGACAACTCTTCTTTAACGTTCTTTACTTCCTGAATAATAGAACAAAATATTTATGATCATTTTTCATACAAATACACACATAAAACTACATATATATATACACACACATATAAACACACATAATAGGTTACATCTTTTCATTTGTCCTCCTCATAAAAGCTATTATTAGAATCAGAGAAAAAATTAACTCTGCAAACTTTGCTGTTGTCGAGTGTTTTGTTCATTTGAAACAAACCCTCCGTTAGCACTTAAGCTCTCCTACCAGTGAATTACCCAAAGAAACCACTCCATTCCTTGCCACCTCACTACATCCTGCAGCCATTTCTCTCCCTCATGCCAAAACAAATACATATGCAAACACAGAGTAAATAACATGAGAGGTTTTTGGGTTTTTTTGGTTCTTTTGTTGTTTTTTTTTTTTCCTTAAAGAGACTGCCTACCTTTAACTTGAGTAACTTCCTCGCTCAATTCATGACGTGGCTGAAAAATACATGTCAGCACAAGGAAGTAACAGGCAGTCTCGGAAACCAGATCAGCTTAGGTCAGTTTACAGTTCCTTGAAAGAGCCTCTGCCAGTCTCATGTCTTTTCCTAGCTTAGTTTTTAGGGGTTTTCCCCAAGGAATTTCACTTTCATCTGGCATGAACACCAACAGCACGGAAAAATCTGATTACCTTTTTAGCTGCATCCCTTTCTTTGCATGCAAGCTGGAGCTTCTTTTCAGCATCTGCTATTCGCTGAGCAAACTCCTCTTTAAGGGATGAAATGCTATTGCTCTCTTCTTTCATTCTAAGGATTTCACTAATGCAAAATTAACATTTCAGAACAGTTTCATTGTTATCTGGCATTTCAAATAGCTTGTAAAAGATTGTCTTAAATGCTTTTAAAATAAATGTATGTTTTATGTGCTTTATCACAATTCTAAATATTAGAAGTCCACATTAAAAGAATCAAAGTTCTTCATAATTACAACAGTGTACCTGTGAAAACAATGAAACGCTAAATCTACCAAAAGATATTCTATCCATTATTCAAGTTCTTTCAAATTAATCTATGTCAAGTCCCAGGTAATTTTTTTTTTCTCTCTCTCCTTACAAGCAGCTCTTCTACCATAATTTCAGAGCTTACTAAAGTTAAATTTTAAAGACCTGCTTGTTAGAAAATTTCTTCGTAAATTCAATTCATCTTTTTCTATCAGAGAACAGTTTCCCTCAAGAGACCATTTCCAGTGCCATAAAAAAGATTATACACAAATTAATACTGCACCTCTGTTTCTCACTCATGCTGTTCTCATCAACTGTTCGGAGAGATTCAGGTCCCAAGAATTAATGCCATTAAAAAAAAATAAATCTCATCATGGCATTCACAGTCTTCATTACTGTTTTTCCCAAACAGCAACCACCCTTTGAAAACTTTGTTCTGGTTACAAAAAGTACTTGTGTTTCCATACTTTCTACTGTTTCTCTTACACTAGAGCTACAGTCACACCTAATACATGTGGTTTTTTTCATACTTACTCTTTAAGGTTATCATAAGCTTCCTCCAGGCGTGCCTTTTCTTTACTAGTACTCAGTAACTGCGTTTCCCTCTTCTCCAGTTTCTCAGTCAATGAATCAATCACCTGGAGGTTTTTAACAGATATAAGGATTAGATGAAATGAGATGGACAGGACAATTAAATCACAAGAGAGGAAGACTTTTCCGCCCTTCCCCCTGCTTTCTCCCTCTATTTTCTCCCCAAACTGTTTTAGAGCTGAAGTTCTTCATTTTATTAGTGAATTAAAATCAGTGAAGCACACCATGTTTCTTGTGTAATAACTCTGAAGCAACCAATATCTTACAAAAAGGTATCAGCTTTCTAGAGCTTTAACAAAAAAGTCCTATTAGGAAAACACGCATGGCTAAGCTGAATTCCTCAGCAGAAATCAATGGTTATATTCAATCATAAGGGTTTTAAACATTGCCATTAAACATAAATGATAATTAACATTAACCATTAAGACTCTCATTGGGTTCTTCATACCACTCTACAGAATTAAAGAATAGTTTATGTTGCAGGAGGTTTCTTCTGCAATATGTTAGCAGGAAGCAGTAGATCACTAGTCAAAGAGAAAAGGAACCTTTCAGGCATGGTCAAGAACACTCACATCAGTCAACATCACCTCTTCATACCAAATTTTGAGAAGCATACAGAAATAAAGCAAACATACAAATACACACATTAAATATTCTGTAAACATGTAGCTCAATAATGGCCACTGCTGTAGTCTATTATCACTATTTCCAATGTTAAAAAATGTCTGTTTATAATAGTCCATTACCATGTAGGTACAAAGGAACTGTCATTGACATTCTGTACAATTACATAAAAATAAATTATTTCCTTAAAACACAAATTAAATTAGGGATTTGTAGGAATTCTCATAGCAATTGCTTTATCCTGCTACTATCAGTATCACTATTACAAGTTCTTACAGGACAGGGCCAACCTTAGGGCCCAGCTACATCACGTATTATACAAACAAACATGAGCAAAATAAAAACAGTAGAACATGTGACAGGAGCTCAGTTTTTAAGAAGGATAGGAAAGTGATGGGAAAAAAGAAGTTTACACAATTCTGGCGGAAACACGGGAGAGAGGCAGAAATTTTCCCCAAAATTGTTCAGCTCTCTCTGGAGTATTCTTTCCCACCACATTCCTGGTCTTGCCATGTATTTGAACCAACCATCCACACTTCATTTCAGCTATTCTCTATGCTTCCCACTATGCTTCCCTACTTCATTAAAAAGCATTGCATACCTCCTCTTCCAAAGGAAGGTTTCTGCTAATAACAAGCACCAAGTCACCTAGAAAAGAGGACTTGTTTCCATTAAGTTAATACTGTTCTTTGTATGTCCTCTCCAATAAGCACAATAACAACTCTGGCATTTTTTAAAAAACTCATGTCAAAATATGACTCCTAAAATTCTAGCTATTACAAGGCCCATAGTGTATGCAAACACACAAATGCAGAAAATATTTGCAAGACCTTACAAACTACAAGCTTTGACAGTTTGTAAGCCTGGGGGGGGTGGGGAGGGGAAATATCTTCTTCCATTGCAGAACACTAAAGACTTTATTATTATTTTATTATTTATTTATTATTTAAAACAAAGTAAATTAATTCAGCATCAATTTATTCAAACAAGGTGAAGTTAACCCCTCACGAGCTAATCCCTGTATAATTGCATAACATGTTTTACAGTTACCTTTTTAAGCTCTTGCTTTTCAGAGTCTTCTTCGAGCAGGTTTTCCACAACATCCTGCTGCAGCACAGTCTCCTCTTGCATAGCCTGTCCTTCATCAGCTTGTACAGTAGCAACCAAAACATCTGGCTGCTCAGAATTAACAGGAGTTGCACTTCTTCCACTTTCTTCCATTTCAGCTTCTTCAGCATGTAAAACAGAAGTGTCATTCAATTCTTCACATTTACTTATTACAGGATCAACCATTTCTGTCTTTGGCACAGAAGGAATGACAGTGACAGACGCTGAAGCACAAGCCTTGCCTGATAATTCATCATCTGAATTTATTTCACTGACACTTCTGCTATCTAAAGATTGTACACTAAATGAATCAATTCTTTCAAAAGCATCAGAGGAGCCACAGCTTTCAGTCAGTTTTTGAAAGTCATCTAAACGATTATAATCGGCACAAGTAGATGTAGATAAAAGCTGAAACGACGTCTGCATTAGATGAAGGCTGGATTTCGAATCTGCATTTTCTTGTCTTGAACTTGCAGAGCTCTCACTTATTACACTTTCATGGTCCAGAACTTCAATATCGCTAGTTGTGGATGTCCCTGAGGAGAAGGTGCTGAYTGGAGGTGAAGGTGTATTGCTTTGCCTGTCCTCTGTTTTCTGCTCCTTAGTTTCCAAGCCCATGTCTTTTGTTCCTGTATTAAGAGCTTGTGAAGTACTATCCAGTACACCTCCTGCTCCATGACTTCCAACACTAGATTTTTCATTAACAGCCTCTTCGGGTACTTTCAAATTTAGAGCAGACACCTTTTTATCAGTAACTTCATTTGTGCTTGCTTCGTGCTTGGCATTAGACTTAAGCACAGCATTTTCTCCTAATTTCTCCTCGGGAATCTCAAGGTTTTTCAAGTCCACTAGGTCAGCTACAGAGGAATCTTTCACATCCGGCTCTGTTGTCACTGGTGCTTCCAGTTGACTRGTGTGTACAGACTCCTTTAAAGTGCTTTTCACTTCCTCTTTGGGTCGCTGGGATTTGGCTGGAGGTTTAGACACCACTGGATTTTTCTGTATACTCTGAACATCAGTTGGAGAGAGAAAGGCACTGAAGAAGTTTTCAGATTCATCTACTACTGTTCTTCTTACTGGCTTGGTGATTGCTGTTGGAGATATCGCCTGAGTCTGTGGCTCTGTATTGGAATTTAACCCCCAGGAAGATGTATCCCATCCTCCACTTATAAGAGAGTTGGTCCCTAAAACAAAAAAGAGACATGCCAAAACACTTAAAATGTGTTATTTTCAACACTTAAAATGTGTTATTTTCAGTATTTGTCTTTTCAGGCGCAGCATTTCAAAAGAAAAGTGTTCTATATCATGCAACTTAAGTAATTACCTGCACAATCAAGAACTGCATCTGTTTTGTAACTATTTTGTTACAATGCTTGGAATGATTTTTAGACAAAGCAAAACAAGTTTCGTAAGAATCATGAAATAGTTCAGGCATAAGATGGACAGAAACAACTCCATAAAGCAGGAATATCTGAAAGAAAAACACTTCCCTCCTATTAAACACTAACTTGTGCAGAGGCAGAAATAAACCATAAACAAATTACACCAGAAATTCCAAGAGTGATGACTGCACAAAGAAGATGGACAGAAGTTTCCAGGAAGGTGAAATGAGCCAATGCAGCATTTTGAAAGCCAGTTCTGACAAGAAGCCTATTCAGACACAAAAAAGGAAACACATTTTTTTCTGAAAGGGACTAGAGAAACAGAATGTGGAGAGGGAATGTGAGGTTGGAAGGGACCTCTAGAGATCATCTAGTTCAACCCCCCCACTGAAGTAGGGACAAGTTTAGAAATAGAAAACTACAAACATTAGAAAGGAAGGAAAGGTTTAAAAGTTATGTGGCAGTACTAAACGGAGAACAGGAAAAAGAAAAAAAAATCTTATATGCAATTACTGAACACAAAGAAAAAAAATTAAATATTTGCAAAATTTAAATCATATCAAGGCCCTTACAACTTCTGACAACCTTCTAAATGCCAACTGCAGCACCATTTTCCCTAGGCCATAGAAGAAACAGTTCTATTGCTGTTCATGTTTTTCCTCAAACAGCAACAGTTAAAACTGACAATCCGTGTATTCAATTGCTGCCACGTCTGCTTTGCAGCAGCAAAACTAAGACAACACTGTCGCTCCTCCCCTTTGGGAAGCTCTGAAGCCACCCTAAAGCTCTGTTAACAGTTAGTTACTGTTACATATCTCTTGCAAGTTTTCCAAGACATGTCAGCAGCACAAGAATAACAAGAATTTCAGTCACATCTCAAATATCATAGCCACAGAGTAAGAAAGATTATCAGTCTAGTATTCAAAAATAATTGCCAGGTTGATTTTGGCAAACATAACTATTTCAGGCTACTTAAAAACAAATTTATTCTATGCAGCACTTGTTTGTTCATATTAATACATCCATACAAAATCCCACAGTTATAATACTTAAAACTACCACTCTGAGAAACCATGAATACCATCAGACTCAAAAACTGAAAACAAGAGAAGTACTATAGCCAAATTACTACGAACCGCTCCATGACTCAGTAGCTTAGAAAAAGTTCATGTGGAAAGTGTAATACTCAAACAATATTTTGGTTTCTTTTAAAGTAAATACCAGATATAAGCGGTTTGTTCTTTGTCACTTTATTATGAATTCTACTGCAAGCACTTGGAGATACAAGCAAAACCTAAAAGTGTTTGAGACAATTTTAAAATGTTAAGAAACTAAGGCCTATGTATCCTGTATAAGATTCTTGTAATTGAACAGGATGCCAGACTACATAATTGACCAAAGCCCCCTTGCTTCCATTAGGTATCAAAGACCCGCAACTGAGYCCATGCTTTTGCTAAGGAACTGACCTAAAAAACACCTTCCCTTGATTCAGGATCTGATTTTTGAGTCTCTGCTAGGACCCCATCTGATTTCCTCCTTCTCCTTTTGCTAATATACAAAGTTCTCTTGCCACTAAGGACACTGACACCAGGTGACTTCATTTCTCTGCCTCTTCCTTGTCCATTCCTACTTTAAAGGCAGTTATTAACAACAGGAAAACATCTATTAGATTGACAGGGCTTCTTTTTGCTAAGTGACCCCAAAACAGCAATTCTGGCTAAACCTCTCTGCCAAGCTTCACATTGACAACGCACCCACAGGGACGAGACGCTCTTCCCCATTTACACCCCTCCTTCTGGGTTACAGGTCGACACCACAAGAAACAGAAGCCTCAGGTTCAACCCACCCGGCAGCAAAAGGCTCACTTGGGTGTTTTTTCCTCTTTTTTCCTCATTTTAATTGGCTGGACTGCCTTTTTTCCTCAGGGCGCAAGGCCGCTCCGAGGGGCAATAATCACCACCCCAAACCTCACACGCAGAGGGCGGGCAGAGGGAGGGCAGGGGAGGCCGCGTCCGCTCCTACCGTCGCCGTAGTCGGGGATGACGGCGTCGGCCCAGGGCCCCTCCTCGGCCTGGATGTCGAGCACCCTGTCGATGGACTTCTGCGCCTGCGACAGCGCCTGCTTCGCGAAGCTCGACAGCTGCGACGCGTTGAACCAGCTCATGGCCGCGCGCAGSCCTCGCCTCCCGCGGAGCGCGGCGACGGGCCCGCGCGCATGCGCCACGCTCCACGTCGCACACGGCGCCCTGCGCAGCCGCCGGGCCGCCCCTTCCGGTCCCGGGGGAGGCTCCCGCCTCTGTAGGCGTCATGGCGGGGCGCCGCTTCCACCTCGGTAGGCGTCATGGCCGCCGGGCCCCCGCCTCGCTCTGTGACGCGTTTTCCCAACTAGATATGGAAATGACATCTCCGGTTCCCGTTGCTTTTAATGCGGCCCGAGTTGGCGGTTACAAAAGTGCTAACGTAAATACACAAGCATGGTCTCTAACTGACTTCGCAATAACTAAAAATCATCACTTTCAGTCGCCCCCCAAAAAGATTTAAGTATTTTCAACCCTTTTACAAACATGAATGCCCACTGATATGCCACAAACTAAGCTATTTTTACATTTTTTATTATTATTTATTTATTAATAAATAGCTTAACAGCACCAATGATACCTGAACATAATCTGCAATTCTATGTACGGCCGTCGTTCACGGTTTGCAAATATACATGAGTGGGTTTCCATGTGCAGCAGTTTTGTCTTTTTTTTCTTTTGTATTTTCTTGTAAACAAAGCAATCTCTTCCCTGTCTAACACCTTTTTAAAGATTGATCAAATAAGAGGAAACAAAGCGTAATCTACTGACCCCATTTGGTTTTAAAGTGACTCTGCGAATGTACAAGAGCGCTAAAAATTTAAAAGCTAGATCACTGCGGTTCCTTTTAAAGTGTCTCTCTTTGCATGCATGCCTGTCTCCAAATTCAACAAGAAAACAAGTCTTTTGGCCACCTTAAAATTTCCATGTGTGTGAATACCTTAACATTTTGACAACAAAAACCAGAAAAGAGTGTATTCCTGTACATCGGAGTTCTGTACATTAATAAGCATTTATACAAATATAATCCACCAAATATTGGCTTCTAAGTACAATTCTGAAATATGGTGATTCATCCGGATTATCTAACCTTCAACAATGCTAGTACTAAAATGAACATTTCAGGTTACTTTAACACCCACAGTGTGCATTTGTTTTACAAGGTGGATAGAGATTTCTCTGTATAAATAGTATACTTAGGCATAATTAAGTAGTAAAGTGAAGTTTGAACAGCATAGTTTGTGGTGTAGTGACATCAGCAACTGCAAGTTCTTGGCCATCCACAAGCCCCAATTCTGAAACAGAAAGAAAAGTTCAACTACAGCAACTCATGATTTAAAAGAAGAAAAAGAATGCCATCCTCACAGATGATAATCAAGAAGAAACAAAGCAGCAYGCAGCTCACTTGCTACACTGATATTAACCAGGAAACTAAAATAACTTGTCAAAAAACACATCAATCACTAATGAATTATGTTCGTACGCATCAAGTACCAGATTGCCTTTTCATAATTGTTTTTTTCACTAGAAGACATCACCCCACATTCCCTATTTCAAAAATTCAATGCTCATTTCCAAACAGTCCAAGAAAGCAACATTCCATGCTAAAAGATGACTACTGCAAAACTTGAAAAAGGTCATTCTGGCTTCTGAAGTTTGCTTTTGCTTGCCATGGAAACGAATGATATAACAGATATTTGTCCCCCTCTTAAGTTTCTCTTTGAAAATAATTCTATTCCAAACCTAGTTTGCAGAGGAATCGTGATCAGTGATGTCACAAATAAATTCTTACTCTTTCCTCACATATCTCAATAGTTACATATTTTCAGTTAGGGATGTACTGCCTTTTTTTTTATTTATACAGTTTTACTCTTTCATGAGGCTAAAATGATGCTAAACATGACATATAGAGGCAAAAAACTGAAAATCTGTATCTTTCTGTTTAGAGGAGTATGTTGAAAACCTGCATGTGACAACTGGATGATACCTTTCAGTGTCTTGGAAAGATTTGGCCTTGTTCGTTCTTCAATTGAAGCTACAGTCTAGAGGGGGAAAAAAAAAATTGTTCCATTTCAAATCAAGTGAGGAAAGTTTAAAAAAAATTAAACAAAAACACATTAAAGAAAATTAAGCAAGTTCAGAGTACCTGTAAGTAAAGTGTTTTATTCCCCCCATACATAGTTGCTGTGATTGCTGGAGATTTCATTTGCCTATGTTTAAAATACATTGGAAAAAAAGAGAGAAAAAACAATTTAGTATTTTTTATATACTAAACTAATAAAAATCATCAAGTAAATCAGAATAGTTACACACTTACAGTGATGCATTATTTGTCAAGTAATCCAAGATCTCCTGCAATTTAGCTGATGGGGAAATTTCTATGTTTTGGGGGAGCTGGCTGCAGGCTGGACAGTTCTCCTACAAAAAAAGCAGCACAGTAATGAAGGTTATGGTTATGTGAAATATATTTTTTAAAATTATGTTGACGAAGTTATTCTAACTATTTGCTTTTTATTTTATTTAAACATTTCTGCATAAGTGTTCAAGCTGCTGCAAAAATTTTATGGACAACTGCAGTTCCCAGTGAAGTCACTCATTCTTTGGCTGACTGGCTACCAGTAACAGCTATGCGTTTACGAACTACCTACTTCATCTGAACTCAAATTTAGGAGTACTGCAAAATTGAAACCACTGTCGTCACTTTCCCCCAAACTGAGTACCCATTTCCTCCATAGCTAGCCCAGAAAAAGCAATGATGTTTAAATACCAGTGTCCTACAAGAAGTCAGTCAGCACTGGCTGTCTGAGAAACCTCCCCATACCAAGAGTTACTTTCTAAATACAAGAAACTTTGGCTCAACACGCAATATATTTCATACGCCCTTAAGTATACTAYGTAACTTGGGGTGAGGGAGAACTGATGGGCAGAAGAACAGGTTTTAGCACAGTCTCCAGGATATCAAAGCTTTCATTAAATAAGATATCTTGATCTGGAGGTTAATCTTGCCCAGTTATGACTAGTCCTTTTACTTCACCTGGATAGGCCCCCACTGTCATCACTGTTAGACCCCATCTGCACAAGTCGAAAGGAGTAGTCTGTCAACACCATAGTTTCTCCTTTCAAAATTTAAGTAGTTAAGACATAGTGCCAGAGAAGCTTGATTCTGCATTTCAGAAATTCACAGAAACTGCAGTAAGTGCAATAAATATCGTGGAAAAGAATCTTACAAGACTTTAATGGYACCCACCTTTCTTTCAGCTTCAAATGTGTATGTGTATAATCCATCCACATCATTGAATACCAAATAGTTGTTAAGAGGAATGTATGCACTGTAAAGACAAACACATTAGTGCTAATGCAACTCACTGTGTCAGAAATTATGTGTTTTATTAATAAGAAATTAAATACCTTGTGGCTATTTTAAAAACTTCCGTGGCACAGACAGCTGGAAGGAGGAAAACAAAAAAAGAAAAAAAAACACAATTCCGTTGTTTGTCTCAGAACATACTGGTGTTAGTGAACAAGTTTATATCAAAGAAGTAAAAGCATTTAAAATACAACAGTTCAGAAAGAGAAAAATAAACCACCACCTATTACTACGAATTAATACAAAAGACTCAACCAAATCTGAGACTGTGTTAATCATACATATTGCAATCTCCACTTRGTATTTTTTCAATCTCAAATCCAGTTGCTCACCACCACTGTCACACGTGAACTTAAAACTGATGCAGTCACAATCACATGCAGTTTCACGATGGAAGACAGAAATGAGACAAGAAKAATAAATTAGACTCACTTAAAGTATACTATTTGCCCCCACAAGGTCTTCAGTCCCAACTATTGCCTTATGAAAAATCTATATGCCAGAAGTGAAATGAGTTAGAAATTATATTCTAGTTCTTTCAGCATACCTGCAATTACTGCATTCGTAGAAGCTACTGCTGGAATAATTCGTTTAACAACGCCTGCAGAAACAAAACATATAACTTAATCTTTTGCAGGAACTATGCTGCCAGATGACTTTTAGCTAGAATAAYTATAGAACAACAGGTGGAATCTGAGGGAAATGCACAAGCAGCCAGTTTGCCATTCTTTGACAGAAATGATGATTGCAGTTCAAGCGTGGCATTTCAAGTCTACTTCTAGTAGTGCAACTTAAAACCCCTTCCACACAGGATAGAACTTATTTCTATTATTATGGATGAGATTCTGTACTTCTTTTCTATTTGATTACAGTTTAAAATGCTGATTAAGTATGTGGCAGCATTCTACACTTGCACATAAACAGAAGCACGCAGCCATAAAAATCAGACACCATAGTCTTCACTAGTCTGAAATTTTTTTAAAAGAAAAAGGCAATCATGCTGTTTTGTACGAACTCTTTGAGATAACGAAAGTAGTCACAGTGTAAAGCAAACTGTGGAGCTGCTCCAGGTTAAAACTAACAAGAACAACATACAGTTTTGTCACACATAAGTTCCCCAACCTGATCCATCAGGAATGCCTAAACATCTGACACATTGTGAAATACTTCGTAACAGAGGATAAAAAGTTACTTGTTTCTCTTTTGAGTTGTCTAGGGAGAAGGCACCATTTCCTTCCCAGCAGAGCTGCCAGTTTAGTCATACTAAGTTCAAAGAATGTCAATTCAGTCTAAGTGCAAATTGCTACAAACTTAGTGAAATGCTCATCCTCTTACCTTGGGTGAGTCTATATGTAACACCTTTAATATTAAATTGTGATGCTCTTTCTAAAGACTTCTGGTAAATCCACTGTATATGTTCAGGGTCATCCCCATCCAATGGAACACCTTCTACAGGAAAGTTAATTTACAGATAAGTAACAGCTGCAATAGTTCCTCAGAAGTACATTTTCTTTTTGTCTAAAAATCTCATTTGTTTTAAATATGGTAAAAATGAATACTCTATTTCTATTMAAACTTGACACTTTTGCACTCAAAGAAAAAAGAATATATGATTTCTCTACAAATWTAAAATTTTAAAACATTTTTTATATAAACTATCTTAAATCTGTAGCTTTATAGAGGTGCTATGGGTTGCATTTTGTCTCAGGAAAGATACTGTGCAGTGAAAGAGAGAGAAATGTACAAATATGTAACCGTAAGGCCAGTCTGAGGAGATGGAAGCTACTACCAGAGGGCTTCAATTCAGCATGGTAATGAGTCACAAGTTAATAGAAGGTAAGATGATAGTTTGATTAAAAAAAGGTGTGTACGCCTAAGATGAAAATTGAGATGATAAATGTTAATTTAYCACTAATGCAAATACTAATTACCTCCAAAAGGTTGTTCCTTTGGCCACTGTAATATCCTGACATACTCAATACAATGCTCTGGTAGTCTGGGCATAGATGCAATAGTGCACATGGGAAAATTGACCTGGCAGGGGAAGAAAAAAAAAACACAAAACAAGGAAGACAGACAAAAAAGTATTTAGTACAGTTCTAGGAAGAGAAATGAGCAATTCAGAGTGGATTAAAAAAATAAATTTTAAAAAAAAAAAGGAAACAACAACAGTTTTGATTACCTGAGGGGGATAGAGTTCAAGTGTGCATTCAACACATGCTGTCATACCAGGAATAATCACACGAGCATTTCCTTTAAAACCTTCTGTCCCTCCGTCTATTAAAGGTATGATGGAACTTGGATCCAGGACACCATCTTCATAATGTAAAAATGACATCTAACAAAAAAAGATGTTTTTGTTTAACATTTTTTTCCTGCAAGTTACAAGAAAAAAAAATCACCCTAAACATTTTATTCTTAATGGTACCACAAAGATCTCATGCTTACAATACAGTATTTTAATGATACATAACATATAAAACACTATTTATTTGTCAGTGCAAGAGAACTTCAGCTACCATCTCCTCCCTCTCTCCTCCCTCCCAACTAAAAGCTGTTACTTCCTTTTTAGTATACTGGAATAATTGCTTGGTTTCTTTGGAGGCTTTTTTCATTAATCTTGGTAAATACTCAAGATTGTTACTTTTTAAAAATGAATTCACAACACTGAAATTACAATATACAGCATGCTATTTCCTTGTAGCAGCAGGATTCCAGAAGGCAACACTAACAAGTTGCAGCAAGGTATTTCTGTTTGCCTACAAGGGAAAAAAGCTTTTTAGAATGACAGCACCCAGGCAGGTTATGGAACCTCCATTCTTAGCAATTTTGGAAACTGAACTTACAGAGACCTGAATATATGCTCTGAAATTAGCCCTGCAGAACACTGAACAAATGTAAAATAGCATGCAAGTTATTCTCTTTTTTAAAAGGCAGGAAAAAATAGAGAAAGCTGTGAATTTACAACTCTCACTTCATTTAATGACACATTTTGCACAAATCTGTTCCATTTTAGTTAACAATATTCAAGCAATAGCCAGGCTTTAAAAAGATCAAAAACTTTACCAGCATGCCATTTATCCATCTTCTTGCAATTATAGAGTCCAGCCCACAAACAATAATATGAAATTCTAGGGAAAAAAAGTTATTTAAAGTCTATATTAATGCATATTTCTAAAGACAACCAACATATTCCATCCATAGATTTTTTTCATAGCAGCTCACTGTGGGCTCCCCTTGGTTATCTACTGGACAGTTGCATTTAAGTTTTCTCTGTTTGTTAACTGTATTTCCAGTATACTGTAGAAGACCCAAAATATTAGCAAACTAACTAGGAGAAAAAACAGCAARCAACAACTGCAATATTCTAAAGGACAAGTGGGTACTTTGCACACAGACATCACTTACGTCGATAGAAGCTTTCATCCATATCTTGAATCTTTTTAAAGTATCTGAATGCATGTATAATTAAGGAATACATTTAAAATAGCTGAGTTTACTATTTGTTGACCTACAGGTAAAAGATTGTATAATTTATCACTATAATTTTAGGGKKTTTTTTTCCCCCTAAAACAAAGTGGTCTGAAGACTCAAAATTCCCATAGCTGAAGCTGCATCATCTAATGCAACAAGCAACGGATATGCAGAAGAAACTTTAGCAGAAAACCACTTTGGGAGCTTGGAAAACATGTTCTCACAAAGCTCTTCATCCGCAGTGCTTTATGTTTTTAATCTAATGCATCTTATCGCTATGTACTCAAGACACTCTGGTGAATAAATCCATAATTCTAACATTCTAATGACAATTTGGATACTTCATTCAAATAAAACACACTCAGCAGAAACATAAGTAATGATTTCTTAAAGCTTAGATTTCTTTCCAGATGTGCATTTCCTGTAACTCCATTCTGAGAAACAATTTTCAATCAGCAGCTGAATCAATCTGGTTTTTAATTTATTTTAAAAAAGCAACAAAATATTTTAGATAGTCTTACTATCTACACTTTTCTGGGCTTTATGAAGCCTTCCAAGGCTGCTACTACTCTATAAAAGGATACGCTACAACAGCACAGTTAGGAATGCGGCTATTAAGGAATTCTGCGGCAACTTCTGCTTTAGGTCGTCCGACATCCTTTGGTCTGGAGGAAAAAAAAAAAAAGGCGATTTCAAAACCATAATTTTAGTAACATTTACCGTCTTGAGAATCTATGTCTTGCAAATATTGAATTAAATAACTAATAGTCTTTGCAGGGCAATTTACTGATACGGATAATACTATGGATAATACATTCTCTCAAAACACCAGATATGAAAGCCTTCGAGTTATGCAATTGAAAGGGTACCAGAGAAACTGATAACTCAATCTGTGTGTATTACTACTTTATCCATTTGTTATTAACTGTATTTGAACAGTAAAAAATGTATGTTAATTTTCTCCAGGATCAAACCATGAAGCCACGGATCTCAAATCAAGAATAAATAACATCTAACATTTAGTTAAAGGTGATTACTATTCTGATATGAAAGTTATGACATGTTGTTCAACCACAATAACAACTGCATGTATACATTTTCTTTACTTTTTTTWAAAAAAAAGTCAAATCATGAAGATGATCCACTTACCGAAACAGAAACTGTCGATTAAGATTAGAAACRTCTATAGTATCCATATCAATGACATGGATCTGTCTAAAACCGGACAACGCCTGTGGAAAGAGATGCTGAGCCTCATTTAACAGAAAATGAAATGTTCATAGTGCTTTTAAATTCATTCTAAATGCTAAAGAGCATTTTTTTTTTGGGGGGGGAGGGACAAGAAAAATTTTTGCTTATTATTCCATCTGCAGATAGACCTGCTTTTCTTTTTTTTGTTTCTTAAATTTCTGGAGTGCTAATGCTGCTATTTGGAAAGGTGGTATTAGTCACATTTCAACAGTTAAAGAAGGCATCCTACTGAATGCAATACTGCTTTAGCCCACAATATCGTAACACAGGGAAGCCAACACTGAGCTTATTTCTAATACAGGGCACTTATTCCAGCAATTTGTACCTCCCTTAGAAYTAATCCAAAGACATTATAAAAAAACAAAACCAAAAAACTATTACTACTCCTTGGGGTTTTTTTTTTTTTTTTGTAGTAGCTATTTTTCTCACTTGAAATTATGACTTTTTATATTAAAAGAAAACATTTTAGTCATTATCTTCCAAATAACACTTCTCTCCATAGTTATGTGCAGGATTTACTCTCAAATTTACTTTTTCCTTAGATTTTTACAGCTAAAGAAAACTCCCCAATTAGACCACATCTAAGGCTGTGAATTTTTGTCTATACTTCACAGTTTCATATCGTTCTTCATGATGGGCTTTGAAATGGCTAAAAAATAATGCACAACATACTTAGCTATCATATTCCAAGCTTATCAGCATAGTGTATTCTCCAATATATACAAAGTTTGCCTGTAGAGTCAAAGTTGCCAAACCAATGAGGTGGAAAGAATATTTTTCTCAGATAAAAAAAAAAAGAAAAAAGAAAAAAGAAAAACCTAAATAACAAAGGATGAAAACTAAGTAATTACCAGATTTTTCAGGAGTTCGCATCCTAATCCTCCTGCTCCAATAACTAGTACTTTACATGTGTTTAACAAAAACTCAAGAGCCTGCAGAAAACACAAAACAGGAAAATTAATATTATAATAAGTCCTTTGCTTCATAAAGCTTACAGTAACATATTTATAAGGCTTAACTGTTTAATAAGCCTCACATTAAATAACTTAGATCAATAAAACAGCTTGTGCTCACAGGACTAGTTAGGCACTGGACTTCAATCAGTTATGCAGTTCCTATATCGCAACTTAAGGAAGATCTTTGTTGATATTTTACTTATATTTATAAAAGCGTAAACGGACAAACAAAAATTGCCAACCATAAAAAAAAAGAGAATTCTTAACCAGATAACTTTCTTCTGCAAACCGCTCTACTAGACTTCAACCTCAAATTCAAAAATACCAGAACAGGACATTAAAAATTTAACAGTAAAGTATCTTTGACCATAAACTCTAAAACAAAAACAAAAGAAGTGAAGCATAAGAAATGATTAAAAACACTAAATTTTGCTTTACTCTAATAAACATCCTTCCAAATTCCACAGACATTCTTATCAGACATACTACAGGCTTAATTCCTTCTCTACCTCTAAGAAATTCTTTATCGCATCCAGTTTCTCCAAAATTGAGAAAAAATCTGCTATTTTTAATGTGGACACACAAGACAGACCATGTTACATGTGTGTAATGCATATATACGATAAGAGAGCTTGTAGATGATAGTGAACAGTTAAGAAATACAAGCTTACACACCGAGTATAATACGTCCTTCTAGAATCTCAACGTTTAATTGATTAAAATATATGAATTTCATGCAGTTTTAATAATCATATACTGCTGATGGTCAATAAATGAAACTGTTTACATAAGTTTGCAATACACGCTACAAATTTTTTTATTTAAAATAAGTGTTTCTCACTTGAGTGCCTGGCTCGAAATCAGGATGTGTGAATGGTCCAGATCGCTCCAGGAACTTCTTTACATGGTTCCAGCGACCTTCCCAGTCTCCAGTGTCCCCACACCCACCATCAACAGCCATTCTGCACAGAACATAGTAAATTTAGCTGCAAAATAGTAGAGAAAAAGCCACACCTCTAAAAYGTACTTTAAATCTTCATATAGAACATTAAAAATACTTTGACCATTCCTGCAAAAGCATCTGCATATTTTTTATGCATGTTTATGCACGTGAACATATGCATGAGTGGGATTTCTTCGTGCAGCTAGAAAGCAGTAATATAAACACATGGGAAAAAAAAMCAAAACCAGACCCTTCAATCAGTTCCTCTGATTTAGTTGTGACTAGCAAAAGTTGACCTGAAGAGAAAAAAAAAAAAGGGTCTATTCTTTTTACTTTAATTTCCTTGGTATTTAAAAAGGGCACAAAAAAAGAGATTGCTCCTTTAGAGGCTGCTGGTTTGTTTCCTTCAGTGTCAAGGCTCATATTCCCTTTTTGACAGACTTTAGAGAGTTCACAGTTCTTATTTATGTGACTGCAATTGTGAAGCACTGAAAAAACAATATGCTCTAACATTGTCTATTCTCAATCTCCAAAGCACATTTAAATGAGCGTTAACTAAAAGAAAAAAAAAAAACCTTGAATGTTCTTTACCCTCAGTAAAGAAGATTTACTCTTAGTACCATTTAGTTCAGAAAATCTCAAGTTTACAGTCATCTCCTAAGTCTGTCAATGCTAGAAAACTGAATTAAAAAAGGATTTTTGCAATTGGCTTCTTTCATATTTTAAAGACATGCCTTTTCCTCAGATATTCCATTTCCTTTTTTTTCTCCCCCTTTGCAGGTAATTTTAATAGTTCATAACTATATACTAAACTGTCAAGAGACTTACTGAAACAGTTCAATACTAGCTAACTTAATTATTAATTTTTCTAACGGTAAGGTCATCAATAGCAAGTATTCTTTAAGACTTCTCTTTTCAAATAGGAGCTCCACTCAGTAGAAATTATGATTTTTTTTTTCTGTTAATAAAAAAACTAAGCTTGTTACAAAAGACCTGTGGAATCCTGAGTATGAAAGGCTGTCATCACTGATAAGAAGTTTTATATACTTCCTCCTATGAGAAATAATAAGAATGTTTAATGTCAATAATTCTTGTTGAGTTCAAATTTATTGTTACTTCCCCTTTTCTCATCTCAACATAGAAAGCAAATCCAGTCAAAACATCAACATGGTTCTCAGGGAAGTCATACAATAAGCAACAAAGTGTGTCCTTAGTGACTTTAATGTATAGGTGGTAATTTTTCAAAATATGGTCAAAAATGGGTATCAACTTCACTGAAGACACAAATTGTATTATAATCTGCCTGTATTTTGACTACAAACTGAACACGTTCCTGGCTAGCTGTTGACTTTAGGTAAGTTAACAGTTCAACAAACTCTAAAAAGTTTCTTTGAATTCACACAGGCTCTCTTGACCTCTSCCTTCAACTTTTGTACTTCCCCAGTTTTTACAGTTTACATCAAAAATAATTATTTTACAAAGGTGTTTAACCTCCCTTCTCTGAACCCTGGGCTCAGACGCTGTATACAGTTTCAGTATGCATAAGCACCAAAAAAATGGCTTATGCAAACAAAATGGGTCAAAATACTTCAAGGCAATTGCTTCTTTGGATTGTATCACACTTTGTAAATTGTTCTGAAAAACAGCTCAGAAGCAACTTTTGGTAATGCTATGAACCAGTTTTTTCTGCTTTTATATAGACTATATAAACAGCCATTAACCAGCAGCACCCTTTCTCTGTTCAGATGAGCRTTTTTCTTTTCATATGTAAGTCAGTAACATGAGCTGGCACTCGCATTATAGGGTTTGAATAGAAACCTCACTTATTTTCTTAAATTACTTTGATTTTAAATTGAAAGCTTTGTGAATGTTGGTGTAACAGCGCCCTTACACGGGTTTAGACCCCCAAACCTCCTTCTGCCTCTTCACATCTCCAAAGCTCCATGCTTTTGAGGGATTTGGCATGCATCCCTCACCCCACATGCCCAAGGGGRTTTTGTTACCCTCACCCCAATCCTATTCAGTGATTGGGGGAAAGAGGGACACAAGCAGGGTAGGGAAGCGTTACAGGAGCAGATCAGGTTAAAGATTTCAACATGTTGTCGTTGCTGTTATCTTTTTAAGGGTGTTAGGACAGGTGTGCAGAATTTAGGGGCACAACAAGCGCAAGCAGTGGCCCCGCAGCCCGGATTTTTGAACCTCCAGCTCCTGCCAGCCAAGCCGCAAGCCCCGGGCTCCCTCCCCGCTCCGCTCGGGCCGAGCCCCTCGTCCCTCTCCCCGGCAGCTCCCTCGTCCCCGGGCCTCGTCCCTCGGTTGGGAGGGGAGGCCGGTCCAAGCWCGGCACCGCCTCCCTCCGTCCCGCCCCGCACGGGGCTGCGGCCTCGCCGTGACCTACGGGCCGCCCCGCGCGCCCGCCACTAACCCATCCGCCAGCAGCTCCTCTAGCCTCCTTCTTTTCTTCTCCCTAAAAGAGAGAGAATAAAAGAAGGGTCAGTCCCGCGCCACAGACGCCGGGGAGGAGGGAGAGGGGCCCCAGGGCCCGCCCGGGGAGCGGGGCGAGGGCCGCGGCCGAGCGCACACATACAGGGCACTTACGGTTCCTCACCATCCGCCATAGCTCCCTCTGCTTCCCACAATGCACCTCCGTGGGCGGTGGTTGGCTGGGGCGGCACCATAGAGGTGGCGGGAGGGGGGGGGGGGGGGCGCAGAGCGGCGCTCGCTGGGATAAGCTCCATAGCAACTGGAGGGCTGATCTCCATGGCAACCGGAGGGCTGCTGCATGCCCCCGGGATCGCCGTCACGGTGGCCGCCATCACGTTCAGGCCCGGGTCCCTCGAGGGTCAGAGCCGCAAGGGCCGCTGCGGGGACCCCACGTACACAGACACCAGGACCCCCCGCACTCCCCTGTGCGCCCACGGAGCCACTGACTTTGCACAAGCCCCTCACAAGGACAAGGGCCGGAGGCCTGTGTGCAACGGGCTCCAGGTGCCTCCCGCTCTCCTGCAGCCTTGCGGCCGCTCCCCGCACACGGAGCRTTCCAGTGCTTTCCGATAAGGAAGTGTCGCAGGTTCCTAAGGATCGCGGGTTCAAGGCCCTCGGGCTCCCCAAACCCCATCTTGGGCACTGAGGCAGAGGCAGCCACCGTGTGACTTGTGTGACCAGCCTCCATTTTGTGCCAGGACTCTGTACCCTGCCACACAACGGGGCACGGGCAGCCACAGTGCCCAGAGCAGTCACAAAACGGGTGAAATTAGCACACGCTAATTCCAGCGCCCTGGAATTACCAGAGCGAGCCCTGCGCTTTCCCCTACCCCATCCCGCTGCCCTAACCCCGCCGCTCAGCGCGCTGGGATGGACGCGCCCGCCCGCACCACTGCGCCCGCCGCCGCTGCCGCCAACCAGCGAGCCGCTCCGGGGCGGCGCCGGCGCCGCGCTCTAAGTGCGTGCGCGCGGGCGCCGCCGCAACCGCGGCGGGGAAGGCGGTGGCGGCGGCCATGGAGGTGCAAGTGGCGCCGCTGCGGGCCTGGGACGACTTCTTCCCCGGCTCGGACCGCTTCGCGCGGCCCGACTTCAAGGACATCTCCAAATGGAACAACAGGGTGGTCAGCAACCTCCTCTACTACCAGACCAACTACCTGATGGTGGCCGCCACCGTCGTCTCCATCGTGGGGTCAGTGGCGCCGCGGGCACCGAGGGGAAGGGGGGCGGTTTGCGGCATCTCGGGGGGACCTTGTGGGGACTAAGGGCGATGGGGGGGTCTAAGGGCACCTTGTGGGGGTCTAAGGAGGATGGAGCCTTTGAGGGGGGGTCTTTTTGCCATCCTCCAAATGAGGAGTGTGCTGAGAGCAACGCCCTGCTTGTGTTTTTATTTATTTATTTATTCTTTCCTCCTTTTTTCCCCCCTCTCTTCCAGTTTGTAGATTACTGAGCATTTTTAGTAGGCTTTAGGGTATTTGTTTGTTCATTTTGTGGAGGGGAGGGCGTGCTAACAGATCTGAGAACGATCTTCCCCTGAGGCTGCTGAAGAGGGCTGCAGGTACCGAGGGTTTGGCTTTGTTTATTAATTTTTATTATTTATTTCCATCAATGGTTTTTATCA
Source organism: Eudromia elegans (assembly GCA_003342815.1). Taxonomy (NCBI): domain Eukaryota; kingdom Metazoa; phylum Chordata; class Aves; order Tinamiformes; family Tinamidae; genus Eudromia; species Eudromia elegans. The sequence continues at coordinate 3,444,855 of PTEX01000051.1, forward strand.
TGTCCGAAGGGAAGGCGGAGGCGGCAATGGCCGTAAGTGCTGGATGTCGCTGCCTTCTGAGAAGCTAAAGAGCATCATCCTCTACAGGGGCCTAACACTACCTGCTTAACACCACCAGACACACGGAGATAAACTGTGCTTTAAAACAGGATCATTTTGATTTTATAGCTTTGTATTTGTCTGAAGGAGAAAAAGTCAGCTTCTTTTACTCCTGTCTTAACTCATACTAGGAAGCCTTAAGTATAACATGCATTAGGAAACCTCCTCATGGACAACATGCTGGTAGATTTGCTTTCACCAGGCCCGGTTTTCCTAAACAGAATTGGGAAATAGCTTTTTAACCTCCATTTGAATTATGGCCCATGTGACTTTTTTTTTTTCTTATTTTTTTTGTACCCAGCATCTTAAGTAAGAGATGAAGCAGAGGTTGTGATGATTAAGCTTTTAATATGGATGTAGGAATAAATTTCCTTTGCTCTCCACAATGGGCAAATGCTTAAATTGGAGGATTGCCCAGGCTCAAAAGGCTTTGGCAGCACAGTGTCTTATCTTGTCTGTTGCAAAGGCTCAAAATTCTTTTTTCCTATATCTTTTTGTTTGTTTGTTTTTATTAAGCAAGTTGTATCGAGCTAGGGCTTTTAGAGTGATTAACCCAGGCTCTCAGTTAAAACACTGAGATATTCTGATACTCTGCAACTTTTGAGTTACAGAGAGTGTTGGACTATGTTTTGTGAAAGGAAGAGCCCTTCAATACTGTGTTTCTGTTTCTCTCTCTCTCTCTTTTTAGGTGAGGCATTGTGTAGTCAACTTGCTAGACTGATAAAAAGTGACTTTTCTTGGCATTTCTGTGCTGCTATGGTTAGATTCCTGTGTTCATCAGCCCTTGTTTAGCTGTGGGGTGGTGTAGCCAGGTCTAAGTGACTAGACAAATCAAAGTGGAAAGGAAAGCAAGGGAAAAGGAGAGATTGGGGGGATAGAGGGATGTGGAGGGAGGAGAGCTTTGATATCCCTGGCTGGAAAACTGAAATGACAACAACTCTTGATTTCCTAAATTCCTTTTCCCTTCTGCGCTCTCATTTCCCCTGTTCAGATCAAGCGTGATGCCTCTCCCACTTACTTCAGGCTCAGTATTTCTATTTCGCTTGGAGCAAGGGAGGTAAAGGAAGGAGGAAGAGATTCAGAGCCCATAGTATGACAGCAGCTATTTCTTAATATTGAGAGGGAGAGGGAACAGATGGATTGGGATCTTAATCTTAGTGGGGTTTTGTTTGTTTGTTTTTTAATTGTACCTCTTGTTAGACTTCAATCTGTGACTAATCTCTTTCTTCTAACATGGAGGTGAAAGGGAAAGGGTGAAGAACCCTTAAGGCAACAGTGTATCTCTTCAATTGAAAACTATCCACTTAATAGTAATCAGTTTCTACTCGGCAACATTGCACCTTTGGGAGAAAGGCAAAGAAAGTTCTCCTGGTAAATATATATTGATGACTAAGTTGCAATCTTGTTTCATTCTGTCCTGCACAGGAATCCCCGAGTGATACAAGATGAATCATGGCTTTTTAGGAACTCCAGAGCATCATGCGGTCCTGGAGGCAAGACTATGCAAACAGGCAGTGCAGGGGTCCTTGTGTGTTCAAAACTAAACTTAGCTCACAACCAACTATACCTGTTCTTAAACCATCTTAAGCTATACTTTCCATTTACTGTCTCTTGTACACACACAAAAAAAGTAGAATCTCCAACCTTTCACCATTTCTTTACAGGGTATGGAGCAACCTTACCATGCACATAATGGCATCTACTGCATGGTTCCCTTGTCTCCTCCTCCAGCTGCTTTCTCCAACAGCTACTGTTACATGTAAATAATGTTCACTGCTTGGCCATCATGTATCTTGCTTTCAACCTATAGAAGGAAGCAAGGAATAATAAATCTGTGAACAAGGAACTAAAATTACCTAATGAGAGCTAATCTACTAAAGCAGGCTAGTGACAGCAGCCAGGTCTTCCTGCTTGCTTAAAATAAAATTAAAATAATTTTTAAAAAAGAGCCAGGAATTGTATGCTCAATTTTTCTGTGACTCTATTCCAGCTGAAAGAAAAAACAAAATTCCTAAATGAAACTGTGTCCCATCTCCCAGATGTAAATACACTGGGGATTGTAGCCCCTTCTTACCAAGATGCAGGACCTTGTCATTTTGAGTGATTTACTGGGGGGTTTTTTTGGGTTTTTTTTTTTGGGGGGGGGTTTTTTTTTTTTTTTTGGTGGGGTTTTGTTTGGTTGGTTTTAATTAAAAGCAGTGCCTCCTGCACTGTTCTCTCTACCTAAAGCTATCAGTATATTTAATGTGTCATTTGTCTTTGTTCTCACCCACTCTTAAATAACTTCTATCTTGATATTCTGACTTTGAATTCTCAGGTTTTTATGCTATTATTGCCAGGTAGTTACCAAAGATTAGTTTAGTCTGACAGTATGCAAAAAGTGTGATGGATTCCAGAGTACCTCATATAAGAGACTTTTCATCCTCATGTGACTTAAAACCCCTCACCCCTTGCCTCTTCTCCTTTGTCCTCTCTGCTATCAATATCTGCTGCCCTCCCTGCTAGCAACCAACAAGGGGGTGTCTCCCCAGACCTCTACCTAAGCTGACTAACTTGATGCTAGAGTCCTCTTGCCACATCAGAGACTCCAGAAGAGCAAAATACTTAGTTTTTCTAATGCCTAATGAAAGAGTATGGAGGAGTGAGCAATGCATAGTGTTCCAAAACATATGTTGCATGCTACAAAACTGACAATTTAGTAGAAAGGCATCTGGCTCCTGTTCTCAAAGCAATACAAATGAAAGGCAGTAAGTAAAGAAGCATTGCTAAATCTTTAGATGCTGAGGGCTATCAGCTGGCTATGGTCTTACTTGTCACAATGTGCATTCATATTTTACATGCTACCATTATTTACTGCTRCATCGCCTCACAGAAGTTAGAAGTATGAGGACAGTGGAGACACAACTTCTTCTGTACTACAAAGTCATTAAATTAATTAACTTAATAAACAATCACACTGAGTCGATCTCTTAAAGTGGCAACATTTAAGGATGTGGGTAGCTTGTTCTTGCTTTTTATGTAGACTGTTCGCTTTCTGGGCTTGTGCCACCAGAGGCTTTTTGTCTTGCCTGAAAGAAAAGTCTTTTTTCCCCACTATGCTGTAGTCATATCTTCAAGTAAACCAATCATCTCTTCTGCTGTATATGCACACTTATACACAGACCTACAAAATAATCTGCCAAAAATAGGCAGCGTGGTAAGTCACTAAAAGTCTAGGTTTGGGGATTTTTCTCTAAGCTGTTCTGTGAAACATGTAGGACAGAGTCTGGAAATGAGAATCCTGTAAAAAAGCACCATCTCAGGTTTGCCGGTCAGAGGTATCTGCTTAGCTGCCAGTGCTTCCTCCCACACAGTTACACTCTGAGCTGCTGGAATCTGTGCTCTGCTTGGATACTACCCCAACAAATACCGAGCGCCACACAGTTTTACCCAGCACAGAACAATGTCTGTGACCCTGCTGCCCTTCATTCACCTGAAGCCAGGCAAATTGCTTTCATGTTGTTGAATTTTTTCTCTCTTTGTATGTAAACAAATGTGGCAGCAAGTGCAGTCTCTGAAGGCCAGCAGCAGCACAACTGCAGGTGGCTGCTGTAGCCCTCAGGCAAATCTGTAGGTGATGGTCCTTCCTAATCAGTTTGTCCCAACTGTACTGCAGGTTGCAGCATCCTATTTTGGTTGTTTCTGCTTACCTCAGAGACCAATGAAGCATCCAGAAAGGTTGGGCCATCTGTTCTGGGCTCTTGTCACCTCTGCATGGAGTTCAGTCCTGCTGTTCTAGCTTCTCTTAAGGTAGCGAGAAACAGTTGTCTGGCTCCAACTTCCCATGGGCTTTTTTCCCTTCAAGTCATCTGAGCACCCTGAACTCGAGTTACCACAACACTGCTATGCTTCTAGGTCTGTGTGTTACACATTAAATATTTGAGAGGTCCAATAAATCCTTCCTAAAGAAAAAAACATTTAGAAAGTAGTTTGTAACATAATTAATGGCTGGTCACTTACTTTGTCTCTGCAGCTTTGAAAGACTTCCATCCTTCTTGTCTAAGCATGAATTTGGCTTATGATTTTTATCTGAATATAAATATCAATATTAATGATTCAATTATAAGGTGATTTCTAGGGCTTTTTGTGCAGCATTACTTTTCCCAGGGAGCAATGTTCTGAAATAATTTCCTTCTGTTTTATCTTTCTAGTGCTTAGCTATTGTGCTGCTGCCAGCTGATCTRGGTAAAAATGGATAATGAAGGTTTTGCCTTCCTTTCAAATGCCCTTGGCAGAGAAGAAGCTCTTACGTAGTAGTATTTGTTAAAATCTTTGGTAGCACTGTGAATTACACTGCATCTGTGGGCAATTCAAACAGTAAAGGAGAGCCTAGCATATGAGACACTATCCAGTTACTGTATTCAGGAGCCCTGAAGTCTGGGGACACATGGCTAATAATCCGAATACCAATTCCCAGTGGCAACTGCTATCCCCATCTGTTCTCATGTGGCTCTGAATAACCTCATTTCATACTTAACGTTCACTGTTTCTTTGCACGCGTTGGAATGCAGCCCACTTCAGAAAACATGTAATTCAATTAACTTTACCCAGGAAAGTGGAATCTTTTGAATTTGTGTGTGTGTGGGAGRAGTATGTTGTAGTTTCATCTTTAGGTCCTTTACTGCTAGCCAGCAGTGCAAACCTGTGTAGGGAAGAATAGTAGGGCAGATCAGTCTTCAGCCCTTTGATTTCAAATCTGGGAATGCTGCTCTTCTGAATTTTATAGTAAAAAATGGGTGGAGAAGATAAAACTCTGAGAAGAAAACATGGCTGAGTAGAACTTTTCCCTACCCTCCATTCCATCCAGGATGATCTTGTCAGATCTGYGGGATGAGAAAGTGAGCTGCTGCAAGTTGCCTGAGTTTGGTTATTTCTATTCAAACCTAGCTGGGAAGTGGAGATGACTCCTGCCTCAAAAATCTTGTACATGTGCTAGTATTTGTATAAACTGGACACCAATGTAATCCAGTCATGGGTCACCTCTTCCTGCTGCAAGGGAGTGCAGATGAAACCAGCGTCTTTCCAGAGCAATGCTGTTCACTTTTTCCAGCCTGGAAACTTAAGATTGACAGTTCAGAGCTAAATTTAACCCGAGTGGCGGCAGGGAGTGACTCAGATGCAGTAAGCAGGACTGCCCTATCACTGTTTCCCCAAGGCCATTCTGGCACTCCAGCGTGAGTAGCAGAAGCAGGTGGGGAACCAGCTTGAATTTGAATCTATTTCCATCCAGTTGTCCTGTCTTCTGTTGACACAACCAACTTAAAGAATCAAGAGGCCATCTCTGTTTTAAAATAATTCTCTCCCTTCATTAGGAGAGTACTTTCTGGCAGAGTTATGTTTGCTTACCAGCTCAGCCACAGATTTCATCTGCTTCTGCAGGATGTCAAGCAGAGACCACAAACCATAGCATCCTTTTCAGTAATGCCGCAGAGCAGTGACTCATTTTCTTCTGTAAGCTTTGCAAAAGACCAGCTAAAGCCTAAAAGAGTAAAACTTGATGACATTTGGCTTTATCTGAGCAGCATTATACTGCTGTGATAGGTACAGCTTCTCAGAGTGTAACTGCAACAATATAATTAGATCAGTGCATATACAAGCACATAAATCCATTTTCATGAAATCACAAGGATTATTAATATATTAACTTGAAATAATGGAGGTTGGGTTTCGTGCAAAGTATGTGAACGAGCTAAGATAACTCACAGCTGAAAGCTGAGGACAAAACAAGCTCTGAAATATTTGGCAAAGTGGTTTGAGCAGGTGAAGTTCTCACCCTGGTCCAAAAAAGGGGACACACTGCTGAGAGTCCAAAGCTATTCCCATCTGATGGCTGGRTTTACATGGTAATTCTCATCAGCAACAACTGAACACAAACATTAGGGGTGRTGCTTTCGCCAAGCCTGGCTCTTCTTATGCTTCCTGTGAGATCTTTACCCCATACTATGGTTCCCTCTAACCCTTGAGCAGGGTATAAACAGGTAAACTGAAGARAGATCACTCAGAACAGCAAAGTGGAAGTTAAAGAAATAAGGGGTGAAATTCCAGGTTCTAACTACTGCTCTCAATCAGTATCTCCTGGAATTATAACTTTTGGGAAAATCTTCCCTACCCTCTGCCATTGAGATTTGCCAACTCTGGATCTGAAGTGAGTGCATTGAACAGAAGCAAGAGTTCTGATGGTAAAGGTTCCTAGGAAAGAGATGCTACAGAAACTCATCCTGAGCTACACTCGCAGAGAAAACAAATAACTAAGGTTCTCAGATATACTTTTTTTTTTTCCCCCTTTCTCTGTCTGTCTCTCTCCAGATTTCTGAGCCCCCTGAACATGCTTATTGGCGGTACTGTGGTGGTGCTGGTGTTCATGGGCTTTGTGTGGATGTCGCACAATAAGGATATACTCCGCAAGCTGAAGAAGCAGTACCCAACCACTTTTGTAGTGGCCATTATGCTGTCCAGCTACTTCTTGATCTCCTACCTGGGAGACGTCATGGTGTTCATGCTTGGGATCACTCTTCCTCTGCTCTGTAAGTGTTTTTAGCTTCTCTGGAGGGGCTGGGGAGCAGAAGACTTGAGCCTTCCCAAGCCTGGAAAGTCTAAATTAGCTCTTGGCTTTACTGTCTCATTACCAAAATTACTTCCCACCCTCCACAGAAAAGGAGAGGGGGAGAGAAGGAAGGGAAGAGCTCAGAACAGCACAAATGATCTTAAATGATCTTAAATGATCTTAAATGATCTTAAAACTGTTTCAGAGATAAGAATATCAAATGGGTACTTACAGTTATTTAGGTCATCATTTGGACTTCAGCTTCCTCAAATGTTATCGTGGCTTTTGAAAATGTCTTAAGGTGGATACTGTAAGAATTACATATTCATTAGGCATTATCAATTAAATGGTACTTTTCTATTATGCAGTGATGTTTGTCCATGCTTCTCTGAGGCTCCGGAACATAAAGAACAAACTGGAGAACAAAATGGAAGGAATTGGTTTGAAGAAGACCCCTATGGGCATCATACTGGATGCTCTAGAACAACARGAGGAGAGCATCAACAAACTGGCTGACTACATATCTAAAGTGAAGGAATAAACAACTGTAACATGGCCTTTTTTTTTTCCTGTTGCAGGAGCGTAGTTGCTATTTGCTATTTTTCAAATTTGCTTTCAGTTGGTGTAAAAAGCAGGGAATGCACATGTGGCACAGATTAATACTTGCAGGATACAGGTATTCCAAGGTATTCAGGGCTCCTCTAAGAATATAAGGAGAGTAACTTTTCTATTGTATAGCAAAATGTTTTGGTGTTTACACAAATACATACTAACTTAAACCTATTTGCTTGTCTCTTCTTGCTGGGGGGGGAAGGGGCAGGACGTGGAATCCCTATGAAATGTACTCTTTCCAACCATCTTTGTAGCAGACTTGTCTGTTAATAAAAGGAATGTCCCTTTTGTCCCCATGCTCCACAATGGCAGTTCAGCCAGTTTATTACACCATGCAGCACTTTTAAGCTGGCCAACTCTAAGGGGAGCTGGAAAGTATCAAAAGTAGGCATCTCTTGCATCCCTAAAACCCCCTAACTAAAGTGGTCTGGAGTGAGATCACAGTGTTAGCTCTAGTRGCAGACAGTGAAACTGCAACTCCTCTCTTGCAGTATTTATGGGCTCTTGTTCTCACATTCCTCCTTTAGCAGTCTGAAACMGTCTAAATAGATTTAAGCATGCATAGAAATGGTACCACGTATCTATCATTTCCAGTAAAATGCACMTTTTTCTCTGAAATCTTGATCCTAYTGATATCTTTAGAAAGTGTTCTTGTTCACAGGAGAACCAGAACTTCACATAACACTTAAACTACATTTGAACACAGGAAGAAGGAGCATTTGCAGATAAACTAGACTAGCTACGACTCTACCCTATTGATGTTTTTAACCACTGCTACTTTAGGACTTAGCTTGTTCTGCTTTAGTCTCTCAGGCTGTTTTGTAGATGAAGGTGTATGTGTGTGTGTGTGGTGATTTTGTGCATGGGTCTTTTTTTCATATTAACCAGAATGCAAAGATGCAAGCTAAAATGTGCATCTTACCATCTCTTTCTGGCACTCTTCAACGGAATGAACTGGATTTCAGGTTTACAAGTAAAAGCAATAAATAACAAGATAAAATTTTGGAAACCCATTCCCAATTGATTAAGGTATCTCTGCCTGCAGCAATTCTTGAAAATGTTATAGGGGATTTTTTTTTTTTTTAATATATGTATTTTAACTGCCAGCTTTGATGGAATTATCTTGCTAATAGGTACCAAAAATAAGTGGGGAAATCTCCAGGTGACACTCCATTACAAATATTCTTGCATTTCTTTTTTTTTCTAATAAGGGAACTGGTTTAATTAATGATAAAGAAACTATCCTTAAATTTGAGGCTTTTTGTGTAACTTACTCATGTTGTTTTCATAATGAATTCTGTAGAAATTTGAAAATGTCATTCCATTTAAGTGTTATAACGTGATCAGTATTTATTGAAAGTGTCTGTATGTATTCCAGCTAAAGATTCAATTCTTCACTTGTAGCGCATGGTCTTTGTTTTATGAAAACTATTACCACACCTACAGAAGGAAGTAGCCTATTATTAATCATACTGTTGAATTTTAAAAATTGCACAGTTATGAAGAAAAATAAACTCTAATGGTGATTACTGAGTGCATTTGTTTCAGGTTATGAGCAGAGATCATACCTTGAAGTTTGCATGTTCAGTTCCTACTGCTGGTAGAAGCACCTRTGGTGTTGTTAGAGGTGCAGTCATACTACAGCTACTGGCACAAGGTTATGGTTGTGGTGAACTCCTGGTTGAGTGCTCAGAGTCCTGGATGACAATTTTGGTCAATGAGAAGCCTCTGTACTATATAAAAGTTACTGTATAGCTTCTGCATCCTCACAAAGGCCTCTCCTCAGAAGCAGAGTATTTGAGCACTTGTTCTTGCTGCCTCAGTCTTATGTAACAAGGATTTTATTTTAATTAAGGTATTATTAAGTACCTTAGAGGTATTTCTCCCTGCTTTAGGATTACTGAGAGCCATGGCTTGAATGCAGCTGTGACATTAGCTTTGTGTTGCAGTCAAGCTGCTAGTATGGTCTCTATGCCAGGCTGTTTTGCTCCTGTGATTAAGTTCCTGCCCAACAAGACTCTGTATTGAACTAGAGCTTATCATGGCCTGCTCTAAATACCCTCCARATACTTGTAGGCCTGAAGACTCAGAACAAGCACCACTTTGGGTGAAGCAATTATTTGTACTGAACTCCCCGATTTGGCAAATCTAAAGCACTACTTGAATTYCACTTCTACTTCCTTGTCCCACCTGCATCTTCCCTACTTCTCAGCTGTGTGCAGAAGCCAGAAGGGARAGAGTGCCCTAGCAGTGCCCTGCAGAGCTGCCTTCTTGCATTCCATTCGGACAGGAGAAGCTGCCTAAAAACACCAGGGTACTTCCTCTTCTTAAAGGGAAGAGACTGTCCTGTCCTTACAAAAGCCCTGTAAGAAGCTGAGGTGAAGAAAAATGGTATTTCCTTTTCAYCCTCCTCCTTATGTGATACTGTCACCTCTTAAACATTGCTTGCAGAGTTTTAAGCAATCCATCAACCAGGTTGCTGCATGGAAGTCACAGACAGAAGTGCAGCAGAGAAGGAGGTTTTACAAGTTTGGAAGCAGATGCTCTAAGCGAAGGATTTGAAAGAAACCAGCTTAACAGACACAGAAAGGCCAAAGATAAAAGCTTGAGCTAAAGATAGCAGAGAGTCTTGAAAGGAGAGAGGTCTGATAAAACAGAAATGAAAGCAATACAGTGATACCAAAAATGCTGGGGCAGGAAGAGGAGTGCATAACACAGCATTAGTCCTGAGCACAACTGAGCTTTAGCTGCTAGAGGAAGAGGGCTGAGAGGGGTGGAAGGAACAACAAGGAAACACCCACCTGAAGGCCATTAGCTGCGGAGCTGAGCATGTTAAGAGCGTATGCCATCTACAAGGAGGCAGGAATATGCATGCTAGCTAAAGGAAAGGCTTTGCTGTGTGGAAGAAGAACATAGAAAATGACATGGTTATAAGACTACATAATATAGCTTTAAATTGCTAAAAAAAATAGATCTGCAGATATATTACTTAGAGAAGTCACTTTTCTATAATTGCTTTAGAAGAGAGGCTTGCAACAAAAAAAATGAAAAAAGAAAAAAGACAAAAAAACCCCAATATTAAGCAAAAACAAAGCTACATGGAAGGACTACAACTGTCCCAAGATGGTTAACCCACAATCTTCAGCCCATCTCTCACCATTACTAGGGGTATGACGTGCCCTTTGTACCCTCGCTGGAAGGAATACTCAGTTTATGAAGCCCACAACAGAATGGGGCATGAGGCCAGTTAGGCAGCAATGCAGAGAGTGATCCGCAACGGCACGGAGCTGCCTGCTGAGGTGGATGCAATGTGGAGGGGGAGAGAGGACTAAGGGTTACATCAAAGACAGAGATGCATCATGAGGAATGAAGATTGCAGCTCTCAGAACAGACCATGAGATCCTTTACACACTGACCCATCCGTTACACAATACCAGCTAGAATACGTTCTGTAACACGTGCAGCTTGAAACCATCAGGCCTTTGCATTCAACATCCCACGCCTTGAAGTGTTCTTCTTGTCTCTAGAGACAGCAGCTCTGCTCTGTAGACCTGTTAGCCACGGAAGTGCTGCACACATCGTACATAGAGAACCTTTATTTCATTTCTGTTTCCTCAGCCTAAAAAATAAAACTGTTTACACAGAAACCAATTGCATTTCTCATGGACAGAAGATTAAAGTAAGCAGYATGTTGTGGAAAGCAGGGTAAGATAAAGCTCAACGTGTTCCTGGAGAATGTGGACATAGGAGGACAACACGGAAGCAAAGCTGTTTACTGACAAACCACACAGATTTAAGATCATCGATGCCTCTGAGAAAATAACTCCCACAGCAAACTGGAGCCTCCGGTCCATGGGGCAGACAGATGGCACCGTGGTTGTTTGGTAGCTAGTGGAAACTCTTAACTTTGACTTCTCCCGTTCCAGCCTTTTTCATCACGCTTACAAAAGTGCATTTTGCAAGTTTGTTCCCAAAGAGTCACATACACGACCTTCTGAAGAAGACATCTGGCGAAACAATTGTAAGCAAAACTTGCACAGTTCTTATTCCAAGGTGTTTTCTTCAGATCTGTCTGGTCTCTTACTCCAACTGCTTTGGCAATGGCACCTAGACAAGGAAAATAAAGAAATGTTACAAGGAGGAAATTTCCCAGTCTTATTTCCATTCAAGCTTAGGTTAATATAAATCTTCATTAATTGCAAAATGGTCAAAAACATAACAGCTAAGACCCTGAAGGACTTCAAGTCAGGAAGTTACTTTGGTTTGTAATTCCCCCACTTGATATTTGCAGGTTAAAGGATTTAGTCAGAGGAAAAAAAAAAACAATATGAGTACAAGGCATTTTCTTTATCTTTCTACAAGCTGTAATAAGAACGATTAAGAATTRGCCCATTAAAGACAGTCCATGAATTCACCTTCTTAATCACACGGTCTCATCATCAGGCCACCATCGCTAACCAGGGGCACCTGGGCTGACAGGGTTTGCAGGGATCTGCCCAGAGGCTTCCAGGAAGCKCTTTACAAAACTCTGCATTTCCTGTGTACAACAGGAGAGGACCAAAACCTCCCACCAAGCAGTCATAAGGGGAACAGCTGTGAGCTCTACCCAAGGACACAGAGTTCAAGCTTACTCTGCTTTTAAGATGCACTCTCTCCCACCCTTTTATCTTCTCCACATGTCTGTGAACCTCAACAAGCACAGGTGCAAAGTACTGACTTCTCTATCTCATGGAGAAGTAGATAAATCCGAGCACCTGGCTGACCTCAGGGATTATCAGACACCAACAGCAAGCAGGCTGAGCTCTGCAGGCTGCTCGTGGACACRGCTCCCTGCAAACCCTCATCCCCCATCGGCTGCATCCCAGAGACGYGGGATTTGCCTGGAAGTGCCTTCTGCTGCTTCCCCTCCCAGCCAAGAGCCACTGGAAAGGAGAGAAAGTCCCAAGCACAAACCTCTCTAACTGCTATTTATAAAATCCTGCTGGGGTTTTGAGGGGGAGTTAKCAAACAGGGAACGGCTGGGATTAACAACACTGCTCCTTGGCACCTGCTAGCACAGGTTTCCTAATCCTTGCCTTGCAAAGGGCTGTGCTCTGCCCGAAAGCAGAACACCGTCCTCTTCCCTTTCCTGGGAAAAAGGAAGAGGAAAAGAAATAGTGCAGCAGCAGTGAGAAGGTTTTTCGCGGATGGGAAAGTCTCCTACCCCAATGTGTAAATGTAAGCACCTTTTGGGGTTGTCTAACCAAAAATCAGCCTTTTGGTCATGCCTGTGCAAAAGCAGCTCTTTTCAGACAAGAGACCCAAAATACAAAATGAGATCTAGAAAGACAGGAGACTGCTTGGAGGCTAAGCCCTGGCTGCAGCCCAAGCATTCTGACCAAAAAAAAGAAAAACCAGGACTTGGGGGCAGATGACAGGTGATGGTAGTTAAATCCCCATAAGGAGGAACAGGTCCCTGCAGAAGGCATTCCTTTAAAAGTTTCAGGACAAATTTCTCTCTTCAAAATTACAGAGGAGATAATTACCTATTTATACATAAATGAAAGCAAAATATGACTCATTGTTAAAAAAAGTGAGTATGAAAATGAGAATTATGAAACACAATTTGAGTATTTCTATTTACAAAGGATTTCCTGCCTTGCTCTAGTRTAAGCAACACAACCAGCTATACTGACATTGCCAGCTTCAAACTCCTCCGTTGGCTTCTTGTATTCCTTGGGGAATGATACAATGCAAGGAAATACAACATTTTGAKAAATTGAAAGGTTTTGGAAAGTGGCTTGTGAGCATCTTACTCAGAGCTGCATTTGAGTTATTGTGAGCTCTTTCACTGAATCATTTGTGCGTCAGGGAACATAAAGGAAACGTTCAGTAGTTTTACTTTCCTCCTATAATTTCACTCTGTCTTTGCTGCTAATGAACCAATTTTTTTTTCCCCTAGAATGTAGCGCTAGAATTTTGGGTTTGATTTAGAAAAGAGAACTCCATAAATCTGATAGCAGAGATTCCCTAAAAGAAGGCAATCCTTGTCATGGCCTGGCCTCACACGGCCAGAAACAGACRTGCAGATCGGACATCTAGGCTAGATTTCAGTGTAGCTCAGGCGAGTTTGGCCCCTGGTCTGATGGAAAAAATATTACAGCAGGGATTTGTGCTGCATCACCCTATGGAAAGAAATTTCCCCCTAAAGAAATTGACTCTCTAAAAATGTGTATTTTCCTAATTCTAAAGCTTAGTTTCACRCTAAACATCCTTCTTGCTGGCCAGCAGGCCAGGGGACAGTGCTTCCCTGTGTAAAGCGAGGTGAAACAACGCAACCAAAATGAGAAAGCCATTGCCCTGCTGGCCTTTGGATGGTCAAACTGCATGTTAAGGTCTGCATTGTGACACAAGAATTAGTAAAACAGTTCCTGCTGCTCCCATACAACAACYATTATCATGATATTTTCATGCCATATATTATCACTGCTCATAACCCTGGATTTCTGTCCACACTTTGAGTGGATTTCCTCTCCCTTCCCTCCATGACTGCGGTGTATGAGAGGCTGAAGTTTCCCTCTAGCTCCTCATGCCCAAGGCTGAATTTTCCCTCCAGCTCCTCACATCCGTCTGCTTCACTCGTGCTTTGCCTCAGGGTGCTGGGATCGTGCAGAAGGTCTCAGTGCCAGCACAGCGGTCACCTCCCCCAGTCMTCAGCACCCAACGGCTCCCACGTTTTGGAGCTGGTGATGGGCTGGTGTGGAGGTGGGTGCCTCAGCACCGAGAACCCCCCCAAGGCCTCTCCACACCTACCGGTTTCAGATAAGCCACGTTGCTCTGCCGGATGTCGTTGAGGAGCTGATCCCTCGGGGTGATTTCGACGAGAGGGGGCGGCCTCCTCCGGGGAATCGGCTTGAGCGTCTTGATGACGTCCTTGAGGTTGGTTTTCTCGGCGGGCTCCACGTACTCGGGCACGGCGGGCTTGCGCTGCGTCTTCTTGAGCTTGACCACGCGGAAGGAGACGGGCTGCGCGGCGGGCGGCTGCGCGGGCGCCCGCGGCCCCGCGCTCTCCTTCCTCCTGCTCGGCGACATGGCAGCGGGAGCGGGCGGCTTGGGCGCCGCTGGCGGCTCTGGTGGCACCGCCTGYGGCATCGGCCCCCCCAGCATCTCCCACATGCCCGGCGGCAGCCCCAGTCCGTTCTCCAGCATGGCTATGAGCTCCCGCTGCTCCTTCATCTGCTGCTGCCGCTGCTCCTGCTGCCTCTTCTGCCGCTGCTTGTCCAGGTTCCTGCTCAGCAGGTTGGTGACCACCATGCGGGGCCCCGGCAGCTCGAAGTGGTAGCCCATCTTGAGCAGCGTGGGGTTGGCCTTCAGCAGCCGYGCGATCTCCATCTCGGCCTGGTGGCCCAGCAGGCTGCGCTGGTTGTGGAAGCGCAGCTCCGTGAGGCTCTCGTTGTACTGCAGGCACCTCATGATGGCCACGATGCCCTTGCCCGAGATGAAGTTGGAGTCGATGTTCAAAGTCACGATGCTCCGGTTTTCGCGCAGCATGTTGGCCAGCGCGAAGGCAACGTTGTCATCGGCGCCCACGTTGGCCAGGCTGAACGTCTTGACGTTCTTGTTTTTCTTCATGGCATTTACAAAGTCTATCAGCATTTCCTTGGGGATGTTTTCGATGTTGTTCAGGTTGACCTCTTTCACGTCTGGGTTGTTTTTGCGGACTTTCTCCAAACTCTCTTCTAAATTGGTTTGATTTCCTGAGGGCCTGGCACTCAGCTTTATGAAGCTAGCATCCAGTGCTAACTTTTTGGGGATGTTTAATTTTGCTGTTTTCTTTTCATTTTCCTCTTGCTTTTCACTAAGCTCCTCTGAGTCCGTACCTGGCTCCTTGCTTATCTGATCTGTGTGAGTGTTTTCATTGGTGCAAGTCTCTGTTGTTTGCAATTCTTTCTCATCATGCTCTTCCTCCTCCTCCTCTCCCTCTTCCTCCTCTTCCTCCTCTCCTCCTTCCTCCTCCTCCTCCTCTTCTACCTCCTGATCACTCCCGTCTTTGCTCGTCTCTGCAGGCGGTGCTAGCGAGTTGGACACGTGCTCGTTCTGGTAGTGTCTCTCCTTCTCCACCTCGGGCCACCTCCTGCCCTCAGTGCCACCAATGTCACTGGTGTCTCCTCCCGCCTCCTCTGCAGCGGTTCTCTGGGGAAGGAAAAACCCAGAGCTGACACGTTTGCTTTATGTGGAAGTTAGAGTTTAGATGTCTCTACATCCCAACATGGAAGAACATTTCACATAAAGCACCATGACCTGTTGGTCAGGGCTGCCCTGCAAAGMTGGTTTCTGTATTTTATGTAGATTTTGTTGTTTCCCTGATGAGAGAGAAAGCTCCTGCATGCCACGAGCACTGGGAATAAATGGGCACCACATGCATGGCCTCAGAAGGCCCATGGAGGGGATGCTGGACCGCTAGTGCGCGGGACAAGGGTGCTGAGTGCCTCTAGAGCACCACGTTTAAGGACAAATTGCTAAAGATGAAGCAAAACATGAGCCCAATTTGCGTGTATGTCTGGAGCTGGTCTGCCTGGGGAAGGTGAATATTTCTACCATGGGATAATTAGCACTTCTCGCAGTGAATTCCCCATCACTGAGAAACGCTGTGCTAATGCAGATCGAAACAAATTCCTGTGAGTAGTTCCATGAGGGCACTTTTGTGGCCTATGTTTCACAGAAAGTCAGGTAAAATGGTCATAATATCACTCCTGCCCTTAGAGCAACAAGTTCTAATAGTTTGTTGTAAAATATGGCCCTAATGCCAAAACATRCCTAAGCATGACTTTAGTTGGAAGACATAACAGCACTAGCATAAATTTAAGAACAGCATTGAAAAAAGACAGGCTCATCCCTGGAGTCTGATGCTTGGTCAGTAGTAAATGTTGCACACTGTAAAAAGATGGGCTTTTTTTTTTTTTCCAGTGTGATATTAATTTTGATCAATCATTGCATCTACCTTTTGCTTAAAGAAACAAATTTTCTAGGGACAAGCAGACTAGACTACTAAATCTACAAAAAGTCAAGCAAATATGAGCTGAACTGATTTTGCTACAATCTCTTGGTCATTTGCTCTGGTGAAAGAAAACCACGATTTAATTATGTGAGAAAAAACATAAGCAAAGATTTAGAAAATAATAATAACAACAATGACAACAACAATAAGAGAATGCTGGTAAAAGCCCGAGCTGGATCCTGTCACTACTGGGGCTTTTAGGGAGGATTTAAGTTCATAGTTTGCGCTGTACGTAAGACCCATAAAGAGAGGCAGGCGACACTATTAAAGCTATTTAACAGAAGCAAAATCTCTAGCACCACAYGCTTAAAACACACCCTCCAGCAGACGCCCCGTGGGTATTTGTGGTTTTTGCTCTTTACCTCCGAGGGCAGGAGGGTGACGGGAACCCTCTCGTCCTCGAGCATGCGTCGGGACGCCTTCTGCCAGTACAGGTAGTCGACRAGAGAACGGTGGTCGAAGCTCCCGGTCGGGGCTTTCTCAGTCTGGTCCTTCTGTATCATCCCGACGGGCACCTTTGGGTCTGGAGCCATCACGTCCATTTCACACTGAAGCTCCTTGAGCTCTTCGGGAGAGAGATTCGCCAGGATTTCGTCCTCGTCGATGTCCTCGGCRCATACCTCCTCCTCCGAGTTTTGGCTGAGTTCAGACATGCTCTTCTTCCTCTACTACCAATTGAAATCTAACAAAAAAGAACGATTTAAAAGCAAGTTTTCCCCCTAGCAGCRGTTTGCTCAGTTAAATTGACAACTTAGTGTTTTGGTCATGAGCTGCGTCGGCTCCCGATCTCAGTGTGGGAGACGGGCAGRGAGACCAAGTCTATATTAAGCTGCACTTGGCTGGATAAAGAGAATTTATGGAGATGCTGCCATGCTCCATTTTCAGCAACTTGTCAGCTGTGCGAGCTCCTCTGACATTTCAGTGCAGCTGGTGTGCCCCCATGGAGTAACGCAGAAGAAGGCCCTTTTCTAGAGGATTCCCGTGGCCTCATGCCTCGCATGCTTCACCCGGGGCATGAATCGCCTCGGGTCCACCCCGGGAAGCCAACAGCACCTGCAACGCTGGTGGCRTGGAATATTAGAGGAATCGGCACGGGGTCTGTGTATTAGTATTGTCACAATATGGTTTTAACGGTGMTTTGGGTGCAGCTCTTCAGACAGTGTGTGATTTCCCCCCGGTTTTGTGATCTTTGGTGAGGTTAAAGCCTGTCTGAATACTGAAGGTGGGATCGACTTGAGCTCACCTGTCCCACAGCTCATCGATCTTCCCAAACACCAGCTCTTGTTTAAGAAAAAAACATCCAAGACTTGAAAAGGCAGGTGAAAAGTCAGTACAGAGAGCGTTCTGTGCTTGGTGGGAGAGGTGCCTGGTGTGTGGTGGGGCCTGGAGGACGGCAGGGCTCTGGGAAGCGCTGCTTGGCACGGAGCAGGGCTGGCTTGCAAGCTCACGGGGCAGCTCGCTCCATGAAGCTGGGCAGATGCCTCCTGCATCTGCTGTAGCGCTTCTCACCGACAGTCTGATGGCCCCGCCAGGCAGGGACCTCAGTCCCAGCAGACTTCCAAGCACGTGTTGTCCTGCTTCTTAGCCACAAGGGAGAATTTTGATTCTTTTCCTTCTGTTTCACAGCATGCTGAAGGTCTGAAGATGTCTCTGCCACCTCGTGCTGCTGACCCAGCAATGCCTRGCACCCTGATCAACACGCTGCCCGGGAGCAACATTGATTCCTTCTGTCCATCTTGGCGATGGCAAACGRAGGAGAAACCAGCCCAAGTCATACCAGGGGCAGGCTCCTTGGTAATGCCCTTTCAGTGGATATCCCCATTGGCCTTGGTCGGTCATTCACGATCGGATTCTGAGATAATGCCAGGACWGTGACAAGGATTTGTCAGCATTTTGCTCCAAGGCTGTTTTCAGTAATATACCCTCATATTAACAGGCTGGGGTCTTGGGCTCCTCATCCTTGCCAAGGTCTTTGAGGACTCTGGATAAATGAATAGTTTCTACCTGAAGTCACTAATGTGAGACTCTGTTAGTAGATTCAGACTTGCATAAATGCATCCGGCTGGACTCTACCATGGACAYGATGTGCACTCTCAACAGGCCATGACGGCCCCTTCACCTGAGGTTCATATTTTCCCTACTTCTTACTGTCCGTTTAAAGAATTAGTGAGTACAAATATACCAATTACTATGYATATGCATATATTCTATTCATAGTACTGACATGACTAGAAATTATTTTAGATTATTTTTCTTTTTTTAAGTCTCTGTTCTAGCTTAAAAGGTCTTCTTTGCTTAAAATATTTGTATGCTGCTAAATTTACATGACAAGCCGTCAAGCTGTATCGTTGACACTTGTGTTCACGGCTGCTTCGTGAAAACTAAATAGCAGGGGCTGGTAATTTCTCTGCTACAGCACAGTTTCAGGGCGATGCAGTTTGGACTGATCATTTGATTAAGAAGAATTCCCTTCATCATTTCAGATGTTCTTTACAGAGCGCATCAAATCAAATCCTCACCTTGCAATTGTGAATGCATTTTCCATAATAGAGAAAATGCACACAATAGGCTGTGAGACCAAATCCCACCAAAATTTATGCCATATTTCTCACTGCAATCTAAATCATGCTCTGCTGGAGCCTGCCAGTCTCTGCATGATGGCTTTCTCTGCTGAGTTTAGTAATAACAAGAAATACGGTGTTCAAAGCCCTATTATCCTCTATTAAAAGGCAGTTAACCCAAGGTCTTCATTTGACTAACGTTGTTACACAGAAGTTAAGAGAGCAGAAATTTGAGAACAAAATAAATGSTAAAGGAAAAGATAGCAAAAAAACAAGCCAAAAAAGTAATGGTTCTTTTTGACCCTGCAGTATTTCAAGGGACACCCTTATTTTATATCATGCAGTAGCAAGCACAACAGCAGACCCACACATCAATCTGTCCAGGCTAGCAACTTTAACCCCCAGCAATTGCTGTCCATAATAGAGTCCATAAATGGTTTCCTGATGTTATCAAATAAATCAACGCTCTTCTGTGGCTGGTATGTTWTTCTCCCAGACGATGCTGTTTGGGTCATCAAAACTGTCTATTCAGTGGTTACAAATCRCTTGCTGATTTCTTGACAGTAAATAAAGCCCCTGGCCACCTTCTTATATTTCCATGATCCTCAGCCAGGCCATTTTGGGCTGCGATCTTGTTAGATCTCCTAAGTTAAGCAGGGTCAAACTCGTGAAGTCCTTTGRGAGCGAAAACAGGGATACTGAGAAAACTACCAAGGCTTAAAAAGTCAGTTTTTTTTTTTTTTTCTAAGGGGAAATATATCTCTTGTTGCACATTGTGATTAGCAAATACTGCACTTCTGGGAGTGGTATCTTTTATGTCAGATGCAAAACGAAGGCCTGACCTGTGACACCTCTCCCAATTACAGGGGTGCTAATCCTAGAGCATCACAAGGTGGGTATCACATTTTGCCTACTTTAGGTCTCCTCCATAAATTAGTTTGAGAACAGGATTCACTTCCTTTTCTAACACGTTGCTCAACGCAACTGGAAACGAGCGCACTGGAAGCAAACACGTTAYGGGGACAAATGACACCCTCCCTGCTGAGCACACACGTGGCCAAACCTAAAGGTCTCCTCCAAGGAAAAACTCCCACCTTCTTCCCAGCAACCTTTGCAAGTATTTGTCTCAGAGTTTTCTAGAACAGTCACTAATTCTTCGTCTTTCTTCAGCTGGAGTGGTTTGCACGGCGGGTCCTCCATGAGTYGTGGGAAGCCAAACCAGATGCAGGGAGAGACCACGGGGCTGCTCCRTGTGGGTCGGAGTCGGGCCCGTCTTGGCATGGGAAGGAGCAGACTCGTATTGCAGATGCCATCCAACTCAGCACTTATTTTAGGTCTCCGTTTTATTTTGTTGTGCTCATTATTCCTTGGTGTTTGGGCAGCCTTTTGAACGTGGTCTCCAAATGGGAATAAAAACACAGAAATTTGGGCTGCCCAGGTCCAGGTGTGAAACCTTTACAAAGTCAGTCCCGTGTGTAGAACCTCATCATTCACACTGAGTAAGTACCTACCAAGTGCTAAATATACACTCAACAGGAAAAAAAAGTCTTGTATTTAATAACGAACAATTCATATTTGTCACTGTTTCTAAGGCGAGCGCTTACCTGTGAAAGAATCCTTCTGTGAAAGCCAGCGRAGTCTAGAGTGGAGCTGCTTTATTTAATTGACTTTCCTCATCTGTGCATTTCCTTCAAAAATCCCAACCCATCTGTCTTGAAGGCAAAAGGGCTGACAGCTTTTAAAGTCAAATATCAAGAGGGGTAGGCTCTGGTGTCACTTTGACTCTAAGCAGGCCATCAAAACATGCTTCAAGTGCCTAAAATGTGTTCTATTTTTAAGGTAATTGATGGGGCACAGGCTGATGTCAAATACTTCACAGTCGTATCTATGGCTTTTTTTTTTTTTTTTTTTTTTTCTGACAAAACCCACACATTTGTTTTCCTTTATTACCAAGCCATGCCACTTCCAAGTGCCAAGGCATTAACTGGAACGAGCTGGAAAATGCTCCCATGTAACACAACCTTGCATCACTTTCCAGTCACTCGCGAGCACAGGCTAAAACTGACGAACAGTAGCATAGAGCAAGTATGTCCTGCAATCCCTGTAACGCAATAGAGGGATTATAAAGGGTCAGATGACGGGCCTGTTAACAATAATAACACTAAGTAACGACAGCAATCGGAGAGAGACACCCTGTGGGAAGATATATACATATTTATATATAGCACCCTGTCCTGCAGTCGCTAAATCACTGCATGTCACTAAGAGTCTAGTGCCTTCCTGGTGCTCCAGGAGGAGCAACTGAGCTGCTCCACCACCCGTCTCCATGAGACCCCGATGAGCCTGGTGGGGCCCCACAGCCTAAAGAACTGATCGGTTTTCTGTTTGCTTCTGTTTTTGTTTTCAGTTGGCTTTTTAGTGAAGTCTAGGAACGCACTGGTGAAAGGGAGAGGAAATGTTAGTCCGTGGCAAGGTAATGCAAAATAAGGCTACAAGGAAAGGCACAGAAAAGATGAATGCATATGACTTGCCTTATRGTAAGTGCAGTTAAGATAATTAGCTGATAGGTTTTTAAACCGTTTAAATGTCTTTACAGCATTTTTAAACATCCATGATTCTCAGGAGCATCCTGAACATTGATGTGGGGCCCCAAGAGTGACAGACAAAGCCCTCAATGCCCTGGGTAGTCTCGGGCAGTCACTGACCTCCTCAGAGCAAGACGTGCCCCACGTTTCAGCCCAGAGCTCTGGGGGTCTGGGTTTGCGATGAGCAGCCCTGGGCCTGGCCCCTGTTCCATTCCCACCACGGGCATCCACTGGTACCCGGCMCTTTTCACTTGCTTTAGATGTGCAAGAACAGAAGGTGCCGCTGTTTGGGCATGGGACAGGAATATCTGCAACCCCCAAAGGCGGGTTTCTGGTCTGAGCTGGAGCTTTCCAGGTCAGGTGTCCGCATGGCTCTGGTTTTGAGAGCAGTTTCACCCCCTCACAACCAAACAGGGGGTAGGGTAGGAGCTGTTGGTGCTGCGCTCCGCTGCCTCTCTGCTCCCAGGGTTTGCATGGTGGTGTCTTGAACACAGCAAAAGCCTCATGCTGAAGCTAATAGCTAGAAATACATTTTAAAGGGTCCCCTCCCTTCATCAGCCAAATTCGCAGGTTTCCTCCAAAGGCTGCGTGCCAGAACTAGTAAATCAGAACCAATACAGCACAAAGCTAAGGGCTCTTYGAGGAGTGATGTTCATCATCACAATCCCTCAAATGAACAACCCTCTCCACGTTTACAGCAAACACTCTTAATTCAACATGACAGACAGAAAAAAAAATGAAGCCAAAGTGTTATTCACAAGTAAAAACTGCTCCCCCCGGGAAACATCACTTGTAGCATTAAACATGGRGGTGCCTCTGTTTTATGAAGCTTAACCCACCAAAATGTGAACGCGGTGGCACCGAAAGGCTCCMACTGGGGATGGCACCCACAGAGCCCGTCCTGCCCTCACCCTGGCCAGGGACAGGCAGGTGGCCGGGGCTGCGGGTCGAGTTACGGCGGCCCTGGCCCAGCTGGCCGCAGGGTTCCCTTGCTCCATGTCTCCTCTTTGACACCCTAATGATTAAATATAAATAGAGGCTCATGCTCGCCGCCTCGGAGGTGGGCAGGAGGTGCCCGGGGAGACGGAGCGCGGCGCCCCACGGCCAAGGACTCGCTGAAGGATTTACGGCGGCTCCCTCTGCCAGGGAAAGGCTTGGAAAATAAGGCTGCATCGGGGCACAGGAGATCGACTTGGGATCCGATTACCGTCCCGCCAAGGCCCTGACATCCCTCCCGCTGCTCCGTCCTCCGGTGCTSCCAGCACCAACCCCTGTCTGCACCATCCCTTTCCCCAAGCAAGGGATCTTGTGCCATATCAGAAACAGATAATCTGACCTCTTAAATTAATAGCCATTAATATCTTTATAAAAATTAAATTTTACAAGATATTGCAATTTTGTCCTACCTGCTTTCCCCTGGCAATATTCAGTGTTTGTGTCAAGCGCTAGTAAAACCGAAGTCCTCAGCTTCGTACTTTCAGAACGAATTAAGTATGTCAGAAAAGCATAGAGGACGTTGAGGAAGAGCGTAGGAAATGGAAATCTTCYTGGGAGAGGCCCAGCTTCTCCAGAAGGCGGCGGGCCCGGCCGGGGAGCAGCCCTCCTGCACGCAGCGCCGAGGCCAGGAGATGGAGCAAACGCAGCCCTGCCTGCTCTGCTGCGGGGCTCCATGGCCGGGGCTCCCAGGAGCTGCTCAGCCGGGAGATGGAGCAAACGCAGCCCTTGCCAGCTCTGCTGTGGGGTTCCATGGCTGGGGCTCCCGGGAGCCGCTCAGTTTCGTTGCCTGCCAAGCCCCATTCCCATGGCTTCGAGGAGGCCCCTCTAAACCAGAAAACCCCAGGATGATGAACCAAAGCTCAGAGGAAGCCCCCGAGTCCCATCCCAGTCATGCTGGCCACTCCATTGCACAGAAATGCCTCCAGGTGAGCTTTAAAGACCTGTGAACTTCTGAGGTCCTGGAGTGGAATATGTTGAAAATAATCCTGCAGAACTAATGACATAAAAGAAATCAGACRGCGACTAGAAATGTCAAGCACTGCTAGATTTAGCACAGTGCCCAACAGCTTTTGGATGGTTCCTGGTGAGGATCATTCCTTCCTCTTCACCCCTCAGCATTTATAAAGTGCTCTGCCTTGCATGGTTTKGTGCAGGTTTCCATGCTCCTTTCCACGGCCTCATCTCCTCAGCAGCATCTTCCACGTTCTGAAATAAATGCAGCCCTCCAGCTGTTTCACCTTTGTTTCATGTTGGGCACATCCTGGCTTTGCTCAGTATCATATTAAATAAGGATTTCTAAATATTTCGTCAAACTGGAAAGGGCAAAAAGAGATCCGAGAAAAATATGGGAGCTCTTCAGCAGTGCTGGTTGGTCACTAGGTGTCCTCATGGTTCCTAAGGAAGAAAGGCTGAAGGGAAAAAATGTTTATACAGATGAAAATAGAGACGAGGTGGCAATTCAAACAAGCCAGGTAACTTGTATTTCAGCTCTGGACAAGTATGGTAATTACAGCCAGGTCTTTATTCCCTTTTAGGCTGGATCATGTAGACCTGGTCTCCCCAAAGACCAAAACATCGCCCCAGAAACAGAGCGCAACAAAGAAAGAAACTTGAGATCTACAAAAACCAACATTAAGCAAAAACCTCAGCCCTTTGGTGCCCCAGGTATTGTGTAGAGCAATGAGCCCTCAAAAGCAGAGCAGGCAGGACAGGAATTGCTGGAAATGGGCAGCTATTTGCAAAGGAATAGCATGGCCAGTCCCCCAACTTGGACCCCGGCTTTGCACTCTTCCTCTTTCCTCTGCTAGGCAAACGACTGGTTTTATGTCCAATACTCCCAAACTGAGCAAGTTAGACTCAATATCCACCCCCAAAATTCCCATGTTTCAGCCCAATCATCCCAAATTATGCTGGGGATATCAGAGCTTCTCCAGAGCCTGGCTCGGTGCCGGCGTCAGCCCAGCACAGATGTGTTGGACTGAGCTACATCCTGAGCAAGAATGGAAAAGCCAACACAAAACTCAACGGATAGTGCATTAAAACAAGGGAATGTAAATAATGCTTTAATGAGGGCTGGGTCTTGTCACACATCTCACTTCCTTTCCCAAACAAAACTACTGAGAAAAGCGACTGTGAACTTGCACCCATATCACTAATTCTCTGCAAGGTGCTGGACTTTGTACCCTGCAACGTCCCAGTAAAACCGCCAATGCTTCCTACCAACAGCAGAGCACATGCTAGCCACACAAAGACCTTGCTGACCGACAGCACCAAAACCCCCATCGGAAGCAAGACAGAACGAGAGTGGCGGTTGGTTTCCAGCAGGAACTTCTGTAGATCCTTCCTGCTGGTATTTTCACCTCAATTTGGAAATAAGCACAAAACACAGTGCTGCTGTGGATGCCATGAATTGCTGSGAATGAAATAGCTGGGAAGAGCATGATCTTGGCGATGCTGGGCCATAAGGGTGCAAATAGGGCTACAGATGTATGCTGCTCCCTCAGGAAAGTCTTGAGGGCCAAGAGCTTCAAAGAGGACCGGGTGAGTCAGGGTAGAGGCCCAAGGGGACCTCCCAGTGCAACCACCCAGGAAGCAGGAGCTGCTCTGCCCTTCACCRCATGGGGAAGGACAATCCAGGTGAGGTCTCAATGCTGACGGTGCAGATGAGCTTACCATTAATGAGTGCTCCATAGTCACTCCTGTTCATCACAGAGCCCTTCTACCCAGCAGGCGAGGGGCAAGGCCCTTCCCCAAAGCCGTGCACCAGCACACACTGCTTCCTCCTAAGCGCTCAGGGAGAAACAGCAGGAATACCGAGAGGCTTTTGATAGCACACTTTGTAGTTTATTGACCTATACAAAATAATAGGTCTAAAAAATTCAGAAGTAGTAAAAGAATAAGCAAAAAGAGCTTTCGCATTTCTAAAAGGCTATACAAATATGCCAAAAAAAAGAAATAAGTTATTTTTTTAATCTGCTTTTGTTCGTTTAATTCCAAATC
Organism: Eudromia elegans; assembly: GCA_003342815.1. NCBI lineage: Eukaryota > Metazoa > Chordata > Aves > Tinamiformes > Tinamidae > Eudromia > Eudromia elegans. The sequence goes on from PTEX01000051.1 coordinate 3,470,328, forward strand.
GCGGCTCTAATAATACAAACGACTAAGTACCAGCTTAACAATTGTGTCCTTCTGTATATATTACATGCTCTAGAATATTGGTAAAAAATGTCAAAAAGGTTTATCAGAAACTTTTCTATTCACAATATGAACAAGGAGTAGCTAACCCTTTGTATAAAAGAAAAGAGCACCATTTTATGGAATCTTGAAGCACATTAGAGCTGAGAAATGAGAAATATTTTACAGTATGCAAGTGACTTGCTGCAAATTACACAAGACAACCCATGCTAATTTGTTCCTACAGATGGATGATATGAGGTAGGTTTCTCTCTCCTAGGCCAAAACTGCAGTCGCACTGTTTTCTTTTTCAAAACGAATGGTTTGGTGAAAATGCTGTTCTGTCACTTAGTGACTTTGCAATGCACCTGGCAGTTCAGATGGCTTGCGGTACAATTCTAATGCCCTTAATTWTAAGGCACCCGCTTAGTTGGTCGGTTCTGTTTGCTTCTCCCTTAAAATACTGGCCATGACAATCAAATTGCTCAACRTGTGATCACTAGAGCACTCCGCTCCCATCCGCGACTCAAAACAGCAGAGCAAAATGCAATTGTTATCCGATTAATAGTTCACTGTGCACCCGGCGTGAACATCTGCATACTCATCTGCACAATGATATTGTACCATGGAAAGTTCATTAAATGTGAGGTTATTGATTATACTTTATCACGGAAGAGAGTTCAAAGTTTACTGCTTCTGTTTCCAAAAATCCACAACCACCTATAGTTTTACATGACATTTTGTGACAGCAAATACCTTTCTCTCCAGAACTTGCTTGTGGTGCTAACAAACACTCTTAACAACACYCCAAATATGGATAATCTCATTCAAACCTCCATTAAAAAAAAATCCAGCCTTCCTTCAAGTAATGATCCAATACTGATTAAGTCCTTTGCCTCACTCACACACACAGTATCTATCCTTCATAGGCTTATGGAAGTCCTTCCAGGTCATCATAAGCCATGGGAGAARAAATTTTCATTTCTTCTTCTTCTTTCAGACATGGCAATTGTGCTCCTAAAATTCCTGGTTTTCCATAAGAGTTTCCTTTTCACATTTTTTTGAGGTTTGCCTTCAACATCTTCCAATCTTCCCAAAAGTGCTTGCTTAGTATAAATACTTCAACCAAGTGCTGCATCTTGTCATAGATCAACTTGTGGCTTGCCCTTGCTCACGCCGGCCATCTGGATTCAGAAAGAAACACCATTGTGGGTAAGACTTGGTAGTTTTTGCTATAGTCCCTCTTCATGCTGAATTTCCATCTTCCCCAGCCAAGCAGAACACTTCCTTCTAGCTTGATTTGGAAGCTCCCCCGAGATCCTCTTCCAAGTAACAGCATTTTGTGCAAGGCACGCAAGGGTACGAACACAGGGCTGGCCACGGTCTACACAAGAGTCCCAGGCTTTGAATCCTCATGCCAGAACAGCCGCTGCTCATTGCTGTGCAAGTCRTCCTCCAAGTGGCTCTCTCCATCGCCTCCCAGCTGGCTCGTCTCAGCATAAGCTCTGCAAAAGAGAGAGGGAATCAGGACAAGCAGGAGCCRAGGGGCTTCCCAGGCTGCGAGAGAGCCCGAGTCCCACCCCATCCCAGTGCAGTTCACACAAACCCCAAGGCACTTGAGAGTTTAACCCCAGCATGACTTGAATCCCCAAACAACCCCAGGCTTTGTGCTCTAGTTCATCAGAGCAACGGGATCCCAGGAGCTTGGTACTGTTAAGACTGCAGAACGTATCAATTGCTCAGTTGCTATAATCACATTCAAACAAAACAGAAGAGAGAAATGAGGTATTCAAAATATGGAACATTAATAGCTAATTTACCTCATAAAGATAGAACTGTCAAAATAAGCAGATATTTTCAAAGCCTAATTACAAGAAGTTAAAAAATTAGTAGGAACACTGTTTTTAAACACTATTACTGTAGCTCTTTTTAATCACCGCAGTAAAAAAAAACCTGAGGCATTTAGTTTGAACACAAGAATCTAGGAGAAGTTTTCGTATTCTTTGCTTATACTTTGCCTKAAAACAAATAAAGGAAAATTGTGATCGCACACACGCCAGGCTGGCGGSAGCACAGGCTGCAGCCCCTCGAGCGGGACACACAAGTGTGGGGTACTCAGTGCAGCTGGTGCAGGGAGCACGTTCCCCTGCACAGAAGGCCTCTGTGCTCCCTGATAACAGGTGGCATTGGAGGGGGAGATGGAAAACCCCAAATAGAAGAAACAAGAGGAGGTGACCGTGCAGCAGAGGACATCAGCCCTCACTGTGCTCCCCTTCCCTGTTTACTGAAGGCTGTTGGCCTTGGTAACTAGGCTGCTCTGCACCCCCTGAAGACGACCTGCTCTCTTCATGTTSGTTTTATTACTCTTTATGCTGGCCTGTGAACCCCAGGGCCTTTCCTCAGGAGGTTTTGTAGTCTATAAAGCACGAGGAGGGGCAGGAATGCTGACACACTCTGCTCACCTGCTCTGCAAAGGAAGGTTGCCGTAAACATTCCCATAACAGCTGGTGTAAGAGGAATGAGATAATGTATCGTAATCCGAGAGCCCCAGCGCGAGCGGGTTCCGCCAGTTCCCTGCAGTGTTTGCAGAAGACGCTAGAATTAAGGGGGRAAAAAAAGCACCAAATTAGATCTTTCTCCAGCTAAGCCAGCTGAAACAGGGGGCCGGTTCTCATCAGTGATTTCTACATGTTTCTGCAGAGGATATGAGGAGAAAATGCAAAACAAACATAATTTATAAGCACCAGGAGCAGAAAAGCACTGAGTGTGCAGTATTTGAGCATTACACAATCTCTCTTTAAGACGACTTTATGGCCCATTCAGTGATGCTTATTTTGGAAACCATCAGAGCAACCGCATGTACACAACACCAAGTCTTGCACGATGCTTCTATTTGCTAAACAGGCCCGCTTGAAACCTATATGCCCCTTACATTTACATTTACAAAGACAGTAGTAGACAACGTGAGAAGGCAATGAGTAACCTAGGGTGTTCTGTGTACAGCTCCCATCTCAAGCTCCTCTTGGCAATCCATACATCARCTCTGCACCAGATACAGAGGGCAGCAAACAAGTCCTCTGCTCCTGACCACAGTGCCATAACTGAGGAACCAGGCTGGTGGCCCACGGTCTGACAGCTCCTCTTCCTCTGAGGTCCCTCAGCTGAAAAGTTTCTGTTGGCTCCTACTCARTAATTCCTGGGAATTTTGTATTGCTTTTGCACAGCCTTTAGACTGTGCAGGGGCTTGAGCTGTCAGCACATGGATCTCCTTGATTCCCAGGCAGGTGATGGCCCAGACAGGTCATAAAAACAGCGAGGTATTTTTACTGTAGTTTCTACTGAAGAGTATCAAGTGCACTCTCAGTAAAACATGAAAACAAACCAGGCTTTAAAAAGAGACGGTTGTGTTAGTTGGTGTGGGGTTTGCAGAAAATGCTTCTCTCTGAGTCCAGGACCTTCGAATGTGCTGTGTGAATGGCCTGTACGTGGGTGGGTGCTCGGAGACCTTCTCCCTGAAGTTCAGGTGCAACAGGAGCTCTGCAATGCCAACCAGTTCAGGGCCAATTCTGCTGAGCTCTGGGCTGCTGCCTCACCCAGCGAGGGGGACTGCATTGCCCCCACCAGGTGGATCTGCAGAGACAGACCCTCCTCCCAAGCACCCACCACTTGAGTGTATGTCTATCTTTCAAGACAGAGCTCTAGCATTGCTTATGCTCCACTGACTTCACTGGGAAGAAAGGATGCACAGAAGAAACACACAAAACAGAGCAAACCAGGCCTTACCTGAAGAAAAAGAAGAAACCCGACTGCTAGGAGAGCAGGGAACTTGCAGACCAGCAAAGCCCAAACTCCTCTGAGAYCCTCTGTCAGACTCAAAGCCTGCCTGCAGGCCGTGACCCTGTTCCTTTTGGCTGGARGCACGTTGGTACCAACCGCGGAGATGCTCTGCTACTAAGGCCTTGTTAATGTTTTTGGTTATATGCTCTGTTTTAGCAACTTGCTTCCTCGAAAGCCGTAGGGTTGCATACGGGTTGTGCGGTACTCGGTCCACCTCGTCCTCGTGGTAAGACCTGAATTCCCTGTAACGGTCATATCCATAATGTGCCGACGAGCGATAGGAAGGGTTGACACTGTACTGTCCCTCGGTATCGCTCTCATAAACATATCCTCCGTTGTAATAAACGTCAGGTTCGGTGTAAGGGGAATATCCAGAAATATAGTAGCTGGAGGAAGGCTGTTCCTGACTTTTGGGGYAGACACCGTTCCGGGCATCCTTCTGGGCAAGATTTGGCATACTTCCTGAACTTGCAGCAGACATGTTTTGTTTCTTGGACCGTCTTCGCCCCCGGGTCCTGTTGTCAAGTGTCTGTGTAGTATAATATGCTTTGGGAGCAGGTGTCACACAGTAATACTCTGTGCTGGACTGGCTAGTGTAGGATGASCCATCATCCAGGATTTCCGTGCTGCTGCTTCGCTGCGATTTTGAGAGGGAGAAGGCTGGTTTTTCACCAGGAGGGTCGGACAGAAGGTGGGTTTGGGACTCCAGACTTCCACTGCGCTGCCTACAATGGTCRGGGGAAGCATCTGGCCTGAAATGACACGGGTGTAGGAGGGTTAAAAGCAGTCCTATGCAGGTGTGTAAGTGTGTGTATGAACAGGGAGTTTGCTCCCCAGCAAAGCACAGCACAGACTCTGTTTCGTTAGATAAAGTATCTGCATTGCAAGAAACCCAGCTTGGTGGAATTCTACACTTGCTGCAACTGTAGAAGATTTCTCAAATAATTATCATGATGACCAAGTCAATATGTGATGGTAAAAGCATCTAAAATCACATTTTAAGAATGAAATATCCATGCAAGTATCTAAGCAAGGAGCACAACATAGGAAGCTGGGTTTCCTGTGGCTCTCTGTCTCATGGTTGGATTACTCCAGCCAAGTAAAACATGAGTTCTTTATAATATCATAACATCTATAGCATCTCTCCTCCTCTGGAGGGATTCTTGACTGCCTAATAACGCAGTTGAACTTGAATGCATCCAAATCAGAATGGGYACCGATATGGACCTCCTCTCTCTMTCTCTCTCTCACTCCACTTATTTTTCAGAGGGCTTGTAGGAACTTAGTGCACAGAAGATGCTTGTCTTCTCATGAGCAAGGTTTGGGTTATTTTTGTGGAAGTGAGGAGGGTGGAGAGGGGAGACACACACTCATGGTGTTTGGACTTGTGCACATGCTCTCCCTTGCCTGTCACTAAGCTGGTGCAGGACCATGCCAGCAGACAGTGCCTGATTGACATCACCCTCTTGCTTCAAACATCCCAGGCAGACTTTTTGAGAGGCTGGCCCCACTATGTGGGGAGATGCACAGCACGGACCCTTCCTCCTCCCCACACCATTCACTTTTATCCTCCTGCAGCCCAAGCTGGTGGTGGCCCCCAGACTAAAGCGTCCTTACTGCAGGTGGCTGCTGCTGTAGGCGTTGCGGGTCAGCACYGGGGTGGTGGGCATGCTCCTCCCGCCGGGGGGCTGCAGCGGCCGCTCCAGCACTCGGTACGGGCTGCTGTGAGTCGAGAGAGGGTCCCTGGAAGGGAAAMGGGGACAGCCGGCAGGTTAAACACACTGCAGGTCACACTGATACTGCCTGTACCCCATCCTTAAGAGAAGGAAAACCCAAAAACAACTAAAGGAGGAAAGAAAAAGTATAAGAGGAACTAAATACACTGCCCATCTGAACAACAGGATTTTTAAAACAAGAAGGAATTAACCTCTTCTTGCAGCTCAAGAGGGTGACAGAACAAGAAAGGTCCTTGCAGCCTGATCTGTAGGAATAGCTACTGCTGAAGGATGAAGTGGGAAAGGCAGAAAAGGTAATATAGACACAATTCAAAAATAAACCACGGAGTTAGATATGGCCGTAATTCAGCTTCTGGGCTTAATGACAAGAATTATCTTGAGACACTGCTGAGGAAAAATGCAAAGACCCAGGACATTGACCAAAATGTCAATACTTTTTAAGCATGCCTCCAAAGGCCTGATCTTGCACTTCATGAAAGATACATTTTAAGAGACACTGAGATCAGCAGGAATCCTTACGCTGAGAACAACTAGTACTAAATCAAGCCCATATGATATGTTCATTCTTCAGATCTTCTGCTAACCACATGCTCTGCAGAACTGCTCTTCTGGCACAGAAGAAGTCCTGTCCCGTGGATCACCAGGCACCTCAGCCACTTACTGCAGCGAGTGCTAATGAGGGTACTTGGCTAAATCCCAATAACTCTATTCTTACATGGAGAAATTGCCATCAGGGCTTCTGTGAATTCTGTATGCTCTGACAATGCACCTACCGAAGCACTGAGGCAATCAGAAGGGATGGATATGGTTCAGTATTACCTAAAGCAATTAAAGTCATCAGGAAAATTACAGGCTGTTTAATTAATACTGAAAACAAACCACAAAAATGGAGGGAAAGGGTTCAAGTACCAGTAACGTGAGTAATTCTTTAAACGCAGCCCTTGATACTGAATGTCTCACTTATCTCACACTTCTTCACAAAGCCTACAGTACTCTCCGCTTTCACAGAGGCCCAAAGGCTCCCTGGACACAGACAGCTCTTCTCCTAAGCAGGAAATTGAGCCACTGCTGCAAAATTCTCTCTCAGAGTGGAGTACAAAGGCAGCAGGCTCCTCTGGAGCACTTGTTGGGAGGCTGGACATGGACAAAGTCAAGCTTACACCAACCATATAGAGAGCACGGTGATACTAAGACATACGATACCTGGTGTGTCTGGTTTCGAAGAGCTGCTCATTTATGGATGACTTTCTGAGATGAATTCTCTCCACCCCRAGGGACTTGGGTGGAGGGAGCCTTGGAGAGAGCTGTGCAGAGCTGCTTCTTTGTGCTGGCACAGTAAGGGATTCACTGGCTGTTGGAAAGGAACATGTATTTTGTTAGCAAAGTCTTACTCATTTCTGCCCCCTGTGCAAACCCATGGCCTCTGAGCAGAAATGTTCTGCACTGTGAAGACAAGGACAAAAGCTCTGACTCCASAGAGGTTCTCCTCAGGACCAAGCACCAAGACCACCTCCAAGCAGAAGCAGTATCATGGAGGCTCATGCAGATTTTAGCAAGATTAACTGCTGCAGAGATTTCTGCTCRGAACTTGGCYRGTTCACAAAGCAAAAMTTGCTCAGGAAARCACYTGTTYRCAGCTCCRTCCCTCCCAGAGCTGAGCAGGCACRTCCAGCTTCTGCAAAAGCCAATTCCCTTCCCTCACCATGCAGCATTTCATTTGAAAATGATATTTTAAGTATCAGTTTTGAAATAAAACCTAAAAAGGTCTGACTTCAAAATCAACTGAATGAGCAAAGACTCAGACAAATTTGGCTGAAAGCAGCAGTGAGGAGGCTGGTTAGATCCTTGTTCTAACTTTGCTTAGGGCACAATCCAGGGCCCATCAGAGCTGACAGGAARCTCCAGTAAATAAAAATAAAGCAGGCCAAGCACCACAGAGAACATGTTCACAAGGYAAAGCCCTGGCTCTTCTATTTGCACAAGTAAAAAACAGCTCTAACTCCATTTTAAGGGGTCAGATGGTTTATACGAATCAAACTAGGACAAAGCAAGATCAGAATCATGCCCTAACTGAAAAGTGAGTAATAATTTAGTTAATGTTTGTCCCCAAATGATGATTAGCCAGCTAAGGGAGAGGCAAGCCAAGTCTTTCCACCTTGAAGAACAGGGCGTGCGTGTGTGTGCCCGTGGGTGTGCGACGTGAGTAAGCTGAGCAAACACCGTACCCACGCAGCTCTCCGGGGACAGACAAACGCAAACAGACCATTCATGTCGCCCTGTATCCTAATTTTTTGTCAGTTTTAGTAGTAAGTGTGAGGACAGAGGGGTCAGGCATTTCCTGTCATCTTGTAACTTCTCTAGCCCTTCATCTGCATCTGCTCAGGTACCAGAGACAAACYACTTGCTTGCAAAGGCACACTGCACTCATCTCTGATTAATCATGTTAAAGCTATCTATCTCCTCTGAAGAAGACCCAAACCAGCTGATGAAGCAGAAGCTTTCAATAACTAACCCATTATGAAGACAGATTTATATCTGAGCTCTTTTTTTCCCTCTGCTATAAAACAATTAGTCATCAAAGACGCAACAAAAGGCTAAAGKATCTCAAGTCAAAATAATACATCTGCACAGATGCACTCCATAAAAAGGATAACGAACATACCCTCATCGTACGTTGTTGTATCAGACAGGGAGCTGCTTTCAGATGGAATTATATCATCTGCARAAGAAAACAAAGGTTTTAAACACAGAAAACTCATCATGAGTTCCCAAATATCACACAGAGTCTATTTCCTAAAGCCGAGAGACAGCAGGTAAATGCCGTAGCCCTCAACAAGCCTGCTTGGCAGTCCCGCGGGGTCCTGTTTGCATCCGTTGCAGCTCAGCAGGCTGCCTGCATATCAAAGCTGCCTCCGCTATCAAAGGAGGCTTTTCAACTGCACTGGGAGCGAGGCCAATATTCACAAAGGTGTTTTCCACCCAACTTCCAAGAGAACTCACAGGGAGTTTGGGTGCTTCTGTAGGAATTAGCAGCCTATACAGACACACAGAGTTTGGCTGCATCCAACCTCCTTAGGTAGGCCTGAAATCCCACCAGGTAGGCACTAAATGCCTTTCGAAATTTGGCACTGAACTCTTTTCTCTTTTTTCTTTTTTTTTTTTTTTAATATTTTATCAGCATACAAAATTCTGTTTCAACTAAATTAATATAAATCTGAAATAATTCCACTGATTTCAATCAAGTCATTCTAGATTCCAGCAACATAGACACTGTTATCTATTATATATATATTGCTTTTTTAATATTTGTTATTTGTTTATAGGTCTTTCATATAAGCATCTGTCCTCTAACCTTGATATTGAAAGTTACAATTTATGCTCAGGAATGACCTGTCCTTGCAAAAGTTTGGAAGACCAGAGGAAGAGCAACGTGGTGAGTGACAAACAGGAATGCCACAGTCAGAGGGAATTAACCCAGAGCAAAATCTGTTCCTAGGCAGTTAATATCAAGACAAGAAGCTGATGGGGTAAAAAGTCTATAAGAACTTCCACCTGTGAGARAAAATCTACCAAAGCAAGTGGCAGCCACTGCAGCTTGATTTTCCACCAGTCACGACGCACATACACAACACACTGCTGCTCCTTGCTGTGATGCTTTTTTTGCAAGGAAAGGTCTGGTTAMAATAACTTGACAAATCAAGAAATTCTTCAGGAAGAAGGTAACATCAGGGCTGGCCCCTGCCCCAGGGGCACATGTCAGACCATGCAGGATGGGTTGCAGCTCCACTTGCAACCTGACACTGGGAAAAAGAAGTTTCTGGGGAGCTTATTCACCTGATTTTGATCAAGTGATGGAAGAATATGGAGCTGGGCTTACTGTAAGGTAGGAAAAACACTACCTAGACAGAAAAGAACAAAACACCCCAGCCTAAAGCTACTCTGATGGATTCACGAGGGCTCTGCCCTGCATAGGTGCTCCAAACTTAAATGCTCAATTTGTGCAATTCCCATGTCCCACAACTGGCAAGGAAAGCCTTTGAGGTGCAGAGGATGCAAGGCAAAGGAGAAGAGGAATATGGAAAGCAGGAGAGAGTCCAGTGTGTGTTTCATCTCCTATCCCTCGGGGGCTGGAATGAAAACAGCTATACCTTGATAAATTAGTATTTCTATTTAATATGCCATTTCCAACAAGCCATTGCCCAAGTTCYCAACTGCAGCTGCCACCCCACTGCTCAGCTCTCCGAATCCCTCTGCCTCAAGCCTGTGGGCACTGTCAGCCATGGTCAAAAGGCTATATGGAAAAGCAGTTATGGAAGCAGGTGACAGCTCTGCTTCAACATGCAGCAACAAATACATGCTGCTATTGCAGGAGTCAGGAACTGGAAGGGAATGCAGCTAACTCACTACTGACTAAATATACGCAGCCTTGCAGTCCTTASCGATAGGAAGAGACCCTCCTGAAACACAGAGCCCAGCACCTCCTGGCTACGTGCCCTTCTCAGAAAGCAAACAAGGAGGTCATGAATCACATGGTGCAAACCGATGGGCTAAGTGGTACTTGCATAAGGACTGACAATTGCAAACCCAACTCCAAGTTCCTTGTTTTGCTCAACGGTACAAAAACCTCTGTGCAAACAGCAGTGATTGTACAGACCGTGTCTCACGGGTTCTCGCTACTTATTGACCTCCAGTAACTTCCTGAGCGATTGCTGCACAGCCCGGGGACTGCAGGCACTCCCACAACTAATGGCTGGACTGGTGAGCAAGAGGCTGGAAATACATCTGTTTTCCTCATCTTCGTCAATCAGCAACTAGCGAGGCCACGTTAAAGAGCAATCATCAATGGTTTAGAATAAGCCCTTTGTGACAGTGGATAGTCCCGTGTTGCTGCATTTCATGCTTGATGAGAGTTCAAAACCAATTGTGACAGGGAACAGGGCACCAGGGCTTCCTAGCAGATACACAGATCGTGCACAGAGAATATGTATCAGCAGGAGCTCTCAGCTCAAACCCAAGAGGTAGAACAAATGCTTCCACCCCACAAGGGTCACCGAGAGGATGTCAGTAGGAACTGTAGAAAATCTTGCATCTTCTTTCCCACTTGGCAGTTCCCAGGAAAACCCCTCCAATAACCTCATGAAAGAACATTTCCTCTAGGCTAGAGGATGGAAATCAGTTAACAATTATCCATATATATTTTCCCTTAGGGGGGAAATAAAATCTGAAATCATTAAGCACAACAGAAACTAGGAGAGCATGCAACACCTGTGAATTTTTACTATTCCCAAATTCCTCCACTCACTTTGGATACTAGCAAGTTTCTGTGCTTTATCCTATGAAGAAACAATCTCAGCTCTCTCGGGAAAATCACTTCTTCAGAATGGAAGGCCAAGGCTCTTTTTGTTGTGATCATCACTGGCAAAGAGATTTAGCAAAACATCTGTACACCACAGTTTGCATTCCTCATGTCCTGACCTTTACTAATGCACTCTTGGAAACAAGTAATTTCCAATCATAAAACAAAGTCTTTGGTCCTTATTTCCTTGATCTCACAGAAGAACTTATGTATCCTATTTTTGTTAGGACTGCAGCACTGTGGAAGGAAATGGAGAAAGCTCTTGCGTGTGACAGGCTAGAAACACAATTATATTCAATACACTAGGAATTAAGATACCACACCAGTTTCGACTGAGATGCTCCTGCCAATCTTTCTATGTATAGCATTCCTTGGCCAGCACCTGATGCTGCAACGTGTCTGCACTTGTTTCTAAAGCTCCAGACTCTTCTGCCCAGAGCCTATAAACAGTGMACTTCTTGTGTCAGATGCAGCAATTGCACCTTTTTCTTATTTAACTGCCACAGAAGAGATAAGAATCATATGCAGGAGGTATAAACAAAACTTGTAAGCGAACCAAATAACCTTCCTTTTGTTTTTCTTTTTTCATCTGAATATGGGGAATTCTCTTGTTTACCTGGCAGAGTAAAAGTTGATTTCTGGGTTGGTTTCTTGCCACACTTGATTCTATATTCATTTATGGAATTTTCTATCTCTTGGAGCTTTTTTACAGCATCAGCATATTCCTGCTTTCTTTTCTTCTTTACATTCTTGCACAGGTCTGGTTCACTGGCAAGTTTCTTTGCAGCTTCCACCAGCTTTTGCTGTATGATAAAATTGCTCTCCAAGTCCTGCAGAGTGGGATCCTGCAAATTCACGAGATCAGTTACTTGCTTATACTGTGGGTAGAAATTATCTAAGGTCATTGAAAGACTTATCTCTGTGATAAGGAAATGAAACCTTTAGAAATTCCAAAGTTTATACACAAACTCAGCTCAGTATATGAAATCCTTAGGTCTCATTTCTACAACACCCACACTATTATGAGATCTTCTGAGAAACGTCCAAAGCTCTCGAGCCTGTGTGACCTAAGTTAGACAYCTAAATTCAAGTTCAGGTCCATCTGTTAAACAAGCCACCTTGCAGGCTGCTAAACCTTCCGCTCTAAGTCAAAGCCTGAAATGTCTATTTGAAATCTCTCTCTACTTTCCAAAAATAAAAATGAAAATTGAAATCACCATAGTTACATAACAGGGAGCTGGACTTGAATCATTTGTTTGTAAACAACTTGGAGTCRCCCAGCTAAGAGGCGCTGCAGAGGTGCTAAGCAATACGCTGTTAAGCCTTGTCAGCAGGATTGTTTTCAGGAGCATTTAGCAGTCTAATGACACACAGYAAGTTTGCTGCAGTGAGTTTTGGTGGAAGACAGATGCAGAGTGCCCGACACCTCCTTAACACTTGGATAACAGAGCTAGCAAATAGATCTCCTAAGGAATGAGGGGGAATGGGATGTGTCCAGACACTGCATATATCTGAATTAGCCTGAGTCAGTCCCTGCCAGCAAAYATCCCATTAGCTTCTTGAGCAAGAGAGAGCTTTTGTTAGGTGGAATGTACATTAAGCTAGAGATAAATCACCTCCTACTGTCACGTGGAGCCATCTCCTGTGCTCACGGAGAGATGATTTTGTAAGGGAACAGCACACCCGACTCACACACTTGGATCAAGCACAACCTCGACACTCCACAAATCAGCACTTTAGAAGAAAAGCAAGCTCACAGCCCCRTGTTGCCAAACTGCACCATGAACCTGCCTTTCTCTAATTAGCAGCAACATTTCCATTAACACTCAAATGGCAGGGTCAGAGCGTGGGGATGTTTGGGCTTTCTGATACAGCTATCCTCCTTCAAAGAGAGCACAGCTGAAACAAGGATGGTACTCTAAGTTTCCCTGCACGTGCATGCGACTCTCCTAACTGTCTCTTAAATAGATAAAATCAGAGATCCAAACAATCAGGAAAGAGTTTATTTAGAAGTGACTTTGGCCATGGGTCTCGCTAAGCCACCTTCAGTGAAAAAAAGCCATTAAATAGAGCACTCACCTCTTCGCTAGGGAGCAGGTTGTCATCCAGTTTGAATGCAGTGCCCACACGTCTCCTGACCTGAGGAGGCTCCTCTCCAGCATTCAGAGGATACTCCTTTGGCATCTTGCCTGTCAGCTCCTGAAGAATAGAAAAGGCTCAAGGTGATGGTCTGGAAGGAGAGAAGGGCTCTAGCCCACCTCTACCACAGTGCAAGGTGCAGATCTTACCGCCTCCCGGAGGCAAATTTTCTTCAACTCCTCAACTTTCTCAAGCAGTTTTTCTTGAAGGAGTTTTTCTTTYTTCTTTAGCTCCATAATTTTTTCCTTCTTTTGTTCTTCGCTGACCTCTGAATCCTGAGAACCTGAAAAATACACTCTATTATTAGCCACTTTGCAGGGAAAAGCCATTTTCTTTCCTCCTGTGAGGAAGAGCTGGTCAGGTAGGCTATTTTCCAAAAGGAGTGTAACCTAGTAAAACTGTATGTTATTCAAAATCCAACTCCTGTGTCATCCAGCAAGCAAGGTTTTATGAAGTCTGCACTTATTCAATACCCTAGGAATAAAATTAGGCACTTACATCTCCAGTATAAGACCTCAAAACCCATTATACAGAATATAAAGCATTAGGTATGATGATCTTCATATATATGAACTAATAGCTTTGATTTTGCATTCGATGCAGACACAGAGGCTCCTCATTTAACTATAGGCACGCCTGTGCGGCAAGCTAAGCTTTTATTTTCCCCTAGGCTTCCCTCATGGAGACATCAAAAGTTCCCTCTGGATCTGAATTTTATTTGGAAGCATTTCTCTCTCTCTGTCCGTTACTTAGGGAGTTCAGGGCAATTCAGTTCCTAGTATAGGAGGTTATAGTCAGCTAGTATCATATTTCCCTTGGACCTTGATGTGACTTGAACTTAATTCAAGGACTGATGATTCCATAAATCGGTATCAAATTAATCATGGACCAAAAGTATACACACGCTCTAGGAGACCCTGCGTGTGCAGGGGGGTTGGACTAGACGACCTCTAGAGGTCCCTTCCAACCTTAAGCATTCTATGCCTGTCTTTAATATCATTTTACTTCCTTATTTAGGCTTTCAGGAGGTGGGAAGGAGATGTATCAGTAGTTATATAACTGTTATTATTATTTCAGATATGTAACTAAGACAGGCTGTCACCTATTACACTGAATTTATGGTCAGCTGGACTTGTTTCCCCCTTTAACGTGCACACAAGCGCCAGTATACCGACAGCTCACTACCTTGCATTTACATGCAATAGTACCTGATGAGATCAAACTGCCATTGCTGGCCATAATAAGCTGGTTTTTGGCCTCCATAGTTACTAATTTTGAAACTTTTGGTGTGCCCATCTCTGTCAGATCCATGGCGATATCATCCAGACTTCTGGCTGAAGGAATTTTTGCCTGTAGGAGTTAAAAGAAAAAAAATCATCATCAAGTTACCTCTAATTAGCTTCAGACCACAGGGTCACAGAGATGACATTTCACACCTCATCTGCCAGTAAATTAAGGGCTAAAGCAACCCCATGGCACAGCAGCTTACTGTGCACTTCGCTGCTCTGACATTCCTTCCTCGCCCTGTTCCCGCCTCCATAGCCTGAATCATCCCCAAACCCCAAATCTCCTCCTTATTCACGCTGTGTTCCAAATTCAAATGAGAAAGAGACAAAAGAAGAAGCAGATTAAACACTGCAACATGGGAATTCCCTATTCTGTGATTACATTTCCATACCCCTTAATTGGAGGCAGGCTAAAAAGAATTGAATAACAAATACTGTAGCTAACAGACTGCTCAAAAAAAATGACAAAATAAATTTGTATTTTCTCTTTTGAGAATAGTTTATGTGTGGAGCAATGTATACTGAAGGATATACAAGAAAGGTGCTGAAACTTACACATACAGTAAAATACAACTTACTTTGCTTTGTTTTCTGTCCAGGTAAAAYTGGTGTTGACTGATTGCCATTACCCAGATGGATTTGATCAGGGAAGTGTTTGCGTACCAGGTTTGCACTACCAGTCCGCTCTGTCCAAAGGTCCTTCTTGACACTGAAATTCTAAAGAGGTGACGAGAAATGCAATCTCACGACGTGCCTTTGAAGTCTCAAGSCCCAAATACCTTTCTTCTAGCCAGGCAGGGCTCTCAGCCTGTATTTTAGAGAGCTGGAAACTCAAGGCAAAGCTCTTAACTAACTGCCCAGCACCTGGTGCTCCTGGTGCCCTCCCCAGGGCTGCAGGAATGTGACCTCCCCGCTGCTCCCTATGGCTGTGATCCCCCCAGCAGCATCCCTGAATCCGGCACCCACAGCCCCGCCGGATGCGGGAGAGGCTCCGTGTCCCGGAGCAAAAAGCAACCTCCCTGTTCTAYGTCAGAACCGGGGCAATGAGGAAATCTCCCTTCTCCGTGAGTTAACCCGAAGTGACTAATCCCAGCCYGCGCCAACACTCATCCCACTGGTCCTACCTGCGGGGATCGTGCACTTCCACAGCAAATTTCTTTTCACGGAAATAGAGATTTTCCAGCTGCTTCCATTGAAAGAGCTAGGAGAATTGGAGGGGAGAAGCAGAATGCCGTCACTCCACAAATCACCGGCTTATCTCCCCCGGGTTACACAATTCCAGCAAATTGCAATTCCTCTAAATCTGTAGCTATGGCAGAGGCTCCACAGTGACAACCACCGAAAGATCRATAAAAATAAATACATAAACACAACCATGTTGGCTGCTCCTCAAGCAAATCCCCACTCTTGCAAGCAACACATTGCAAATAGTGTGGTTTTTCCTGTGAAAACATCTGCTCCCATCAACAGGACATTTAATTTTGCTGCTAGATGTTTGTATCTCATAGATCTGCCTYGGGAGCAGGACTGAAGTCCTTTTGGCACTCATTAAATGCAGCCGAGGAAACGAGCCCGCGGCAGCGACGTCCCACAAAAAAATCACGTTTTTTTCTGGCAGGACAGAGCTCACGGGGCTGCAGCCACCAAAGGGGCTGCACACGGGGACTCTGCCACCGCGCCGCAAGTGCGGGAGAACTCCAAGTTTCCCAAAACTGTGAGTTACACCAAGCTGCGCTGGCAATGCTCTTCAAGTGGCTCATAAATAAAACATAACCCGGTTCACATGTACGTGGGAAAAGAAAAAAAAGAAAACCCCGCACTGCTCTTTCCATGACCTTCCCTGCTGGTTAGACAGACCCTTCCTTTCCAGCGTAAGAATTTATGATTAGATGATGCTTTACAAAAAATGCCATTTACCTAAAACAATTAATCCAACAAGTGATTTAGAAAGAAAGAAAAAAGAAKAAAAAGACCATGGAAGTTTAACTGCTACTTAAGCAAACTTAAGTTTGTATTGGAAGTACTGAGTGCTAGAAGTGACTTGCCTGACCAGACCGCATCCCTGTGCACCCCTTGGGGTGGAATCAGGCCATGTAGCTGGGGGATTCCTACACCCAGCAGCCCCTAACACGGACAGGGTCCTAACATCTCCTCTTCCCGCCCCAAGTGCCTGTATCACTTTCACAATAATCATCCTTACAACGTGGAGACTTACCTGCCCGCAAAGCGTCCCGTCCCCCCCTTCACTGGCTTCCTAATTCCCAAGGCAAAGGTGCAGGAGCAACGGCGCCAAGGACGGAGAGGGCGACCTGCCACCCATGGCTCCTGYGGCCGGATCCCGCGGCCGGCTCCCGACTCCGGTTTCGCCTCCCGCCGCTGACACACGGCTGACATCACCCGTGCTGCCGGCAGCGGCGCCTCCCCGTTCCACCCTTTCCCCCAGAGGAAGGAAACCCAGGAACGACAAGGGGAAAAAAATAAAAAAAAAATAAAAAAAAGAAAAGGAAAAATTTGCGGGAGTCTCCAACAGGGAGGTGGGAGAGGCTCTGGGGCTTCGGAAGCACAGCAGGTTTTCCCAGCTAAGCTCTTGGGAATCGGCTCATCTGGCAAATGCTTCCTGCAGTGAGGAGTTACACCTGCCTGCAGTTACTTTTCTCCCTGAAGACGAATGACTGAGCAGTTTCGGAATAAGTTGTAGACGGCAGTATTCRTATAGATGCAATTAGAAATCACTATCCCTAAAAGTATGAGTTTCTGCCTAACATCTCTATGAGAAGAAAAAAGGCCTCCCAATATAAACAAGAGGGAAAAACATAATGAATGAAAATAATATAATAAATAAAATATAATATTAATTATAATAATAAGTAAATAAAAATATAATAAAAAATAAATTACTTGAAGTTCTGTAAACTCCTTTGAGTAATAGTATCATCTCAATTGTGGTCAAAGAGAGACACTCAGAAAACTGTCTTTGCAGGCAGAGCTGCTTTCCTGCTCCCTCAAGCCCTGGCTAACTCTGCATAGACACGTTCTAAATCATTCATTTCAATTGCACCTAAATTACATGGGCAATAACTAAAGAGTTGTAAAAGAAAAAAAAATTGGAAACTTGAAACTATATTTGTGGGCAGGATGTGCAATTAGGAATAATTAGCATGTTTTTGAGGAAGTTTTGCAATATATATGTTCTCTTTACCGAGATGATTAGGTCCACCTAAGCTAATGAATGTTTTTTTAATAGACTTCCCATCCATTTAGATTGTCAGATCCTTAAGTGTTCATGAAAAACTCCCCATTCAGCACATGCCTGACCCTGCACAGAATTTGGCCCGGTCAAGGTTTGCTCGCTGTTTTTCTTGGAGAAGGCAGAGGTGCAAAGTTGGTTGATTATGCCTCATTAATCAGGCCTCTCCACACTTTAAGCAGGTTTCCAGCACCCYGCTGCAGCTTTTGAACACGTCGGGTCCAGGTTCCCCATGTTTCTGCTGCCGTCCTGCTCTAGACACCATAAAACATCAGGCTGGGAACATCAGGTTCCTTGGAGGACCGTGCAAGGATAGAACTTGCATCCAAAACCCTGGGACTTGCTGGGACCAGCAGTCTAAAAATGATAATCCCTCTTCTTCCATCACATCTTTTTCCTAATGCATTAAGGTCTTTCCTTGCCAGGTTCTCACTCATGTAGTCTTCAATAAGATGCAGAGATATCATAGCAACAAAACACCAAATTGCCATGAAACGTGGCTCTTACTCTTTTCCCCAGACAGGGGATGTTCAAACAACTTTCTGCACATCTGGAAGGAGCTGAATTTCAGAGCAGGCTTGTAGCAGCTCTGTGTTTACTTTAACTAATTATGCGGGCCTAGTATCTTAAGTTTAAATCACTGGCTTCTACTTGGTGAGAAATAAACACAGTAAAAGAAACCTCTGCATAATTAGATCAGCCTGCTGAGAGCCCCATACAAATGCTATTGTGCTCGGAACAATTCAGCGAGGCAAGACAGAAAATTTACATTAAGAAAATGTTCTGCAAGGGAAACTTCCAGCATCTGCATTTAGACAGAGTACGCCAAATTAAAAGATATAAATATCCATTTCAAAACGAGTATGCTCCAACAAAAACATTTCTGAGAACATAATGCATTCAAGGCAACCAGCACTGGAGCCGAAATTCTTGTAGATTTGAAACAATACCATAGCAAGATTATTTTTTTCTTTTCAGACATTATAGTTGATTTGTCACCAGGGAGTCGCCCGCAGAAAGACAATGAAGTGTGAGAWAAAGCCAAGCAGGTCACAGAGCCAGCAATGTGCCTGCTAAGGCTTCCCCTTCCTCGGGTACTGCCACACACAGCCCAAATGTGGGCGACGCGGAGCTCCTTTCTCGCTGTATGTCCCACAGAGGGGACAATGCAGCCTTTGTGTCTCAGCCCCAGAAGAACAGGGGCAGACGCAGAAGGGGGGCTTAAGCGGCACATAAGGTTCTGGGCACAGGGAGCTGTTTTGTGCATCCCCTAATTGACTGGGCGACACGCATCCCGGGATCGCATCCCAGGATCGCTCCATCCAACTCTACCCTGCAGGTCGTTTCCTGGATGGCCTCGCAAACCTGGGATTCACACTGACAACAGCAGCAAAATCTTGGGATATTCAGTGCGCTCCAAGGCTCCTATTTAGATCTCTCTGCTTAAAGACCTGCCTGGATAGAGCCAGAAGACTGCTTTTTCAGGAGGTTGTTGGGAATTAATTCATATTGCACTAATGGATGCATGTAATTAATTTTATAAATATAGATTTACTCTGAATGCAGAGTTGGTCCCTTACAGGTACCTGCAATGAACATGTTGAACAATATTAAAAACAAATGCAGCTGACAGTCCTGAACATTGCATGTGAGACAAGAGGCTTCGCACAGAGAAGAGACCCCGACTGTGCGATGTCTCACCTCAAAACTCAGCCACTTTCCAGCTATGCTTTACTTTGCCACCTAGAGATCACTCGTATCTCCCAAATCAGGAAAGCCCAGCTTGTTCTTGCTTAAATTTGGACTCAGCCTTCCCCTTTTATTCAGTCAATCAGAGGCACTTAAACATCACTCTCTGGCAAAGTGGAGCACAATGAGGATTCCCTTTCCCAGATGGCTCAGGATAAACAGAACAGCACTTTTGATCCACACTGTAAACAGCGGGATGACACTCCCAGATTTGGACAAGATCTGCAGCCTTGCCTGTTTTGGTACACTCATAAATATGAACACACAAAAACATTGCTTAGAAGTAAACCTCTGCCCGTCCTGGCCCAGACAGCGAGGCTACAGCTCCATGGAAGTGAAGAGCAGCGTCTCAGCATCTCTGGYTGCAATCTGAGGCTGTCCATGGTCGCCTCTAGACCTAGCATTTTCTTTCCTCCTGGAAGCCAATGTAATTCCAGTTACTTCCATAAATCCTGTTAGAAGTGCACTTTGTTTCAAACACCCTCTGTATAAAGGATCTCTTGGCATATTTACCCACATGTAAAAAGTAGCCAGCACTCAGAAAAAGTTGAGATGCTCAGGTAATTTTTGTATCCTTCTATTACTTCTTATTTTACCCATAAAAACACTCGGGCCATTTCTATTCTGGATGCTTCTATCAGCATACTGACATTAAACTTTCCCTCTGCATTGACGCTCCTCCTTCCATGTTCCACTTTGATCACTAATCTCAGTTGTATAATTATAAGTACAATAAAGCAGACAGCTATTACCATCAAAACACTTTGACTGCAGAAGTGACCTTTGGAGGCTTTTTAATTTTATCTTTTTGAACACAGCCCCTGTCGTGTTCAAAGGCAGTGTCTCATAAGTAACTGTAGCAGGGTGTGACTTGGTATCTCGGCCCTGTTGACCCATAAAAAGAATTTCTTAATCTTCTGGTTGATGTCGTAAACTAAAATCTCACAAGCATAAAATAAGTGCACGATGCCGCAACACTCCTAGCCAGGCAGGGTGTATTTTCTTGGAGACAGTTGCTGGTCACAGCTGGTTGTCTTGACTAGAGAACGGTCTGTGCTGGACCCTAATGGAAAATCTTGTAGACATTGTCTAAATAAAAGAAAGTGCTTGGCAGCTGGAGGAGCTGCTTGATGCTTTCCTTTGAAGATCAATGACTGAGTTAACTGGATCTTCTAGGGCTTCTCTCATGTCACTGTCATTTTGGAACAGGCCTGGTAAGTAAGATTTGGGGCTAAATTAAGTGCCCAATCAAACAATGCAAGAGAAGAACTTAAAAGCTCAACCTTGGACACRCAGATATATAAATATACCAAAGGAAATCAAGTCACAGCCTGTTGAGAAAATGAGAACAAGACTGAGTTGGGATGTTGAAGGAGAACTGCTCTTAACAAGGAAGTTTTGTTAAGCTGTGGTTTTTTGGCACTAATACACTAAATATTATTTTGCAAATGTAAAATTCCATGGCAGGAAGCACACGCTTCATGTGAACTCCTGCCCAAGTCATTCCCAGGAAAGGACATCAACAATCACCCCCGTCCCTTCTCCATCTCTTCACAGCTTAAATGTTCCAGCGAGGACACGACCATCAAGAAACCAGGCACATCCAACCAACAGTTGCTCCTGCACGTGAAGTGCTGGCTCTTCTCCACAACCAAATCTGTTAACTGACTCTTCAAAATCTTGCAGGGCTTAGTCCTGCCTGAATGAGACTTATTCAGCTACAGATCTGGATGAGTTCCCAACACCTCAAGAGCCTAGGCTGCATGATGGATTTCCAAGACTGCCTGCAGAAGAGCTTGTTAGGGCTCGCTGACGGATGATTTTGAGGGAGCCAGCACTGGATATAGCACCCTCTGCCCTGTTTTAACAGCAACTGAGGGTTTTGGCAGAGTTTCCTCTTCAGAAAACAAGCTGCAGAGAAGTTGGATGGACACAGAAAAGAATGGCCTCCGGTCTTTGGCATCTTCACCCAATCCTCCACTAGCCCCCCCTTTAAAACACCATGTATTAAGGAAACAGAGTTGCCCGAAAAGCCTTGCAGGCAGATCTGCCTATATTTCCTGGATATCAGTAGATCCTTTTATCATTTCATACCCAAAACACACCTACAAATGCCAGCTGAAACACTGCTCAAGTACAAGACTTTAGTTTGGGATTTGCAGAAACCCAGTTGCTTCACGCTTTGTAGCTATCCCTGGAGGCTGCCAAAATTGCTGAAGAGACTGTCCTGAAACTACCAAACTCAAAGACACACCAGCTTAATCTCCCAAAAGGAATTTCTGGTAGCTACAAGAGAGAGGAGGATTCTCCTCCTCCTACATTCACGTTAGCAGAATTTTCCTCTTGCCTCTAAAACTTTTACCATAGCTCAACAGACTAAGAAGACACAGTTTATAAATGTATGTTTTAAAATGCAACACCCACCCTCTCCAAAGCAAACAAACAAAAAAAAAAAAAAAGCCCAAACTTACTTTTCTGGGCTTGACCTTGTCTTGTAAGTCGTATTGGCCTATTCCTTTATAGCTTATTCCAAGCCACCACGGGATTCCTTGTTTATCCTGAGAAATGAAAGATTACATGAACCAAGATSTAATTCAGGATTAATCAGTTCAGAGATTGAACCTTCCTTCATTCTATGCCAAGTATGAGTAGATCAAACTTTTTTTCCTTTTTTTTTATTTTGCAAATTGACACTGTGTGGATTGCTAAAATGGACACTGAAAATTTTTTCTATTGCTTTCTTGGTCGGAGGTAAGAAACTAGGAAGTGGTTTTGCAAAGGGGACAAAAAGCATCGGTGCTGCTGAAAGAAATGGTCATCACTCATTGTTAAACTAATGAAGARGTAAGAAGATGGGACAAAGAAAGACCTGACCAATGATTGTACCCMCTTAATCCAGGTGCAAGACAGTACAGAACAATTCATGACAGCTACATCTCAGGTACTATCGCCACGGCCATGAGTCAAAGTAATGAGACCGGCTTTGCRGAGCATTTCTGCACAAAATGCTTTTGCACAAGCTCTGCTTTGCAGTCAGAATAAATGGTGTATTTTCCATCACTCTCTGAAAATACTTCTCAGCTGTACAGCATTCCTCCCCGCACACACATACTCATACACTAATCACCTGCCACTTAGAAGCAGGCTTCTCTACTTTGTTTTTTTATCTCTAGTCTTGATTAGTAATGTCCTTAGAGAAAATACTAACTGCTTACAATCTAGAAGTGATATCCAGTTTAATTAAGTTGATATGAATTTAGCTCCTGATAGGATTACAGAAAGTTTTAGTAAAGATTCCTTTCTGTCATCCATAGCGCATAATTTGTGGCTGCTCTCTGAAAATGTTTCAAAGATGACTGAAGAGAGAGGGGGGGAAAAAAAGCATAAAGGTTGAAAAATGTGGGGTTTACTGCTGATAGATAGGTCTTCAATCACCCAACTACTCCTTCAGGAATATAATCACATGTAATAAGCTAAGCAATCACATTATCTATGGACATCTACTAACCTTCACTGCATAGTAATGGACTCCATATGTTGGCAAAGCTTCTACAACTTTCATRTACCTGTAGACAGATTTATAGTGTATCAGCTAAGATTCTCTGGAGGGAACAACATCTATTAATATTTTTTTTCACACATATGTGAGTCAAGACATTCATCATTTGCATGCTTCCAATGACCTAATGATTTAAAGACCCATGTTTTTGGAAAAATCTTAGTATCCTGGCCTAGGGAAAGATGTGACATTTTGGCCTGATTGCAATGAGTGGAAAATTTCCCACACAATAAAACATCTGATTTTCATATCAGAAGTTCAAACAGAATCAAGAGTAAAACTTCTGAAAGCGTGAGGGAAGGACTTATCTATAGTTATTTTATTATGGTGCTTTGGTTAAAATGGATGTTGTCCAAAGGAACTGTGCAGTTGCATTAGGCAATTCAGTGAACCACTGAGCAGATAATTTTTTCTCTGCTCCCTCTGAAAGAAGTCCCTGAATTATATACAGGGGTGCAACCACTGAGCTATGWGAGAAAAACTGCAAGTTATCTCTACCCTATAATCATGTAAATCATCCCCAACTTCTCAGTTTGTAACATCACACTGCARATATCTGTAGTACRATATAAATGATAACAATAACAATAAATAAAAGAACATCATCCTCCATGRGCTCTGTATTCATCCTGGAAGACCTTTATCACCWGAAAACCAAAATCTGAACTTTTCAACAAGCACATTTTTTTTCCTTCCAGAACTCAAGGTGATATTTGCCTTTAGCTTTCAAGAAGAAAATTAACAGCTAGCAAGCAGAGTATGGAGCAGACTCTTGCAATAAATCAAGACTGCAATTATTTATTTTACATCTGAGATATTTTGAATAAGAAAATACTGCCTTAAATGGATACCTGGAAAATGTGAAGTCTGGAGTAATTTAACTTTAAAATGCAGTACAGTAGAATTCCTACAGATGTAAATGGTAGAGTTCACAAGCAAAAACCACCAAAACAGCATGCATTACCACTTTCCAACAAAAGGAGAGAAAAGTAAAAACACTATTTGCATGTATTAATAAGCACCATACTCACTGAACAATGGCTTGTCCTCTGGTCAGGCCTTTAATTTGTGTATAATGCTCAATTACTCTATCCTCACTGCAAAATAAGCACAGAAAAYGAATTAGAGGCTAATGACTTTTTCCGTGTGTGATAGCATTTTGTTGAAATTCAGATGCCTACTCAGCATGCAGAGAAGTGTCTCTGCACATTTCTCACTCCCGTTTACATTCTGTTTCTTAATGATTTGTTTCCCACCCTTCATTAAGCAGAATGGACTTGTCTAATCCTCAGCATAGCGTGCAGCCTTCCAGAGCCTAATTAACCATTTCAGAGCAGCCAGCTTTGCTGCAGATGCTGCTGCAGAACACTGGTACTAATTGTATAAATTCATTTTCAGGTTCTAAAGAACCAAGACTTCAAAAGACAGTTAGTGCTGCATATATAAGACAAAAGTTGAAACCAAATTGCTTTCGTTCTAGTATATTTTTCCCATCAGACATTCAATAGACAAAGAACTACAGATTTAACAGCAAAAACGTCCTCATATTTTTCCCCTCCAACATTTTGTTCTACTGGAATGTGAAATAAAATGTGTTCAGTGTCAGACCCTTGAGGACAAAAAAAACCCCAGCATTTAGTTTGAAAAAGCAAGGCATAAGAAAAAGTACTAGCGTATTTAAAAACACATTAAGTAGGTATCAATCCTCAATATGAAACAAATGAGGGAGTCATACTTGTACAAAGGGGCATCCAGTACAAGCAAACAAATTGTTGATTCATCCCAAATGTTGTGCTTCATATAGCAATTTGAGCACAAASCTGGACTTGCCTCTCCATTTCGGAGACTATGCTGTTGGAGAGCTGAAAAGTAACGTGCTCTTTATGAAACTCAGACTTGGCTGGAGTTTAGGATTTGACTTTCCATAGCCTGCTACCCTCAAATTCAGATCCAGAAATTTCTTACCCACCCACTCAATGTGATCGAACTTTCGGTAAGGGAATCGCCCTAGATCTGGGGGTCACCATAACCTGCTAATAAGCTGGAAATGCTTGAACAGGAGCAATTAACTCCRTGCCCTACACCACGTAGGAAAAATCTTCTAAAGTACTTTTCTAAGCTCTTAAACCCTGAGCTTGCTATGGTTATCTACAGCAAAGATTTAAGTTAGGYAACAGCTCACCAGTAAGCAAGTGATGGATGCTCCTGCAGTGTCTTCGTGGGAAAGACAGGCAGCGCCTTTAAGTCTTTGCGAGTRTTTTCATCACTAAAACCAAAGATAACAGAGTTACTGCTACCGAATCATAGATGCCATTATGAGYTTCAACGAAACAAAAGCACTGTTAGATAATTGCTATCCAAGAACACGTTACCGTGCCCCATATCTGGCTGTCACAGCAAACTAACACTATTGCCCTCACATGATAGTGATGTGGACCCATGTTGTAACTCACTGCAGAGAAATGTGACTATCGGGGCAGCAAGGCCACTGTATCGATATTTATTTTGCACATACTCTGTTTGCCTAGTACAGAGCAAGCCTTGCACAGCTGCGGAAGGGGAGCCTTTGTCCAAAGGCAAGGCTTGGACTGCTATTTTTGTTCTATCATTTGTCAAAATCCTTCCTGCCACACAATAAATTTTGTGAAGAGGAGCGGTATTTGTTAGATCTCAGAGCTTAAACACAATCTGATTGAAAATAAAGTACTTTTATTCAGAGTTTTCCCGGACTTCTCATTCTACAGAAAGCTCAAATATTTTGCACTCTGAGCCCAGTCTGAAACAACAACAGCAACCAAAAAAAAGTATTAAAGTATGGGAATTTGTCTCAAGACTAACAAGAATATTTAAAGTAGCTTTTTATAGGCATCAATAAATGGTTAATATTTTCTCTTCATATATTCYATTAATTAATCAGCTGAAACTGCACACCTCACTTCTGCAAGATTTCTACATGCCTTTGCAGCACTGGGAACAAGCACCAACATGACTTTTCTAGGTAAAGAACATATCAAATCTGTTAATATCTGCCCTGGCTTCGGAATCCAGGGTTTCCTTGAAGGTTTTCCTGCTACAAAGCTGCTTTCCAGTGCGAATCCTCTACAGCAGATTTCATCTGAGGCAGGTTCCTGCTTTGGCCTCCAAAGTGCCTTGGCACAAGCACCCCAGCCATCAGCAGAATAGATCTACAGCAAAGGTAGATGGCCAAGGCAGCAGAGGTGGCAACAGAGGACATTGAGCCACTGAAACACTTCCATCTCGGCAGATGCCACATGGACGGTGCAGTCAATTAAAGCTCTTTGTTCCTCTGCAGAAAACGGGCTAATGGCTCTGCAAGCCCCAGCCCCACAATAAGCCCCAGCCCTGACTAAGCAGGACCACCGCTGAGGCCAAGGAAACAGTTCAATCAAGGGCCTATTTATCCTTCAGTGCCTTTGAAGAGGTTGCCAAGAAGGGGGTCAATCGGGGAGGCCTGGCCGCTGTTCCCGAGCGTGGCAAGGGCAGCTCTCCTCTGCCAGGAGCGCACACGTCTGGGCAAGCTGGCCCAGGCCCAACTGCCGCCCCGGGACAGCTGCAGGGAAAACCAGGGTCTCTCCTTTTAACTCAGTGCTGCCAGCATGCACAAAAGCCAAGGGGTTTTTTATTCGCCCCTTGGGAGCCTGCTGAGGGGGTGAAAAGCCTGTGCAACACCTCCGCTTCCAGCGAGAAGGTAGATGACCGGGGCTTTGTAAGGGAGCCTGAAAACGACAGCCAAGTTCATCCCTCCGGGAGCTTCCTGGACCAGAGTCCTGCAAAATGAATCCCAAAGCCCTCTGCCCRGGTCTGGAGTCAGGGCTGGCCCTGCTCGAGGCAAGAGACTGCACTGGACACCTTGTGATGTCCCTCCCACTTCAATTATCAAATTGCAGGATAATAAATTATTCAAATAAAAGATTCCTCCTCTTTTTAAGCCTGGTGCATAACTGCAGAGGCTGCTTTAATGATCTGGGTTGGCAGGGAAATGTAGGAAAGAAATTAAAAGGTTTTGGAATGAAGCAATAACAAAAAAAGCTCAGTTTCACCAAACAAAAGAGCTATTCCTCTAAATATAGACTCTAACCCACGACATTCATCAYCAGAAGTTTAGTAGCTGCTCTCTGAACCCCTGTGTAGAAATCGCCCTGCCAACGAACAACGCAACGTCCCAGCGTGGGCTGGAGCACTGCGAGGAGGCCCAACGCCAGAGCCGGGCTCTGGTAGAGGCAGCTGCCCCCTGGCCACACATCAAGCTGGATGGACCACACGTGCCCCCCAGGGAGTCCCCTCCTCTGCCCAGGCGGGATAGTAGCCCCTGAGCTGTCCCTGCGGCAGCTGAGGGGGACAGGGCAGAGCGTGTCTTTGCCCTGGGCCATCTCTCCAGCAGGGAGATGATAGAGAAATGCCACAGTTCGAGGCAGCTGCTCTTCTCCTTGTACTAAGCACCATATTTTACACGATCCATGGCCTTCSGCTGCCCAATAGGCCTTCCAGACACATCACAGGCTACTCATTCCAGTCATCTGCGTTTGGAAATGTTTGCCCTATTGCACACAGCTGGCTTCCCACTTTTGCTGTTCAGTCTCTCATGTTCAGACCTGGCTGAGCAGTGAGCTATTTTAATCTTCAAATGCCAAACATGGGTGCTAGGTAGGCACCTGTGATGATTACTGAAGAAGTAATTCAACAGTATGGAAAGGTCTGCCACTGCAGACACCTCACCTGCTTCCCAAGAAGACTTGTGGGCTCAGCCTTGTGACACCTAGGGCTGCAATCACTCCTGTGCCGTGAACGTCAAGCCAGTCCCACTAATGCCTCTCATAGGATGCAGGTTTCCTACCAGTCCCTTGTGGAATCAAAGCACTGACCTAGAACAACAGGTTCTGGGGCAGCTCTTTGGCCAGCCAAGTCCACAGAGCTGTGACGACTTCGAGCAGGGCTGCAGCTCCTCTGTTCTTCTGCCAGCCTACTCACCCACCCAACTGCCTCTAATAACAGAGGACATGTTTCTGTTGAAAGGCAAAGGGGACCCGATCTCATTTCCTGCATCCTGTCCTGTTAGCCTCCAATTGCTCCCAATCAAAATGGGCAATTACATGCACGGCCCGAAAGCCTCCACCCGGCCATATGAGAATGTTATTTTCTCCCGTGTAATCATAAGATTTGTGCCACACTAACTTAGCAAAGTTTTGTAAAAGGCTCAGGAGAAACGGGGCATAGCCCCTCACGGGCTGAGTGCCTCCTGCTAAGCCCAGCAGTCTGACCCTCAGCAGCACAGACTGCAGATCAGCTTCCTGCAGATTTGCACTTGGATGCTTCAGAGCTTCACGGGTAATAGAAGCATCAAATGGTCCCCTTTCCCCTTCAGCAGCGTTGGTTATCACTTCATCTGCACAGGGGAGGAAGATCAGCCCCTCCCAGAGCCCGGGGCTCACTTTCCCAAGCCCTCAGAGACCCGACCATCCCCCGGAGGTGACAAGTCCAGATGGCAGCAGCAACACTTTGAATTACGACCTGTTCCTGTTTGGCTTCCCACAGGCCGATACAGAAACACAAGGCAGATACCCCTTGCTCGAGATACTCCACTGCCCGGGCCACGTCTCCGCTGCGTTCCACCCAACCCCACACGTGCTGCGCTGGGTAGGATCACGAGGAGGAAAGCTTGTTCTCATCGGGGCAGACGTGCACTTCAGCTGTAGGGCCTGAGCCCCACTTGCCTTTCACGTGACCCCCGGCACAGAGGGGCTTCTTGCCGGCTGGCTCCCGGCACACGGCCAGCGCATAAACTTCAACTGCCCAGAGTCAACAGGACCGAACGTTTCTGGCAAAAGGTTTGTTTACTTCCCAGGAGGAGAATATAAGAAAACACTCATCTGAAGTATTTTTCCATTATGGAGAGGAACTAAAGAAAATGAGCAYGTGGACTCTTTCATTTCCATGCCACCCTTTTACTTGGGGTTTTTCTCCCTAGCAGATATTTCACTAAACTTTAACTGATTTGGGCAAAGTAAATGAAAATCTACTTCGGATCCTAATACATAGAACTGTAGCTTCTGTTCTTGGTATTGTCTCTATTTATTTTTTCATCACAATCTGAACAAACCTAGTGCAAGACGCTGTCCCCCCTGCCCCAGCTCATCAGTTCCTGASGGGCTAATCTACAAAGACTGAAGGGCAGCTTGTCATTAAAATAACCAATAATGACATTTAACCATATAACATAGTATGAATATAAATTCTTACAAGCTACCAGCTTTAGCAGCAAATTTGTAACAAAATTACATCTTTCTCACAGCTCAGCAATGCTCTCACAAAGTTTTGGGTGTTTAGAGAAAGATTAATTTTTCTTTTCTTACTAAAACCTCAAAAAGAAATCTGTGAAGGAACCCAGTCAAACAATAATGGCATGCTCTAGCTAAAGGGCACTACTTAAAACAAAAAAGGAAAAAAGGAAAATAAAAAAGAAAAAAGAGAAATTTACATATTTATATTTCCAGAAAGTGAGTCTTCACAGCTTGTAATCGCACCACGCACTGCTCCTGCTAGTCAGATTTGCAGAGGTGACAGAGTAGTGCTAATTAGAGCCATTTGCAATGGAAGCCCGGGCTCTTCTTGTGCCCATTATGTCAGAAAAACAGCCTATGCTTGTTGGAAATGCAGTAACTCAAGGTAAGAGCTTCCGTGCAATAAGATGCAGTTAATGAGATTAACATAAAACTCGAAGAGCAACAGACACACCCGGAGCAGCAAAAAGAAAACGCTTGACTACAGCATAAAACCTTCTCACCCMACATCTTTGTGAATATTAACTACTTGATATGGACAGGGCTCRGAGGACTTTACCTGACTAAAGCAATAGTTGGCGAGTCTCCATTAYTGCTGGACTGTTTGGGCAGCATTTTGCAAGGTGGGATTTTTTATCACTGGGGAAAGTTTGCTGTATASTGATTTTTCTCTAATCTTGGAGCTTCTCATCTGTTTTTATTTATTTATCTTTTAATCTTGTCAGGTAATCATGACAATAAGGTTATTATTGAACTTTTCTCAGTACAACCACTTTATACTCACAGCTTATCTGTGTAATATTTTAGGCACACAACAAGCACAATTTAGAGTGCTCTTGWCTTAAGAAAATATCGACCAACCTCTCAAGTTACAGTGAAAGGTATTTTTCACCAACACCACAAATCAACAGTCACTTCAGAGAACCATGGGTGAGACGCAAAAAGAATATGGAGCTTCACATCTAAAGCAGGGTTTAGCATTACCACACCTCATGAAAAGATGATACAAAATCTTTCCATTAAACTCTGTTGCCTTATTCTGTTACAGATGTTTACCATTAGCAGGAAATGAATAAATAACAAAACCAGTACACAGACAATCTAGCTCCTTGGAATCCAGCCATCTATTTTGGACCCAACCGTCTGTACTTGGTCAACACCAGTATTGACCCTGGTTCTTGATAACCACCCCTGCCACCCCTGAACTTGCTCACAGGGGCAATAGTGGCTGGATGCCCCCAGGTTTGGGTGTATTTCCTATAGAGTTTTGTTTCATTTTTAAAGAAACAGCAGGGCACAGCAGGCCTCTGCCCTCACTTGGAGGCTGGTCTCGCACTTCAGGGTCCTACAAGGAGCAGGTGTTGGGAGGAAGCAGCAAAGGGGAAAATGAGTGGGGTTAAAAGTGCAAGGAAAAGAAGGGGGAAGGAAGACAGAATGAGGAAGGTAAAGAAGGAGAAAGTGGATTGATTTAGCAGCTTTTGAGCAAGCCAGAGCAGCAGGAGCTTGGCAGCCGGATTATGAAATACGCTCGCTGACAAATCCTCTTTTGTGATAAGTGGCAGACGTTCCCCATCATTTCCCAACCTTTCTGTTCATGGTCTGCTGGCATACTCAAGGACGGGTTTTCCTTTTGAAGGAAGACCAGCATCCGGAAAGGCAACATCCAGGGCACTCCCAGCAGSACCCTGAGAGCTGGAGACCCGCAGGACAAGGCAGAGCTGAACCTTAAACTCGCGGTCAGGAGGAGCTTCCTCCRGGGGACGGCTCCAMGTTTTGCCACTTGAATACCAGACGSCAACAGGCYGYTCAGAAAGGCATCTGAAGGAGCATTTCTAAGAGGCTTCTAAAGCCCGAACGTGGGAATGAACGAGATAAGCAAGGCAGCTGCCTTGCCCGATGCCGCGCGGTGAGGATCATTTGAAGCTTGGAGCACACTTGCATGCTCCATGTGCCCTGCTCCTTCAGGGATTTCTACTCTGTACTCGAGAGGAACTCTCACACAAAACGTGGCTGGGTTGGTAAACACTTTGCCAGAGTTAGCCCAGGCTGGGTAACAGCCCTGGATCTAGAGGGCTTATTTCTAGCCCCAGTCCCGTTCTGATCAGTGTTGGGAGAATCTTTCAACCTCCTGAGCCCCGTTAGGCTTCCTCAAAGAGGGCAGAACTGCCTACTGGTCTCACAAGAGTTTGATGACTCTTCATGTTGTTACGTTGGCCAAGAGCGCAGCAGGGAAAGCGACATTTCTAGTGTCAGCCGTACCAGTGCACCTCTCCATCCTCGGACACAAGGACAGGGCAGGTGGGACCCAGGTACTTCCAGCGCTATTCCTGGCAGGCAAGGCAGCGTAGTCCCCCTTTGCAGTCAGGCAGCAGAGTGCTGAGAAAGCCCTTCTCCATGGCTGCAGAAATGTGGTGACCTGGAGCAGAGTTCCCTTGCCCTAAGCTCTCACTAGGTCTTTGCTGATGGTTTCATGGATCTAGTCTGTTTTTTCCATGTTGGCAAAGCTGCCAGACACACTGATGTGTTAGAAATACTTCACTATCAGAGCAGACAGGAAGCAGAACAACTCTGCTTTACCTGGGGATTTACTGCAAAGCAAAAGAYGACTATTTGCAGTTGATACAACGCTTGAAGGATCCTGAACCCTTCCTCTGCACAAGAGACTGTTATTCCTACATTCATGCTTTCTTCCTGTTCACACAAAAGTCAGATTAGCCATATTAGCTGTGTGTCTTTAATGTGTCTGAGAGCAGCAGTAAAGCTTAGAGCTTGTTATCATAGCCCTCTAGGCTGATACAAAGACACACGCAACCACAAGAAAAATAAACCAACTGAACAACGATAAAGGACTCACAAATCCACAAGAGGAAAAGCAGAGGCTGAAAGTTATCCTTCCCTTTCCCAAAGTGCAAAATACACTCTGCATGACAGGTCCCAACCACACGAGGGGAGGAAAATCAAAGGGAATGTCCTTTCCTTTTTAAATGAGAATGGTGTTGGGAGTCACACCAGAGACCTGATGTCTGTGACACTAGTGGTGACACAGAGCACATGCAAAGGCCCTCCCCAGAGCTGCCTTGTTCCTGCTAAAGTACTGCTCGACTTATATGTGCCTTAAAGAGAGGGGAAAGATTTAAAAAAGAAGAAAGCAGGCAGATAAGAGGAAAAAAAAGTACAGTTGAGGGGTATTTATCTATGATAACACATAACAATCCCTTTTGCTGCCCCTGTAGAGCCTTGTACTTACATTATTCACCCGAAACCCTTTAAAAACCTGCGTCACTTTCTGTCATAATTACAATTAGCCTGAATGTTAAAGTTACTTWACCATATGCACATCCTATATCCCATGGGGTCAGATTATTAAACTAYTCAAAGCATCCTCTCTTCTTCTTCATCTAAGTTTGTTTTACCCACAGTGATTCCGCCTAATTCAGGCTAATTCAACTGCTGCACAGTAAGCATACTTATACAAATTCCCTGGGAGCCCTTACAGGACTATTTTAAGAGAAAGGTAAAAATACTAAGATGACATCATCACTGAGATATTTTATTTTGCCCTGAAAAGTGCTAATTTACAAGTCACACACTGGTTGTGAAAGGGAGACTTAACATTAAGTTTAGCAGAAAATTGGTAGCCTTACTAAATACTATAATTTTTAATTGCACCTGACTTACACACTGATTTTCAGCTTTTTATTAAAAAAAAAAAAGAAACACTGGGAAGCACCCCCTCACCTCACACAACAGTTAATAAGTCTTTGCTCATCCCCTTTGGAATTAATTATTTATTGCAAGGGAGTGAGTTTCRGAAAGCACATGGCCGGGGTTGACAGAGACAGAGTTAATGGTTCACAAGCCAAGTGCCCAGCAAAGTCTTTAAAGAAACAGTGTGCAGAGCTGCACCTGCCAGGCAAAGCACAGAGTGACTCACCGGGCAGGCAGGCGGCCGCCACGCTCCGGTGCCTCCTGCTCCCCACAGAGCAAAGCTGCAGGACGCGGGCGAGCAGCCTGGAGAAAGCCCCTGCAAATGCCACTGCACAGGCCCTCAGAAACACATGGGCATTGCAAGGAAAAGGAACGCGTGGAAAGGGAAAAACACCCGAGCGGGTGGCACGTGTGAGGTGGCTGCATTCAGGTGGCAGGAGCCGTGTTGGTGCCTTGGGAGGCCATAGCAGGATGTGAATCAACRGAAGGACTGGGAGATCTCCAAAATCGTGTTTGTGGCTTGCCCACATCCCGGACACGGCCATGCCTGGGGTTTTGGTTGTRTCCACATAGAAAGATACCTGCAAGCAGCCTGGGCTCCGTTCTCAGGAGCCGTCAGCCAGGGGCTGGCAGGGTCTTAGGGTAAGGAGCCCAGTGAGCAGCCGCTCTGGTATTGGACARGGATCAACTCAGAGGCAGCTCATTCCCTAGCAGAGCTTGCAGGGGGTTAACGTGTCCTTTTCTGCCATGGAATTCCCCTTGTCTAGCAAAATAATCATCTTCCCAAGTAAACGCTACCAAAAATCTAGCACTGGAGTACTCACGCTCTTAATTAGGAGCAAATTGCTGATATTAACTCTGCAGAGCTAGTCCAAGCAATTTTTATTTTCCCCTTAGTAAAGTCTGCAAACGTAGGAGCTCCTGAACCAATTACCCTCTAGCTGCAAGGATATCTTCCACACAAGCCGCTTCCTTGTACAAACTCTATTTATCACTCTTGTAATGATAAACCCCAGTCTCTCATACRTGTCAGCTATCAGGAATTCATTATTTTGTCTGTGTTATGTTAYACCAGTCAGGAGTTATCTTTGCAGCCCACAGGCTAGAAGCCAAACCCAATGTGTCAGCTATTTAAAGAAAAAGGAAGCCCTCCCTCCAGTAATTTAATTAACTTTCGGGGATCACGSCTGAGTTTCAGTGCGGGAAATGTTACTGTGGAAAATATGATCCAAGATTATCAGTCAGAAAATAAACTTAAGAACAAAGTTCCTTTCCTGGTATAATCCATGTGCCTAATCTGATTTTAATAAACCCTTTCCTAATGCTAGAAGCACGAGATTTGGGACTGTCAATCTCCATGCCAGTGGCATCCTATCTCTCTCTTGAGCTACAAGGCAAAATAATGCTATATACTACTGCACATCTACGGTGGTAGATGCTGAGGCTATAGACTAAATACTATTAAATCATTAATTTTTGACGGACGCTAAAAATTTTGTGTTACTTTTTAATTTATAATCACCAGACCAAACTCTTATTTTGCTTATCYGTCAAGATATTAGTCTTCTTAGGGATGAAAATGAAATGATAGATCTAAAATAGACCACACTTTTTTTTCCCTCCAGAAGCCATTCCAGAAGCTGCAATTTGAACTGAATCTTTAAGATTCTTTAGAGAGTTTAAGAAATTGCTATTTTAACTATGACTGGAGCTTTTTTTTTTTCATGTTTTTGTAAACATGACAGTATTAATTCATTTAAGGAACCAATTCAAAACCACYACTAATACTAATGGCTCGCGCTTTGTGCAGAAGCTGTTTCGCAAGGGCTGGGGAAGACTGACAGGAATTCAAAGTGAAACAGGGCAGCCCGTCAACAGAAAGGCACCGACCAGGCCCAGACAGCAAACACGAGCAGCACGTAACTTCCCCCTTCTCCGTGGGGAATGTGCCAGGACATCCCGAGGGCCGCGGGTTGTAGCACCCGGACGGACTTTCTGGGAATATCTGAGGCTCTGGAGGACCCCCTGTCCCTATCAGTGCCAGTCTGCTGTAAGCAAAGGATGTGTCCCATGGGGTATCACCATGCACCAGCTTGCAGACCTCTCCAGCACATAGGTGGCCTAAGTATTTCGGCCAGGATCAGGGGCTCAGTAAACAGGAAAGGGAAGCAGGCGGCCTGGGACGGATGTGCCAYGGCGGGAGAGCTGCCCTGACCGCGGCGTGCTGCCGTCCTTGCTAACAGCTCCTCGCGTGGCCAGCAGCAGCTCCGGCTCGCAAAGCAAGAAAGGCTCCCACACAGCAGACAGGTATCGTTTTCCAGCACGCGCTTAAGAGACTATAAAGGGTCAAAGTGGAATTTGGGTGTTTTACTTCACTCTCTACTCCCTCTTGCTGAACAGGGAGCCTGTGCTTGCCTCAGCAGCCCCAGACAAGCCCCCACAGCCCAGCTGGATTTCACCTGCAGGGGCCAAAGCCCAGGGGTGCTGGTGCTGTCAGTGCTACCAGGTAGCCGAGTCCCTCTGGCGTGACCTCTGCAGTGGAGAAAGCAACTTCTACTTTCCCCCAACTGCCCATGTGTCAGATTTGCTGCTGAAAATAAACAGATTTCCAAAGAATGTGCTCGCCCCCTCAGCGCGGGCCAGGGTGGCTCCTTCTGAGCAGACTGCTGCCCTTCTGCACCAGGCGCTAGCTGGGACCTTGCACAGCAGACTGGGGGAAGGGGTTACTAGAGCTGCAGGGTTTTAAGATGTCCATAGCCTGGCATTGAGCTGGGTTTTCCCACCTGAATGCAGCAGCTCTCTGCACCGTTTGCAGGATGTGCCCCCTGAAAAGCTCCCTGCTAGATGTGTGAAAAAGCAGCTGTGTGGAAGTCCCYGGCTTTGTCCAGACTGGCCCATTTTCAGCTCTCAGAGAGCTAATCTCTAGGACTTCAGGCAATTCCTGTATTTGCTRGGAGTTCATTCGGCACTAATCCTATATAAAAAGTTAGCAAACGTGTTCTCACGTAAGCAGAAATGGCGCAAGAGCCACATTCCAGCAAGAGATTCAAAATGGTATTTCCAAACAACGGCGTACAGTGAAGACACCAAACCCAAGACACCACTACTGGTCACAGCCTCCCCACACAAACAGCAGAGTCCCTCCGAGAACAAGCTCTTATCGGAGGCGAGCTSGGCAGGGCACCCTAGCCATGAGTATCTTTGCCAGACAGGCCTGCAGCTAAGTGTGTTGCTTTATCGCTGGTGGCCCAAATAACCCCAGGCRAGAGGTAAAAACTAATTCCTTCCTTTCTGGTGCCCTCCAGAACAGCTGGCCCCGCTCGCTTGGAGTRGAGATGCAATACCCAGGCTCCCGCAGTTGTCGCAGCTAAGCTCTGCTGCAGAGGCAACTGTCAGGGRAGGAGAAGCACTTGGAGAAGGAAATCACTCTTGTGGCACAGCGTTCTCCCCTCCCGCTCTCTTTAAATACTTTGGAAGCTAATCACTGGCAATCTTGTCAGCTGAGGTATGCAAAATAACCGTGTACACACATCTTGGACAAGTGAAGCAATACTTCAAACYCTGTTTATTGTGAATGATGGGGAGCCAGGGTTAAGTTTAAACCACATGAGGAAGGTTGAAACTGCAAAGCTGGTTTTTAACCTGAACCTCTTCTCTTCGGCACTTGTACCAGGGTAAGGAGCACATGCCACCAGTTGCTGCAGCTTAGCAAATTGCTCCTCGTCAAGTGAGCTGCAGTAATTTGAGGTCTGTGATTACCTGTCCATAAACTGAATTAAGCTTATGGAGTGGCTGCAAAATCAGCATGTTTCTTAAAATTTGCTGTAGCCAAAGCGCAAAGACATGGCTCCTTCTCTACAGAAACCCAGCAAGCAGTAAAATATTAACGTGACCAACGCTGACCTTTAAATTTCTATTTGCTTAGTGAGCTGCTCCTAACCGAAGGTCTCTTGCCTCAGCTCCTGCAACTGCCTCCCATCCTGCTGAGGCCACTTCCATGACAGGAAATGGACTTCCCACCTCCTACACAGCTCACGAAGCAGCTTCAGATGGTGGGAGCTGGTGGCCCCAGTGACACCCCAGCTTGAGCACAAGGGGCAGCTCAAGTGCAGACCTGGCACGATAGCTGCGGGAGCACAGAGCTGGCTGGAGGCTGCACAAACAGGGCCAAGACAGGGCTCCTGCCAATGGAATTACACTCCAACGGACTAGGAAGGTTCCATCCAGCCTGGATTTCACTTTCTTCCCCTGCTGCTCTRGCCTGGCACTTCCCCCCGCCCATTTTTCCGATTGTTTGGAACACAATGGAAGCCCAGCAAACACATCCATCACATTCGGAGCGATTAGAAAGGAAAATGTTATTACCTGGAATAGTCGCCTTTAGCTTCCTACAATTGAGAGAAAAAAAAAAAAGAAAAAAAAAGTGACAGAGTTAGAATGGGCTCCCTTTAAAAGTCTTAGAGCTTTCCCAGCATTGTTCACTGCCCCCTCCCACTGCTCCTTGGCCAGATCCCGACTCCAACCACCCTCCCTGCATGTTCGGGATGGATCTTGGCCCTTGCTGCTTCCAGCTCTATATCATCCCCTGGCTRCATATCTAAGCCAGCGTCCAAAGCGGGGACGGATTTCTTGTTCTGAATCAAATACTGCTTTTGCTGCAGGAGAAGGGGACTACGAGGCTCTCCCCAGGCAGCAAAGGCAATGAAATGTTGGCTTCAGGGGCAGGTCAGCAGCAGAGGGGAGCTGGGCTCGCTCCAGACACGAACAGTCCAAACAGGGAACCACCACAGCTTTGCTGGAGCATTTGCTCCACGTGGGAGTGGTAGAGGGCAAAAAGCAGCACTGGTTTTAAGGTCGGGTTTTACTTCATAGAAAGTGGCATAATTGTGGTTTATATCTAACAACAACAACAACAAAGGGATTAACAAGAAGAAAAATTAACATAATCTATTTTACTGTATCAGAAGAATAAAAATATAGGCTCTGAAAGAAAATATCCAGGGGGATAATTTTAGCAGTAAATTTTAGCTACAGTAGTATCCTCTTTTCTTTTCCCCAAATCTCCAGAACATATTTAWATTAGAAAATTAAGTGACAATTTGCAGAAAAACCTCCTGAAATTAATTACTTCCCTTGAGGAGTCTCTCTCTCCTTCAAACCCAAATTGCTCAAACATAAATTTCTCTTGCAAGCCAAAAACAAGGACTCTCAATGCTTGGAGCTTTTAAAATAAAAAAAATAATAAAAAAAAAACCACTCTGCAGAGGCTGTAAAGAGGGGGTTTATCTTGGCAGAACGAGGGAAGGAGCACCCTCAAACCCCGCTAAACTAGCGAGCAAGCCAGGCTGCTGCCACGCGCCCGCGCTGCAGGGTTGGAGCGAGCAGCCGCCGCGAGCACCGGCCTTACCTGCAAGACGAGGGCGGCGAGCTTGAARACGGTCTCACTCTCCACCTCGATGTGGCCCTGCGGACAGAGGGAGCAGAGCCATGAGGAGCGCGCGGGGCTGGGTTGGGGGCTGCGTGCGCGGCTGTCACCGCGCCGCCCGACCGTACCACCGTGCGGGGGACCGCGGCAGTGCCCGGGGATGTCCGAGCAACTT
The DNA here is from genome assembly GCA_003342815.1 of Eudromia elegans. NCBI lineage: Eukaryota > Metazoa > Chordata > Aves > Tinamiformes > Tinamidae > Eudromia > Eudromia elegans. The sequence continues at coordinate 3,508,880 of PTEX01000051.1, forward strand.
TGGGCACTGCTGGTGGAGAAAAGCAGCCCAGGCGCCCTGCAAGCAGAGAGGCCGCGGGCGGCCGCTGCTGGGGCAGGTCCCCGCGCAGGGTGCCCCGCGCGCCCGGTGCGCGCAGCGTGTGCCGGAGCCCGGCGCTGCCCGGCGCGATGCTCTCCCCGCGGCGGACGCCTGGTACGCGCACACACGTCCCACCCCCTGCTCCTGCCGCCCTCCCTCCTCTTTCTATACCGCACYGCTTTACTGGACGTGCCCCGGCCCCCACGCTCCAAAACGCACTAGAAACCTCCCCCGAGCCACCCAGGGTGGAACCGGAGGTACTTGTGGCTTAAAGAGTAGCACCTCCTCSGGTGGGGACCTCGGTTCCTAGCTTTGGTGGTGGCATGCAGCCCCACAATGACAGGCAAATGACAATCGTTCCTCACAACGAACGGATAAGTCCTCTCCCCTTGTGCACACAGCCAGGCTCTTACAGCCTCCGATGCTTGCAAGGAAATCTGAGTTTCTCTGCCCAGCTCAGGACCCTGCACCTCTGAAATCTCCTCCATGACCCTGCTCTGGAGAGGGGCGCCTTGAGTTACCCACAGCTCAGGGACCTGGGGCACRTCCAGCTGCTGCTAAACACTAAAGCATCAAAACTTCTCCTTGTTTGCAATGTCAAGTAGGGTCTTTCAAAACCTCAACCAGATCAGGCTTCGTTAGATATCAGGGGCAGCAGCAAGCCCAGCAGAGCAAAGCAGATGCACAGCTGCATCCCTAGGGTGAGAAAGCCACCCTCCTGCCATGTGAATGGCACCTAAAGGGCACAACCAACACAGGAACAGTGCCACAAATTTTCATATATTTTGTTTATATCTTGCTGGCAGCTACATGGRAAGATACTGAACATGATGCCCATCTCCTGGCACCCAGGTGCCAGCACATCCTTCTGTCACCATGGTCCTCCTGTTGGAATAAGACCACCAAGCTGAGTGAAGAGTGAAGTGATGCCACAAAGGGTCAGCATGAAGGGCCAAGAGGACTGCAGGCACGCGCAGGAAGATGACATATCTAAATACATAGGGCACACCTGGAGCTCGGTTGCTTCACACAGCTGCAAGTCTGGCCCACAGAGACTGAATTCAAAAGCRAACAAAAAAGAATAATTCAATTTTCCACTGCAAGGAAGGTTTTCCTGCCAGCTTTGTCCCCAAGGAAGCATTCCAGGGCCGGCGCTCCCGCAGGCTGCTCCGTAGGGGCAGGCTCCATGGAATTCCCCTTCCCGGCAGGTGTGGCAGCAGCTATGCAGGAGCAGCCTCCCAGGCTGGCCAGGCCTATTTTATTAGCAGGGAGGGAGGAGAGTAGCACAGTGCAAATTAGAAGAAAAAAGAGCTTCAGTTTCTCCCTCCCTTCAAGTCTCTTTAATGTTGCTGCTTAAGAAAGCAAGCAGTGGGTACAGCCCAGCAATTCTGCACGTAGGTGCAACTTGAAGTCACCTTGTTACTTCCAGCTCTAGGATGGGCTTTGTAATGCAGGTCTAAACTGCACTTTTTTAGCTTAAAATGCATCTGTAGGAGCAGCTGCTGAGGCCAATGAGGAGCTGGTGGGAGCTCGGCCCTCCATCCCACTCTGCCAGAGGTCGCATTCCTGTGGTCATGCACAGAGAGCTCCTGGCATGAGGAAAGCCCATGGCCCTGCTTGTCTGCTCAGCTGGAAGGACAGGCTCTCGCGATCACAAACACCTGGAAAACAGGGCCAGGAGGGACCTGAAACACTCATCAAGACCATCTCCCTGCCTCGAGGCAGAGCCAACTCCACACAGTGTGCACAGCATAGCGAGGGAGGAGATTTAACTACCCGGGCGCACCTCAGCATCAAAGGGCTCCTCTCCTCCCTGCCAGGCTGCAGCGGCACCTGGGGCGAGCAGCACCCAAGCAGCACCCACGTCCCTGCTGACCTGCAGCAAGGGCAGAAAGGGGTGTCACGGGGCAGCCGAGTGAACAAGCCGCCTCATCGGGGCCTTCATCTTCAACGCACATCACGAGCATTAGCGATCATCTACAGGCATTACGAGGCTGTTGTTTCCTCAGTCCTAAAGGAAAGTTTTAGAAAAATCTGGTCACTTTGCCATGGCACTGTCCTGGCACTGCAGCTCCTTCAGGGTCTCGAAACCCTGCCTGAACCCAGGGACTGCTGTTATCAGGTGCTGGGGTTTGAGTCTTTGCTTCCCAGATGGGGGTTTTGCTGCACCCATGTCCTCGCTTTCAGCTGCTTCTCTTAGCAGCTGTATTTAGGAAAGAGCTCAGAGGAAAGAGCAAGGCTCTCTAACCGCCTTCAAGCAGGACACTAGTGGAATGTCCCCATCTCTTCCCAGGGCAGGACCATGTGCCACAAGGTAGAAACACGCTGATCACAACATGCTCACACACCTTCACCAGCATAATCCTGCAAGCGCCAGTCCTGTGCAAAACGCCTTCCAGAGGGTGATAAACACCCCTGGGGAACAGACCGGAGCCTTTTAGAGGCCAAAATTATATATCAGAGCAGGCAGCAGTGAGGCTGGGGAGAGGAACAGGCTGTACCAGCCATGTCACAGCCCGTGCCAACACACACACCCATGCAATGAGTGGCCACGGCCTCAGCACCCGCACACAGCCCGGCTCACGGGAGTCCCACTGGCCACACAAGCTGAACAACAAGCCCAACTGCTCGATACGGTAGCATTTTTTTATTACTTTTTCCTGCTCACACAGCAAAGGCCTAAAGGCAACCCAGCATACACAGCAGGAAAGGATTAGGTTCGATGTTTAAATGAGCTACCCTACTCTATCATTAAGCCAGTAGTTTTTATTAGTAGTCATTATTGTTACTGTTTTACTACAGTCTCTCTCAAGTGAAAGCTCTGGGGTCTCCACAGCCAGAGAACCCCAGCACTGAAGGGTCTTTGAGCCCGTGGTCCCGCTGTTCGGGATGGAGCCGGCTTGCCTTGCATCACATATCACCATTATAACAAGAGTGGTAGGGGCTGGGGGAAGCTCCATACAACGGAACCACACCGGAAAATCCCTGCCTTCATGGGGCTCAAAACTAAGAGGAACTTCACACAGATCCACGCAGGAATATGCATCTTTCCAACAAGGAGCACATGATTCTCTGCACTCATTCAGACAAGATTTAGGTTTTGTCATCACTCCCCTGACCCTGAGGCTGGTGAACAAGTTTCTCTCTTTTTGCTAAAAGTTTTCTTTAACAAAAAACATTCAATATCCAAAATAGATGGTGAAAAGGGCTGCAAAATGATTCATTTGCAATGGTTGCAGTTATCAGGGTAATTTAAACAGGCTTCATCAAGCATGCAGGAGGCCTCGGAGCCAGGTCAGCTCAATGCTCTCAGGGTCCTGTGCTCAATGTGAAGATGGATCCTGTTCCCAGATTCATCTCACATGGGAGGGAGGTCACTATCAATAGGTTAAGTAGATGGATGTAATCCAACTAATGTTATCTAAATCTTATACATTTTAAATGTAAATATCTATAGCAAACAGAGGAAGCATCTCCAGGGAGAGAATGAAACTGCTACTTTTCAATTAGTCTTTGCATAGGGAACAATCATTTTAACCAACAAGACAAACTCATCCCCTCATGTGGTTTTCTGGGTTTCAGGCAACTTTTGTCATACCAAAAATGTCAGTACAGTAAGAGCAGATGTCTGAAATCAGGTGCAATTCCTATACAGCAAAACCCCCAGTCTGTGGTACCCATGGGAAGAATTTAGTCCCCAATTCAGATGATACCTCAGGATTTTTGCTGCCCTGAGACAAACTTCTGAATGCGATAAAAACCACACGGCTTAGTCATAATTGCAGCTGAAAACCCTCATAAGACCCAGCATTAACATGAGCATTTACCACCATCGAGAAAAAAGTCCAAAATCCTGATGAAAAGGCAGATCAAGAATGAAGATAGTCAAATGAGTATTAACTGTGCTAAGCAAGACTGGAAATTCAGATTGAAGTAGATTAAAAATACACTAAAACAGCATTCCACGGCTGTCATCTTTAACTCTTTAGAGCCATGGCAAGAAAATAAAMTTGCATGATTTGTTCAGTGCAGATATAGACCATGAAGATCCACCAAAGACTGTCAAAAACCACCCTTTTAAATAAAAAAAATGAGAATTTGGATATTTAAATCCCTCTTCTCTCAAATGAACCCCTTTAAAATTTACTAATAACCAAAGACGCCCGCAAACAATGCGCCTCTTTGTGCACACTGGMTGAATACTGGGGCTCTCAAGACTGCCACAGTATTGAGTGTAATTGCCTGTGATTACTGGAAGCTGATTAAAAAGCTGGCAGAAAGGGTGCAATTAGAAAGACGGAGGGCAAGGAAGGCACCCGCGCGTACGAGGTGTTCAGACAATTAATCGGGTGTGCACCCAGCACCAGGRAGAAAGCAACACTGGCTCCCACGCCCAGCATTGCTTCCCCTGGGATCCAGCAGATCCCTGGGATCCTCCATCGGCAGGAGGGAGCTGAGGGCCGGAGGCTGAAGCAGGAGTCCGATCCCGGAGCAGAGAGCCCTGCACAGTGGCTGAGGCTGAGCCGGGAGGAGCGGCCGTTCCCAGCCCCTGATGTGACATAACCCRAGGAGCTGGGTTGTATCTAGGTCAGGCCAATTCAGCAACTCACTCTTTCAGTGYGGCTGGGCTGCATAATTACCCCAACAAGCAGAACAAGGGCAGCAAAGGAACCACTCTGAGGCTTAAATGCCRTCTCAACAGGGCCCCTTGGGATCACAGGTGCTCACACTGCTCAGCAAAGCCCCAGTATCAGGTGCCCCATCCTCTCCACARCCCACCAAGCTCCAACCTTTGGCAATGAACTTCGTTAGCACCAAGGTGCTTCCCAAGGACAAGATTCCTAGGCTGAGAAAACTCACAGCAAAGCCTCCATCCACAGCACATTAAAGAGGCAAAGCAGGGTGCAGAAAGAGTAGGAGATGCAGAATACAAATAGAATAGGAAAAAATTAAAGGGCAGCTCCTTCTGACCCTCCTCAGAAAGGCACTTCAGGGTTGCATACAGATTGCGTTTACCCWTGCTGTGCAGAGCAGCCTGGATTACATTTAGACAATCCAATGTATCCTTCACTTCATTCACTTACTCCTTCCTTGAGCATGTCACATCACCCAGCTCTTTACTGTAAGGCCTTCTCCACAGCACTCCTGGACGAGGAGGTTGTTCTCTRCCCCTGCAAGTTATCAGTCCAAGCAGGGCTGGGGCTGGCAGGCAGGCAGAGCCCCTGCTGGGACCATGTTGCCTAAGCCCTGTCACCCCTGAGCTCCTGTCCTTCCCGCCACGGAGGAGGGATGAGAGCCCGAGCCCACGGGCAGTGGCTGATCCACAGCGTTGGGAACTTTAGCCCTTTCTTGGCATGAATTGCTTCTTTGCAGCTTGGTGACTTAGTTCAATCCAGCCCTTTCCTATCACAGCAACACGTTGAGATACACAAACATCAAAACAAGACTGAGCTGTTGGAGCATCTTTACCCCATGGCCAGAAGATGAAAGGCAAAACTCCAGTCATCAAAGTAACTGCCAGAAGGTAGAACAAGGAAGAGGACAGGAGATATAGATTTGGTCTGAGCTTTGCACCTCACAGCATATATTTCTCATAAGCAATAGGACAATCCAACAGAAACACAACCTAAACCATTCCCAGACAGTCAGGGCAGGGAGCCTTGGACCCACTGTAACCTCTTTCAGAGGCTGTGGAGTCCCTTGAACAAACCTGCACCACGGCTAAGTTCCTACCAAGTGACTGGCAACAGCCTAAGGGGCCTGAGATCTCGGTAATGCCGAGCGAGGAGCCCCAGGAGATGTGTCAGTKCTCACTGCTGTGAGGGTCTTGTCTCCTTGCATCGGGCAAGGTAACGCACATCTTGTGCGCATGCTGACTCTGCTCCGCTCTTGGTAGTCTCCTGACATGCTGCTGGAGAGCTCAGCTGCTGGAGCTGGCTGCCAGCAGCTGCGGGAACAGAAGACAACAGGCTCCATGGTGCAGAAGCACTCTGAAAGCCGACTGGTCCTGCCAATCCTCATCTTGGCCTTCACACATGTGATCTTCYGGAGCAAAGCGATAGATACAGGCAACAGACAGAGGATACTTTAACAGTCTTGGAGAGAATCAGACTATACCRTGTTACAAGGCTGTATGGGAACGCTGCCCTCACTCTAGGGATGTGGGAGAATTAGGAAATATCTGTTATAAAACTTTCGAGAGCTTTTTAATATATGACCACTTTGCTTTCCACAAGCYGGAGGGCAGCCAGACTTTATACTCACACCAGGGGTCTGTTTCAACAGCTCCTCTTGGTAAGCACAAGTCTTCAGGCTGCCAAGGGCTCACAAGAACTGCTGTTCACAAAGCTAACGCAGTTACAGACTCCACTGAAAACTTCCATTTCCTTTTCTTTTTCTTTTAAGCAATCCTTGCAAGTCCTTAAAACACATGGGAAATTAAATAAATAAATCCCCTGACACCCAAATATAGAGAGGAAAAGGGGAACACAGCCAACTTGACCAAGATCTTAGTTTACAGAATGTATTTTGAGGACTGGCAAAGAGTCAACCACATGGCTGCAAAGTTATATRGAGGTTAAATCTAATGTATAATAAACTTGACAGAGCTTCACTGGCCAAGTAGGGTGTTATTTTTCCAAACATGGCTGTTTTGAAAGAAGAAAATACTAATCTATCTTTTCAAATTTATCATCAACATGTGTGTGACCAGCTCGTATCCACCTCCTTAAATGTATCCCAGTTATGGTAAAGGGCTTGTGCAATAACATATTGAGCATGCTAGAAGGCCTCCCATTCCTCATGTAAACACATSAACCTGAGATACTTATTTTACCTGAAATTAAGAGTTAGGCTTGCACTGTTTCAAGTCCAGCCAGGTAGCAGACTGTGGTAGGCTTCACTATAAATCCCAAGCTTTGGGCACACGCTGGTGACGAGGAAACCCTGTGTGCTCCTTTGAGCTCAAAGGCAATGGTTGCATCCAGCTGTATGGCTGTATCCAACACCATGAGGGTATGGGCAGTGAACATGGAGCRGGTCATGCTGGCAATTCCAGGGCAGTCTGACCTGCAGGCGTGCAGAGCAGCACTGCAGGGCCCTGGAAGGAAAGCAGTGTCCGCTCGGCRGAGAGCTTGTGTGGACAATGTCCCCAAGCAGCACGGGGGCCACTGAGCACTCAGTGATCAAGGCAGCAGCAGCCCTGTCCTGAACTGCAACACTGACAAAACACGATTCACATGAGTAAAAACAGGCTCAAGTCTCCACATTTAGGCAGCTTGAGATTATATTGTGCCTGTCCAGCCATCAAAACCTGGGGAAACCTGGCACCTCGCCTGCAGAGTGGAGCTGCTGCACAGGGGCTCAAAGATGAGGAGGTGCTGGGATGCTGCTGGGCACTGCAGAGCACCAAGTCCATTTTCCACACTTCCTGAATTTTAATTCAACTTTTTACTGCATTATTTATCACTCTAAATTTATTATATTTAATAATTAATAGACAGTAATATAATTACTAAAACAATCAATAATTGATAGACTATATTACTTATTCTGAATTTTTATTCAGCTGGGAGAAAAGGACTCTCTAGAGTAATGAGAGGTAAGACAGAAAATGCAGAGCCGGCTGCATTTCACTAGGGAGACACCATTGCCTTTGAACACACAACCACTTTTATTCCCTGACCGGATTCTTCCTTGCACACAACAGGACTGCATGACCCTGTGTCTCTCAAAATACTACTTGCAAATTCATCATGCCAACTCCAAGCACTGCTTTGTCCACGCACCAGGCGCCTGCACCACCCTGGAGCTGGGCTCTTCCCACTGGGAACAGCTTGTTGTGAAAACCTGGAGAAGAGCTTGGGAAAGACATCGACGTGATAGGCTTTAAGCAATCTTACCCATGCAGGTCCTCACACCCTATATTGCAGCACCGGCATTCAAGCCACATTCCTGTCCCACATATAGCCCAAGTGGCACACAGATCCAGGTCAGGATAGGGCCCTTGGCATTGCATTCATCAAGCAGGCAGTGCCCACATGGACATGAAGGAGCACCCCACGTCTGCTGCTGGGCTTCACGCTGCTCCTRTTGGATTTTCTCTCCCCATCAATAAAGCAGAGAAAAAAAAAAGGAGAAAAGAAAAATGGAAAGAAGGAAAGAAAGCAGGAGAGGCAGGTCAAAGCTCCCCGAGCTGGATTAACAACTGAGAAGTGCCAGGGGACATTCTTCGTCRTCATTAGGGAGCACTAGACAGTTGCTTCACTAGAGCAGGGAATCTGTTTGCATTTGGAGGCCGATCCTACCCTTGCTGCAGGCAGGGCCTCCTTCCCCTGCAACACAAGGGAGAGTCGGTGCAGACACACATGGATCTATCCGAGCTGCCTGGGCACCTCCCTGCTGGACCCATGAGCTTCAACAAAAGAACAGGCCCCGTGTGGGCTTCATACAGAGAAGAGATCCAGAGACAGAGCTTACCCACGAGAATGACAATATTTGAAAGTGACCTAATTTGCAGGCTAGAACCCACGTCTGTTGTAAGGCAAGGGGGTTAATCACACTCACGGTTCCACCCACACAACTGAGTTTCCCTTTCTCTCTATTCCTCTAGTAAATTAATTGCATAACAAATACTGGTTATTAACACGTTGCAAGGAGGTGGGCAGAGCGCTGCAGAGGGACTCGTGCACGCCATGCAAACAAGTACACGACAAGAGTCTTGTCTTGCAGACAAGGCTCCCACCCCTAAGGGGTACCAGGCACTGCACAAACATGGGGGGCAGAGCCAATGGCTGAAGGCAGCATGATTTATTAGAGGAACCTTCGAGGGGAGGCCAAGGCCACCTCTAAACTCCCACAAGTTTGCCAGGGTGATTTAGACACATATTTAAATGCCTCATCCTCTTCACAGGGTTAGCAACTAGGGAGCAAAGCCTGCAAAACTTTACATGAAGGGCAGAGTTTAACACAAAGAAGCCAGACAGGAACCGGGTTGAGGCGGCAGGGACAAGGCTTCTCCTCTCTCTTTGCAACCAGAATCATAAAAAAGCTTCAGGAAGAGAGTAGAGAGGCCAGCTGGARGCCTAACTTCCACAAGTGCCTTTTCTGAGTCACCAGAGCTCGCACTGAAAACCCTCCGAAGCTGTTGTGATCAGGCATGGAGAGAGGAGCAAGAGGGGGATGCTGGCAGACAGGCAGGCTGCCTCCTATTGCCCTCTTAATTCCTCCACAGGGATCCTCCGCTTGGCATTAAAGCCCGTTCCCAGGCCTGCGTCCTCCCTAGAAACCAGACAACGGGAGTGCTCTGCCTCTGCGCTTCGGGCACTCCCGCTTCCAGAGACAGGGAAGGCGGCACTTTCGGCGCCATTAGGGCACACACCTAGCAAGTGGTGGCAGGGAAGCAAAAAGCAGCTGCCGGCGTTCCAGCCTCCCACAGCTCCCGAAGCTCCCAAGGAAATAAATGGATGCTCCAGCACCTAGCACATGATGGGTGCTTCACGTATCATCAGCACTTCATTTCCATAATATGAAGTTATGYGATTTGAATAATATTTATCTAGTCCAGATGTGGCTCTCCCCTCATCATCTGGGTGACACATATGTGTATATGATGACTRAGGGTGTTTTCTCTCTTGTATACCTTTTTTGTTCTTATATGTATACAAGAATAATTACATTTGCATCCAAATGTTTTGATATGTAACTAGTATTTATTTCAATAGCAGATTARGTTTGGACAGCAGTGGTATTTTTGGCATTCCATGACTAAAACCAGTCCCATTTTCCAATGCCAAAATTATTTGCTTTTTCTGACTAGTGAAACTTATCCAGGATTCCCAGAAAAGATCTCTAGAAGTTGCCAAGACTCTTTACTTAAAAAGGCAAATATGCCAACTGGAGATTTTCTTTTTATTAATCTTAATCAGCGAGGCCTTCAAGCATTTTTATAACATAAACATTTTGTAAAATGGCACCTATTTCCTTTAGTCTTCCAGACAACAATTCCCATACAAATGACAGCTACAACTTTGCCTTTAGCTACTCGCATCTAAAGCTTCTGATCCATCCCTAGATTGGTGAATATTGGGTGCTAAACAAGAATCCTTATGAAATAAGGATGAATAATTTCATAATATGAAATGTAAGATAAACTGGCAATTAGAGAAAGACCTTGGTGCATACACTACCCTGAACTCCAACAGCAGCTAACAATAAACATGTTTTCCAAGAAAAGGCGGTAAAAAATGGGAGATCTTCATAGACTGCTTCAACCATGAGTAATGAAAGCACCAGTTGCCCAAGTGTGACATTCACAGGGAAATGGCAGAAACTTAAGGCACAGCCAGAACAAAGGTGACTGAAATGAGGCTGCTATCACACCCAAGGTTTGGGGCACAGCGCAAGTGCCTCCTGCAAATCGAATCAGCAGACCATCAAGCTTGCACACAAAACATAGGCCACCACATCATGAAGTAACTTTAAAATACATATGTCACTGACTTAACTGTTTCCAGAAAAAAAGACAGTCTTCTTAACCAGAGAGAAGATAGGGAAACTAGTTTGATTTGTTCTGATTACTGTTTTATCAGCTTCAGTGCTTTACTACTTCAYTGGCTTAAATTAAGCCAGGAAATCAGGAGAATGGGAACAAAGTTCACATTATAGGACCCCCAGCATTTACAGCCTTTCTTGCTCTTCAGCCAAGTTGGACCTGAGATCAGTAGAGCTGTTTGCCCTGAACACTTACTATGAAGTGTGTGAGAAGAGTATGTCACTCGGAGACAGAGCCYATCTGCAAAGCTACACCTCAGATTTCAATCCACTCTAAAGCTTAAGTGTATTTGAAACATACTATTKCCTCGTGAGCAGACCGGGGGTCTGTGCAAACAGAAGCAGGAAACTATCACCACCTCTGTTCATTCACTTAAAGCATCAATGTTTAAATGAAGGGGGAGAGAAAGTGTAGCAAGATTTTAAGTACTTGGTACGATTYAGAAATTAGATTGAGCTCATATCTAATTTGCAGAGCTGCCAGGGTGACAAAACCAACAAGATAATGCACAACAAGAAGCCCCAAGGAACACTGAGCCTTACCTTGTGCACACACGACTTGGCATTCAGAAAGAACAGCTCTACAGTTGTTTTGTCCTTGAGAAAGGAAATGCTCTCAATGTAGAACCTGGAAAAGCAAAATAGAACAATGTTACTTTTTTGAACATTTCATCTTCCTCTCAAATCATTCTGATTTCAACATTTTGTTTCCTAGTGTTACAAACGGTACAGAGGAACTATGAGTTATGGCACTTAATTTCCTGCCTACTAGCAAGCAACAAGCAGAAAATTCGGAGCCAACAGYACACAGGCAAAGACAATCTTCTCTGTTCAATAGAACATAGATGCTGGATGACTCTTATCTCTTGAAAACCCYGCTGAATTTCAAAGGAGCAAAACACACCGCTCCTATGCAAACAAGGAAGCACAGGATTGGGAAARACAACTGAGAACAACAAGCTGGAGCTCAGCAGAACCCCCAGAGCGCTGCCGAGACAGAGCCTGTCCATGAGCTGCGCCTGCCCCCTCAGGCAGGATGGGAGGAGGAGGTCTGGCCAACATCTGCCAGGGGTCATGTTGGTAGCCTAATTCTGCCTCCGCACAAGAAAAAAGTCTAGATGTTCTACTATCCCTCTGGACACTCCTTTTAGCTTTGTAACTAGCAGAAGTTTATTAACCTTAWTGGCAAGACACTGCCAGGGGGTCATGCTTCTAAGCTCCACTCCTCTCTGAAGAGRAATCCAGGGAAGCCTGGGAAAGCCAGCAGCATTATCAAGGGATGTTCTGAGGAGCAATCTGGAGCTACCACCTGCAGCACACCTGCAAGCCCCGAGCTTCTCACCGCATCCCRAATCAGCAGCTAATCCCACTGCAACCTACTAGCCTCCTAAAACATATTCCAGACAAAATTTGCTACCAAAAGCACAAGTCTACAGGACATTACAAACAAGGGAGAGGYGTTGCAAAGGCACTACCAGCTACATTAATTCAATTGCTGGCTACTTTAGGCCAGCCAAGGTTAGCAGATGGGGCCCGGTTTGTTCTGAACCTGTCTGAGTGAGGATGAGGACGGCTGGCACTCTGCAAACCCCACACAACTTGTCTGCGCTTCTCACTGACTTGCTCACGGCTTTAAACCAAGCAGCACAGAGACCCGGGAGAAGGTGCAGGGAGAACACATCCCTAATTTGTGSAAGAGGGAACTGCCAATTAAGTTTAAAGAGAGACAAATCTGTGTGAACACAGTCCTGTCAGTGCTCCATTAGGTGTATAAAGGTAGGATTCATTTCCAACAGCCAGCTCCTTAAGGCTGATGAATGTTGGATCCAGACTTTCCCACCCGGTGCCAGAAAGGAAGGAAAATCCTCTCTTCCCAAGCCAAGTGCAGAAGAGGGACAAGCACCAGCCTGGCAGCARAGACCAAACCAGGGATGGTCCATGGCTCACCTGTGATAGCAAGAGGGCTGGATGGCCAGTGCCAAGCCYCTGAGCCCTCCCACAGCCCCAGTGCTCCTGCAATAGCCACAGCTCTCAGTGTAGATGATTTGCAAGACATGGGAAAGAAGCCGGAGTACACGGTTGGAGACAGAGCCAACATCTACTGCACCTGCTAGGTGCTTGCACAATATTTATGCTGCAGCTTCAGACAAACATACATTAAATAGTAATTGCCTTAATATTTCACATTCCTGCAGCACATGGCATCAAATTAATTTTAAAGCATTGCACAGAATGCCTTTTCAGGACAGGGAGACAACAGTTTATCCCATTTTATAGGTATGCAGCCAGGTCCAGGAGGAGACCCAAGCCCAGCATCCTGCCCCTGGGCTCTGCACAGCTGGTTTAYATTTGTTTCCATGACTCACCTTGCCAAGCAAGGACAGCTGCAGGAGTGCAGCTCCATCCCCTTTTGATCATATCAAATATCATCTTTTCAACAGCTCTGCTAACCTCCACTTTACAGATGCTATAACATTTCTCTCCAGAAACACAGAGCTTTTCCATGTAGCCAAAAAAATAAAATAAGTGTATAGCACCAAACAGAAAAGGGTTGTGCTATTTTTGACAGGCACCAGGCCTTRCTGCCTCCCACACAGAAGCAATGCCTCTGATAAGGGAGGAAGATGTCAGGCCCTGCCCTCCCCAAGCCAGGCCAATGAGTTTTATTTCTTTGGTGGTACAAGTTGCATGGCTTTATCACTGTGGTACAGACAGGCAACACTGGACCACAGAGATAAGGATGTTCAAGGGACAGCAGGCATGTTTGCCAACACAGTAAAGCACATGTTGTGTTTTTTAGATGACAGCACCAGGAATAAACTAGAATGATGTTTTCTAAGTCCTAAACCAGCATCGCTCAGCCCTTCACCAGCTGCATRTACCACACAAACTTATGTGACTGGACTAGTTTTATAGCAACTGAAGCAAAACTGAGGCTTGTAAGGATTTCTCATGTGCTTCATTACTGAACTGTGAACCATGGAGAGGCATAAGAAGGAACCTGAGAGCACTTCTGTATTTCTAGTACTTCTGATGGAAAGTGATCATTGCAGTAGGGAAAAGTGCTGAGAACTGAGGCTCTTGTGCACTTGCCACTGCTTGTGAGAACTGTGGCTCCTCAGCCCATCTTGCTATTCTCACATTAGGGATGAAAATAACTGAAACAGTATTTACCCTAAATACAGTTGCATCTATTTCAAATATGACATTAATGACAGTTTTAAAGTATATAAACCACATACATATGTCCTGCTTTCTCAGCAAGAGTCACTGGCTTTCAAGCAGCCAAACTATAGCTCAAGTAACTTTTTCTAAACTTGAAGCTCCAATTCTCTTGAAATAAAAAAAGAGGATTTTCTGTATAGAAATAGCACAAATTACATATTTTTATTTTCAAAATGAATTAATTTCAGTGACACCAATGACAAAAAAATCAGGTTTCTTTAAAGCATCACTTTACTTGAAATTGTTGCAGAAAAAATAGTCAAAGATGATTTTATAAACAGGGTCAATACTTGGTATTAAACTGGTGCTTTTCACTTTCAAAATTCTGTGTTCTCAGTCTAAAAATGCATTAAGCATCCTGCAAATACCAGAAGTGAAGTCATCTTGACACAGGAGACCCATCCAAAGAGCTAGACGGAGGCCAAATTAACATTTGTTTGCCAAAAGTTCATTTTAATCTACAACTCCCACCCAGGGGAATATTARATTTGAATTCTGCTATTAGATTCATTTTCCTTCTTGGAAGATTCCCTTCAGCTCCATGACCTTTTTYCACATACCTAGCCAGGTGGAAGCAAGACCAGATGAGTCAATGCCCAGCAGAACTTCTAAATCAGACATTTGCTGGGGAAAACACAACGAACACTGATGACTACCCCTGTACTCAAGGGCAAGAGCCTTCCATGAAGTGCTCAGGGAGCCTTCCAATAAAGGCAAGAAGACAAATGGTGGTGCTGCAAATCACAGCTCGGAAGGGCTGTCGCACCCCTTCCTTCGGTGCTGCCTGTCACTGAAGGCCACCACAGCTCATGGGACAAGTGGAGGGCAACCCTGCAGCATCRTCTGTCACTGTCACTATTTTCATGGCTGGAGACTGTCCAACCCAGGGGACTTAAAGCTGTTTCCTGTCCATCTTCTCCCCCTGCCCAGTGGCCATGGAGGTGCCACCCATGCTGAGGAAGCAGTGACTTCCATCCCTCCTCTGCTTTTCCATCCGAGCTGCAGGCACCAAGTGGTGCTCTGCATTTCAGCTGCTCACCTGAGAGTTTAATTAACAAAATAGACTGTGACAGTGCCCATGTGTTCACAAGAGATAAGTGTCTTCACCCAAGGCACATGCTGCGGAGCAAAGGCTCGGAGTCACTTACTTGTCCAAGAGCTTGTGACAAAAGAGAATGGTGCCAATTTTGAAGAGGTATTTCTGCAGCAATATCCATTTCCTATGGATCAGATAGCTTTCCACTGCTAATTAGTTCTGCTTCCTCCTGCTTTTACCCTGCACAGGCTTCTAACTCTCTGCCCATTTGCTTAGCTCATAATTTCTTGTTTTAGATCCCATGAGCCTGGAGCAGTCAGCCTTAAAATTAACTTTTAGGAGGTTTTTGGGTTGTTTTGTTTGTGTGTTTTCTCCAAGCCCTTTCTTTAGCCATTAACTCTTGCCCCACTCTCTGCATGCCCTGCTTTGTAAAGAACTATTTTGCATCCAACAGCAGTGAAAGCCAAAATCATGACCAAGCACCATTGGCTCCAACCAAACACTGGCTCAAGTACAGCTGCCTTTGCAACTTTCTTAGGGTCTTCACTCTTGACGTGGTCTTGGCAACAGTTTAACCTCTAGCAAAAGTCACTACAGTCAAGACTGGTGCTACCTGGTGAGCAGGACCTCAGGAGCAGAGTCCTTCAACCTTCTCACATTATCATTGCACATAAGGAAGGGACAGTCTCACGGTGAAGGCAGGGCGGCAACCAATGGGTAGAACACACAGAAGGGCCTACATCCAGTTTAGCTTCTACTTAAACACATGAATACTGTATTTTTTAATGCGTTTTTTTCCTTCTGTGGGAAAGTGTGGGAGGGAGAAAAAAGCTACGAGCTTCATCACAAAAAAATGGGAATTCGGCAAACAGTGAGTGCAGTTTTTTGGAAGCATTCCCTTATGATTAGGCTGCAAAGGCTGTGGCAGGGTGCTGGTGCCAACCTACCAAACTACATGAAAGGCTCCGCTTCGGAGGTGCTTTGAGTGATTAAACACACAACGGATAAATTTATCAAGGTATGAAAAGGGAATGAGGTCAGTTTGTTCTCATTTTCCTGTTAGACTGCAAAGAAAACAAAAACTCCATCAATAATAAGAACACCACACTTATCCTTTTTTATTTTGCCAGCCCAGCTCTGCCAGGTAAAAGCTTACAAAAAAATGTCCTAACTGGAAGAGATTTACCAGCAAAAACCCTAAAGTAATGCAATGGCATTGGCCAAAATCACCACCTTGCCAGGGAGATTTTTCTCTCCTGGGGGATGATATAAGCTTTATGAGCAGAGAATCCATCAGCAATCATGCCTGAGTACAGACTAACCTGAAGCAAACTCAGAAACAAGAAAAAGTAAAGAATAATTGTGTTTAAACAAACCATAATAAAAATCACATTTAAAGAAAACTCAAGCAAACAAGTTATTTAAAGTAGGTTTTAAACAAAGTGAAAATGATAGCAGCAGTGCTCTAATAATTTTCAAAAAGTAGAAATTTCCAAGCTATATTTTTTCATATTTATAAATATAGAAGAGAACAKCACTTGTCTGGGACTTAAAGCCTTCTAAAAATAACATGTTGCTTTGACTTATTTTATCAAATCAGTAATCAGTTATTTTAAACAAAAAGCTGTAGCTGATAAATAAACCAGAGTRGCAAAGTTCTCTCTATGGAAACAATTACTCACCTAACTGCAAAGAACAAAGTAGCTGGACCTGGTTTCTTGGGCAAGTCATGATCCAAGACTCTGTGATCCAGCTGCAGCCAGACACTCTGACCTCTGCAGAAACAAATTGGGGAGTCTATTAAAAACCAATAAGGGAAAACAGACATTTTTCTTTTCCAGTGCTTGTGTTTACTCCTAGTGCTGCTTTAAAAAGGACAAGTCTCAGCTCTGACAGAGGCAGACAAACTTGTGATCAAATGTTTCTTCTTGCCCTCAATTTCATATTTTGACAGAACTCACTCTTGGACAGGCTTTGCAGATGTATTTTCAGGTGTAGCACAGGAAAGGATGGAACTCACAAAAAAAATATATTGAAAGGCCTTTCTTGGCTATAAACAGGGGCGCTTCCATCCACTTCCAAGCAGCCGCCACAACTGGTTGCAGCCAAGTAGCAAAGGCTGGAAGTTTGTACCTCAGACTGATCTGATGTGTTCTTTGCCTGCATCAGGCTATGCAGCTTTCTGCTGTCACGTCCCAGATTATCATGTTCTTAATAACTATTGGGTCCTGCTTAAAGCTGGACACCACTTTCCACGCAGAGGGYTTGACTGCAGGGAAACCCATTGAGTGAGGCAACTGTATCCAGCACAGCTCCCTTGGCAGTATCCAAAGGAAAAAAGAATCTCCCAAGTCCCAGTAGCACTTTGGGTCCTTGGGGGACGCAAGTGGCTGCTGGGAGATACCAAACCAGGACTGGCAGCCCATGGAGCATGGGTGCCCTCCAGAGGCAGCAAGATGGCACCAGGGCCATTCACAGGCACACATGGTGCCTCCAAGGACCCTGATGATTTTGGGAAGCCCTGGCAGCAACCTGAGGAAGCTCTGTGAGCAGGARCTTCAGCAGTCAGAAAGCCCCAGAAGAATTTCATGGCTGTTCTCCTGAGGAAGAGAAGCCAAGTATAAATAGCATCCTCAAGCATTTATTTTTCCAAGAAAAACTGGAAGCAAGCATTTTCAAAGAGCAGAAAACAAAGATACAGAAAAATATCTAAAGATATATGTATGTATATATATTCCATATATAGAGATTATATATAAAGATATATATAAAATATATCTAGACAGAACACTACACAAATAGCTTAAAAACAACACTTCCAGGAGGGCTCCAGGGGCAAGTGGCTCCTAATACCACAGCAAAAAGCAGAAAGGGGCTTCTGTACCAATGCTACTGCCCAGCAGGCAATAACTGTACCTCAGAAYGACCCAAACCACAGTTCTGAGGGGAATTGCATCTAAAGGCAGGATTAAAAAAGTGGTAAATTTATAGCATCTACCCTAATCCTAAGGAGTTCTGCTCCTGCAGTTTRGGGGAGCTGCAGGGTCAGACCCCTCACAGGGCATGCACTCGCTGGTCAAGCATTTCAGTGCAAGGCCAACTGTAAAGACCCACGAATCATGAATAATCCTGGTGATGCTYGTAATGTGATGGGCAACAACCTCGTCAGCTGCTCCACTTGTACCCACAGACACTCAGTGATTGGAAAGAGAGGCTTTCAAACGTTTAAAATTGGGTGCTGCTTTTACAGCTCTTTTGGCTAGTCTGCAAAACAGCCTGGACATCTGAAAGTAACCAAGAAGATACAGGAAAGCTGTTTAAGAGGCTCTCTAACTTCTTGCTTTGCAGCTAAGGAAGTTAGCATTTAAAAGGTTCATCAATAATGGATTTGAGACTAATGTGCAAAGTGATTCATTTTGAAAATTTATGCAAATCCTCTTTTAGTTATTATTAAATACATAGAGCAGGAAGGCTTGGGGCATTTGCATGGAAAATAGTAACTATTGTTTTTTTTTTAAACCTTGTAAGACAAACATGAAAAGAAAAAGCATCAGAAATGTACTAGAAGACTATGGTATATAGAAGGTACACTAGAAATATCTTCTGATCTGTTTTGCATCTTTCCATTTCCTCAGCCAAACAACCATCTTYCTTCCTTAAAATAAGTTTTCTTTGCACTATGCTGGGCTGCCATGGTGTCTAGGGCAGGTTTCACACTGCAATAATCTTACAGCTGTTTAAAATCAATTAATGTACTTACGTGTCATCTATAAACGTTATCCCAAAATATTCCTTTTCTTTGAGGTTAAAATGTGAGGCCACCAGATCCAGTAACTCTCGAGACAAAAGCTTGGGCTATTGAAAGAATCAGAATAATTTGCGTTATTTCAGTGTAGTTTTTATAATAAAAGTTCTTGTTGAAAACACTGATCTCACAGTGAATATAGTCAAGCAGGTAAAAGCCGTGTTGTGCGATACTCAATTAGTTGCATAAGTCTGTGTCTCAGAGGAGCCACACCAAACTTCAAGGCACCGAGAGGCAGTTATGTTATGAACCCACAGCAAGAGGATGAATAGACTAAGCTGCTGCTTCCCTCACTGAAGGAGAAAGGCCTCAGTTCAGGCTTTCCTCATCTTACAATAAGAGGAGTTTCCTCAGTCGAGAGGATACTGCACCCTAGAAAAACTAGGGCACGTAGCAGTCTGTGATACTTCAGAGTTCAGACTTTGCCCTTCATAAGTGGAACTCATGCACTGCTTAAGTCTTCATCTATACCCCCTTGTCCAAGCCTGTAGAAGGGACACAGTTATGAGCAGCATTAGTCTTCAACCTGTTCTGGCCAACCTGCCCTGCATAAAACCCTGCTCCTGGTCCCCAAAAGAGCAGTCTTTACCTGGACCAGCAGTTCCAACTTCCTGTCATCAAGTAGCTGAACCTGGCAGTGCCTGCCTTCCGTCATCTGAAAAGAGAGGAACAGCAGGGTGAAGACAGGGGAACACAGGGAAGAAGATCCACCTTTGGGGCTGCTGCTTTCAGGCGCTCTTGTTTGCACAGGACCGTGCGCAGCTCAGTGGTGAGGACAGCAGCCCAGCGAGTGTTTGATCTGCCCCTGTAACCACACTGACTCCACACAAAARCCAGTGTCCTCCAAGGACTTGGTGCAGAGAGCTGCTTCAGGGCTTCACTTCAGCCTGTAATTAAGGGTGCTTAGCAGCTTGGATCRGATAAAGTGACATCAATGCTATCTGAGAGCTGCAGTTTGAGCTGGAGTTTAACTGGAGGATAAACTAGTCTCACTGGTGCTATTAGCTCTAAGTGGCAGCAATAGTCTTTTGCTCTGGTGTTGCTCAGAGACAAGGACCTAAGAAGTTTCCATCTCCCCAACCCTTCCTGTAGACGAGCCAGCCTATGTTTGGGCTGCTGGTCCTGRTTTTCAAGATCTGGTCTCTACTGGCAAGTTGGATAACTTCTCAGAAGTATTACAGGTCACTTTCTTGATGGGATTTTTATATACGTGTCTGCACACACCAAGACAGATGCTTGAAGCAAGTGATTAGGAAGAGGACGAGATTAGCAGCTTCCGATCCAGTTGGACTGCCTTGGTTCCATTCCATGCCACATCCATCTACTGCGACCAATTTATCTTCCCCTCTGTAAGGGCAGGACAACTCAGAAATAGCTGCACATTATGTCCTTTAGTGTCTGCCCTGCAGAAAGCAATACATTTACATGAAAGCTTCTGCATTATTTAAAATCTGCTCCAATCCTGGGTCTCGCACTATCTTCAGCAAACGGCCAGCTCTGCAAAGGCAGGAGCTGCTCAGGGAGACCAGACTTTGATATGCATCCTCCCAGGCTCAGGGTAACTCATTTCCTGGCAGCACAAGCACCTCATAAACCCTGAGCTCTGAATGGAGGGAGATGAAGGCTCCTGAAGAACTAGGCAGCACCAAGCACTTTCCCAACTCTGTAACAGCAAGAACAGGGCCCAGCTCTATTGCAACTGGYAGAGCAATGACCACCAGCTCCAGGGGAGGATCCAGCCTCAAACACCTCTAGCCAGGCCTGRGTTAGGGGCAGACACCTCCTGGCAYGGCCTCATGTCCCCAGGGCCAGGGCACCAACACGCTCTTCAGTGCGYTGCATGTTCTTGGCTCTGACACCGCTACTAGGCTGTCCCCACTGCTGCATCTGATCCACAAGCATCTCCAAATCATTCCCCATCTGTTACTCCGAGATAGCACCAGGGTGGCCATTATTTCATTGTGAGCTGCTTCAGCTTTCAGCCCACAAAAATCACATGGATCACTTCTGGTTTAACTGCAACACTTGGCTATTGCAGAGTAAAACAACTTTGTTATAAAAACCAAAACAAAAAACACACAGCATGTTTTGTTAGGGGAAGAGAAAGGTTGCAGGGAAGATTAAAATGAAAAAGAAATACCAGTCCTGGCACGTGCTTCTGTTGAGCCATCCAAGGTAATCCGCTAGTGCTTTAAAGGAGAAGTAATTAAACCTCACACCATCCTTGAAGACAGGGAAGGTGCAGCTATCCCTGATTTTAGAGATAAGCAAGTCTCAGGGCAGTGGCTCAGGCTCTGCCCCACGCACCCTGGCCACAGAACCTGGTGCTGTGGGGCTACTCAGAGCAGAGTAAGGACCATGTTGCCAAGCTCATTGCACAGCATGCAAAAGAAAACACTCGTTTTCCTCCAGCAAAAAGTTAAAGAATAATAAAAAGGGCAAAATACCTCAAACTGATGGAGCTGCTGACATTAACCAGTGCACCAATATCTTCTGCTGCTGATAACGTTTCCCTCATGCAGCTCGTTTGGGCCCACGAAACCAGAGCCACCAGTGCCGCCACACCGGGAGCCCAACTTTGCAGCAGCAGGTTTGAGATCCCAACCCAAATGGTGCCAACCCAGCAAGGCCAGCCCGATTTGCCACCCAGCGGCTCTATTGGATTTCCAGCCACTCACTCACCCCACGAAACCCCCAGGATTTGACTGCACAGCCCTAACAGTGCCAGGTGCCCTGTCCAAAGGCTGTGTCCGGGAGTCCCTTGCGGATACATTTTCATCCTTAGCTGCGCAGGGCTCGCTAATCCAGACAATATCATTGATTTTCTATTTAGCTGAAACAATCAATCACAACATGAGCACAGCTGTCTGGCTCAACTATGAGGTAAGTAATATGAGCAGCCTTGATAGATATAAATATATATGCATAGATCATCCATGTTTTCAGCTCATCCTCATCAATTTTACATTCTCCACGCAAACAAACAATTTAGATTTTTGCAATGTACACCCATGCTAGCCTTTTTAACAGTTATTTTTAAAAGCCTAATAATATGTAGCTAAAGCAACAGCATCAGATTTGTTAAATACCCCTSATCTCATTCTGCATAGGAAATGAGTGGAACAACATAATGCAGAGCCTTTTTTTTTTGGCTAAGCCATAGTGAGATGCTGCATTCTCATGGTTCCCAAGTCATCTGTATGCTCCACACACAAGTAACCAGCAGAAAGCAGCTTTATRCAATGAAAAAATAGAGAGGAATGAAGAGGAGAGGAAAACAGCATCGCAGGGAACGTGCTGACGTTACTGCGGTTCTGCAGGCCTCTTGCTGCACAGGCTTCCATCAAGGAGGTGATTTATGGGGCTTGTCCAGAGCAGAGGGACAGAGGGAAAAAGAAGGAAAAGAAAAGGAAATCCTACTGAAAATGTGTGATAACTGAAGTATAAGGTGAGTTTCTGATCCTTACAGCAGGCTAAAATATTCAGCAAGGCTTCCGTGTAGCTGGGGATGGTAAAGAAATCAGAAGAAAAAATGTAAAGTTTGGGGCTGATCAAGTCCAGAGCAGCTRCACCAGTCTAGGTTGCTATTCCTCCAGTGTTGGTCACTGAGCAGCACTCATGGAAAACAGAAGAAAAACGCAGTTTTTCTTTCATCTCGACAGTGAGACAAAAATTAAGACAAATTCTCTACATAAAGCTACAGCAGCAGATTTTCTAAAACTCCATTCCCTTAAAAGCCTCCTTCTTGGCTAYATAAACCAATTCCCTGTGATATCCTGAGCCTGAATGTTTATTTGGAGAAAAAAAAAAGAAAAACAAAAAACTGCAGGATATTTATGCTATTTCTCTCTAGCAGTAACATCCTCCCTATCTGAAGCCAGTTGTTATACACAGTATTTTTAGACATCCACGTGTGTCATCAACTCAGGAAAAAATAAGAAAAGAGGCAATTTGACAGTGTGTAAACAGGAAATCTTCAAAAAAGAAAAAGGAGCCACAAAAGGAGGCAGGCAGAATTGCATGTCTCCTGAAGCCTGGCTTAGGAATGGGAAATTATGAAGGGTTCAGGTCAGAATCAAAAGCAAATGTGTTGCACACCCTGCAGACCAGCTGTCCTCTCTTCCAARCTCTTCTTCCAAGACAGGACAAATTACAGACATATCCCATGGCTGTGCTAGCCATGTCTGTCACCAACTCCTATTTTTGTGGCTTGTTTTAAAATGGCCTAGTCTTCTCTACTAGGGAAAGCCAAAWAAAAAAACCTGCCAAGAACCTCAAAGCCAAACAAAGGATTTTAAAGAAGGATTTTAACTCTAGGGCCACATTGGTCTGCTAAAACCCAGGCCAGTATCCCCCGCCCTACACTTGAGGGTCACCGATTCCACGGGGCACTGCCTGAGGCTGAAATTTTTATACCAGGAGATCTCCTTGAAGTAGGAAACCTCTCCCCTGGTTTCTCTTCCTCTCGGGATAAATCCTGCTCCTCAGGCACACTCATAATCAAGTGCCCATAGGGTGTTTCCAGGAAAATACCCGTGTGCGACCCAGGGGGTTTGGTCCCAGCTGCACAGCATCATACATGTTATTTCCATGAGCAGCTGTCTGGGTAACCACATGAAGTTGAGCTTCTCTGCCCAGGTAAAGGTCCAGAGCTGTTTTACACACAGAAAAGAAATAGCAGACACACAGAATGATGAGCAATGAAGGGGACTCATTTTCATTTAAATAAACAACCAGTGCACAAAGCCAAATACATAYGCTTTTTAAGGAGAAAAGGAGGGGCTGCGGTGTGCTATTATAGAAAAACTATAAAAATGGTATCATTTATTCCTGAAACAGGCACATACTCTTATGGTGTGTAAACTAGTCATAGAACTGAAAAAATAGTAAAGGCAATAAAGAGGAAAGAGCAGCAATATCCCCACTCACTTGCATGATGAAAAATGTCTGTCAGGAAATGCTGTCCTTTGTCACAGTTCCAACTTCCACTTAGCAAAGACTGTAGCCTGTGGGAATGGGAGAAAGAGGGCAGAAATCCCAATCCCTTGATTTTTAGGCCAGTGATTCATATGAACCCTAAGAAGAATCAGTGTTGTCCTTAGATGAGGATTTCATCTCCAAATTCCTACCTGAGCTGCAGTTAACTAGCTATAAACCTAAACCAGTAATTTCCTGCAAGGGGATTTTTCCAAACCTCTCTTCTGTAACTCATAAGACTGTAAAGATTTTAAARCTTGCTATTGAAGCCCATAAGCTGACCTCCGGTTTTCATCAGCATTTGGAATGGTTTTCACTCACAAAGGCACTTAGGAAGCRATGCTCAGCGGTGCAAGACCAGTTTTGCCTCTGACTTCCATGCAGCTGGCCAGCTTGCATCTGGTCCTGAACGTGTGCTGCCTGCTTAAAGAAATGAAGATCCAGGTCTGGAGCTGCCCTAATGTGCCTGGGCACATTGCACGTAAGAGCCATGCTGGCCAGCCCTGCGGGATGGAAGGAGTCTGTGTGCAAACAGAAAACCAAAGCTGTAAAGAAGTTATAATGCTTTAAATGAGCTCAGAATTTCCTAGAGTGTCTTCTGGGAGCACAAAACTGAGTCATGATCCAACGCTCGGAGAATCACTCAAAGCTTTATGAAATAGCCCCTGAAATAAGTAAGAGTTTGGTTTCTTATCAGCATTTCTATGGAAACTTAATAGGTCCAAACAGATCTCTAAAAATGCCATGAAAAAAATACTTCTGAGGCATTTGCAGCCCTCTGGTCCTCCCTGAGGTACAAGGGATGCGTCACCAGGTATCCCACAGCAGCAGGTGCTCCTGAGGGCAAGGATGGGCAGGGGGAGTTTGGGAACCCTTCTCCTCATGGCCAGGGAGGGGTGTGATGCCAAGGCCCTCAGCCTGGGCATGCTGCCACCATCATGCAGATCTCGGCTGCCCGACACCAACCCACTCTCCTCGAGGCAGCAGCCTCAAAGGGAGCAGAGCAGCCCTCCAGACCTGCTGCTGCTTTTTTCTAATCTGTAAGCCATTAAAGATCCTTTGGCTGAAGTCCTGACTCCAATAGAGTTAATGAATTTTCTCATTAACTTGAACAGGGCCACCATTTTGCCTTAAATCATTCATTATCKTGGTATCAGCCTTAGTAGAAGCTGATACCTGTTTGGCATTAAGCAGCTCGCAGTGCAGTGAGGTGCCTGGCTGTCGTCTTGTCTCATGGAACAGCTAGACCATGAATACCAGGGTCAGGCATTTGTTGAAGGCCCATYTTCAAATGACACAGGAGCCATGTTTTAAGACAGGGACAAGCTAAAGAGAACTCTCTTCTTCAATGCAAGTTGGTACAGAGTGCCACTGGGCTGATCATTTTCCATCCAAATCTTGGCTCTGTTGAAGTTTGGGAAAAGGGCTAGAGAGAAAACATCCTGCCTGAGACTGGAGGCCTAAAGGYTCCCTGGGTTGCATGGCACCTTCCTAAAATAATCCCCTAAACTGAAGATGTRAAGAGAAAGTTGGCTCCTGCTGAGCATCAACTGACTTTCACAGAGGCCCCACCAGCTGAGCCAGTAAAGAATCTGGCAAAGCAACAGCCTCTCTGAGGCTCTCCCTCACTGCAGGCAACTGCTTTTCCAGGGCCAAGTGCCAATGCACTTCCCATACAGTTCTCCTTGTCCCTCCTCCATTTATTCCAGTGTTTCTCATTCAAGGGGATGGCAAATCTCAGGGGCTCTTTCACTTGTATTTAATTCATCRTTTGTGGATTCCTGGGGAGCACAGCCAAGGCTTGCTGTAGTCAGTAGGAAGTTTCTACTAGCTTGAGCCAGTTTAGGGGCTTTAAACCTCTTCCCCCTTCCCCAAAATGTGACCGGCATCAAAATGGTAAAAAAAAGTGACAAATGAAAACCCAAAGAGCAAACGAAACCTGTCATGCTCAAGATGTTAACTGCAGGACTCCAGCCCCCATAAAGCTGACTACCACCAGCAAAAGGGGAGATGCTGCTTCTTGGCCTCAACCAGGAGCACCTCCCTGAGGCAGCGTTGCAGCTTGGGCCTCACTGAGGACCAACATTCCTGCCAAGAGCGTTACCAGGAGAAGCTGAAACCCTCTTCTAGGGGRAGARGTTAATGGCCTTCATGGAGCAGCAGCCCAGTGTAGGGGCCTTCTCCTTGGTCTAGGTAAAGATCTCATTTCCAAAGCAAGCATCTCWMAWA